>CM032159.1:40919085-41519085 GCA_018901935.1 Pugionium cornutum | reverse complement strand
CAGAAATGATGAGGATGAAGGAAGTACCTCAAACTGCGATTGGGAAGGCTCCGCAAATTTCTTTGGTAGCGCCGCTCGAAAGACAAATTAGGGTTACAATACAGCCAAAGGAGAAAATCGTGGCTTATAAATAAAGCTAATCTCCTCAAACTCTGGGCTAGGGATAATTTAAAAGGCCCAATTTAATCTTTTAAAGAAACTAAGTCTTCTTTTGTCGTTTGGGCTTTCTTTAAAAAAAAAAATTGCTGCCATTTTCCATTCCTTAAATTGCTAATCACATTCCTTATCAATGAATAGAATTTGATCAACCGAAAAAATTAGAACAATTCTTTAAACAAAAAATTGTACTATAAATATTTAATTTTGAAATTGATAAAAAATATATAATAGGCATGTTCGTTTCGTAGCCGCAGAAACCTACGGCTGCGTTATGCGGCCAAACGTTGTTCGTTTGACCGCCGCAGGTTTCTGCGGTCAAATGCTGCGGTCGGCCGCAGAAAGTTGCGATCAAAATTTTTAATTGCTGCGAAATTATAGTGTTTGCGATCAAACAATTGCGATAGAACCTGCGGCGACAATCAAACGAACAACAATATTGTTACGTCTAACCGCAGCGTGTAACCGCAGGTCGCTGCCGCAGACGTTACGGCAGACAAACGAACAGCGCTAATATAAATTTTTAATCATATTGTAGATTAATTCAGTTTTACACATTGTATTACATAACTATTTACAATAACTCAATGATTAATATCGATAGAATAGCATTCATACATATTGTTACATTCACAAATACTATTATTTTTCATAAAAACGGTTATATATATTATTATTTTTTAATTTTCATATATTATAACTCTTATATTTTACATTGATTTTTTAAACATTTTCTTTTTCTTTTTACTACCACTTTTTTCGAATTAATATTTATTAATTTTATAGTTTGTGTTAGTTTTAATTATTTGCTTTAAAATCTTTTATTTCAAATTTGACACATGACAAAATCTAAATTAATAACGATACATGTTGAATGTTGTGATTATAATAAAGATATTCACATTGTTCCATGGTATACAGCCGTATGGTAAGAGAGAGGTATTCCAAAACATAATTTTTTCATGTGGTCTTTTATTCATTCAGAATAAATACTCCAATTTTTGTGACGATGATTCTACTAAGGCTTCACAAATCCTCCAACTCTTACTATCAACGGACATTCCAAGAAAGTTTCACTTCCATAGATGCTATCGTGCAATGTGGTTCAACTTTTATTTTTGTTAAATTTTTCTTAACTTTCTAATAGTGCTTATTAACTATATGTGTGGGTAATTTCATATTATCAACATTAGTTTGGTAACCGATTTGAGTTTTTATTAGGGCAAATGTCTAAAATAACATATTTCTAAGTTTTTTTCCAAAAACAGTATCGTTAGTTTAAATTTCCAATAATAACACAAATTTAAGATTAAAATGCATAAAAACTATATTTTAATAAATAAAAAATTAAACCCTAAATTAGAAATAATGAACCCAAATATAATACTTTAAATTTATGTATAATTTATTTAGAATAAATAAGTATTTTTACATAAGTATTTGGGCAATTGACTAAAATAGCACTATTTCAAGTTTTTGTTCCAAATATAGCACTAGTCATTTAAATTTCTAAAAATAGCATAAATTTAATATTAAAATAATTGAAAACTTATTCCTAATGAAAAAAATTTAAACCCTAAATTAGAAAAAGTGAACCCAAACATTGTGTTTTAATTTTATATATATTTTATTTAAGGTAAATAATTATTTTTACATAATAATTTATGCTATTTTGGGAATTTTAGTTTTATTGTGCTAAATTTGGAAGATAAACTTAAAATGATGCTATTTTAGGGTATTACTCTAAGTATTTATGCTATTTTTGGGAATTTAATTTTATGATGCTAGATTTGGAAGAAAAACTTTAAAAAGTGCTATTTTAGGGTATTACTCTTTTTCTTATTGTTTATATAATATGACAATCTTTTATAAAAAAAAAAAGTAATTGTTTAAAATAATATTATTTCAAATTTATGTTTCAAATGCAATACTACTTATTTATATTTTTAAAAATAATACAAATTTAGTATTAAAATATTTAAAATATCTTTATAATAAAAAAATTTTAATTTTAAATTAAAAATGAGCTAAAATATTTATTTTAATTTTATATATAGTTTATTTAATCTAATTAATGATTTTCACATAATAATTTATATTATTTTAAAATTTTTATTTTTAATATGTTAAATTTAAAAAATAAATTTTACAATATGTTATTTTAAAATATTATTAAAAAAATTATTATAAAAACGTTAATTAATTTTTAAATGTTGAATTGAAATAATGGGAGTTTATGGTTCAGACTGTTTAGTAGTCAAACGAAAGACGCGAAACTGCACGCAGGTTTAATATTACTGTGGAAAACAGTAGGGCGGGCGGCTCACGGCATGTGTCGAAGATGTTTGAACGGGCCTCGTGGAGAACGCCAAATCGATGGGCCTAATATAAACAAAATGGGCCTGAAAAGCGTTTTTAGGGTTATGAAAAGTGTGCGTTACATATGATCCTAGCCCAGAGGTCTTCTTCCACCGGAGATGGAGAAATACCCGACCAGTTGAGTTACAGTTTTCGTCGGATATCTCATAGCAACCGAAGCGAAATCCCTAATTTCCCGAAATACTAATATCCCATTTATCCGATCGAAAACAAACACGGTCTGGTATGCCGAGAAAATTCTCCATTTCTACGTTTCTTATACATTTGTTTTGGTTGTTTCTTAGATTTCTCTCATCTTCGATTTTGTTCCCTCCCGAAAAAGGATAAACCCTAGTTTCTGAGCCTGTTTCGAGATCTGATTTTTCCTTTATTTCTGAGCTAAGCTGGTGAGTAATTTGCTTCTGGGTGTCGATTTTTTTGGTTCCCGCTAGTAGGTTTTGCTCGATTTTCTTTTCTGGGAGATGTGTGAGTTCGATCTCAAATTTGATTGGGTGCTTCGGATATGGTTTGATTCGTTCTCTTAAGAATATGTCTGCTTTATAAGCTGGGCTTCTAAGGGAATTTGGATTTATCAAAGTTTTATCGAAGTTTTGATTTTTATCGCATTTACTCTCTTGCATTGTACACTTTTTTCTAGTCAGCAGTCTGTATCTCTGTCACTGAAAGAACCTAAATTTAGTTTGTACTAAACATATTTGCATCTCCACATGACATCAAAAATCTACTGTAGAAAGAAAACGAAAAAAAGGAGCAATTCTCATATCACCCAATTTAGCTTCTCTTTCTGTACATTATAAGCTTTTTTTAGTTTATGGTCCTATAGCATTTTTTTCACAGCGATCACCTAAGCTTCCCGTTTAAAGCTTAAAGTATGGTTATTGGATGACCAGATATTATTTGCAAGAACCTCATGTCAGACGCACGAGATGTTGACGACCGTGTGGATTTCGAGGAGGGTAGCTATAGTGAGATGGAGGATGAAGTGGAAGAGGAACAAGTAGAAGAATATGAGGAAGAAGAAGATGACGATGATGATGACGTCGACAATCCGAATGCTGAAGAACACGATGTGGAGGATTATG
Organism: Pugionium cornutum; assembly: GCA_018901935.1. Lineage (NCBI taxonomy): Eukaryota > Viridiplantae > Streptophyta > Magnoliopsida > Brassicales > Brassicaceae > Pugionium > Pugionium cornutum. The sequence continues at coordinate 41,515,468 of CM032159.1, read as the reverse complement.
GTGATACAAAAGGAGGGGAGAGGGAAGAAGGTCAGGAGGAATTGGCTGATGATGATGATGACCATATTGATATTGAGACAGCAGAAGATGATGAGAAATCAGCATCCCCTATTGATGAAGAAGAAAGAGAAAAATATTCCCATCTTCTTTCACTTCCTCCGCATGGTTCTGAAGTTTTCATTGGTGGGCTCCCAAAGGATGTTGGAGAAGAGGACCTGAGGGATCTATGTGAAGCAATAGGCGAGATCTTTGAGGTTCGAACTGAACTGCAATAATCATTGTGTCCAATTTAGCAAGTTCCTCTTGTTTGTTCTGTATTTACGTCTGACTTTTAACCTCTTTTTTATTAGGTGAGACTGATGAAAGATAGAGACTCTGGTGAAAGCAAAGGGTATGCTTTTGTAGCCTTTAAAACGAGGGACGTTGCACAAAAAGCCATTGAGGAGTTGCACAGTAAAGAGTTTAAGGTAGTTTCAACCGCTAACGAACTTATGGATCATTGCTAGTTTACATTATACTTATAGTTACTTCTGTGTAACCTATATCTATTTTTTGTACAGGGAAAAACCATAAGGTGCTCTCTCTCTGAAACTAAGAATAGGTTGTTTATTGGTAATATCCCAAAGAGCTGGACTGAGGATGAGTTTAGAAAAGTCATAGAGGATGTTGGTCCTGGAGTGGAGAACATTGAGCTCATAAAAGTAAGAAGATAAAATCAATCAAAGTTGCCATGCTTGATTTTGCTTAATGCCCTTACTAATTATCATTTTGGTACATGTAGGATCCAACAAATTCCACTCGTAACCGTGGGTTTGCATTTGTTCTATACTATAACAATGCATGTGCTGATTATTCAAGGCAGAAAATGATAGATTCTAATTTTAAGCTTGAGGGTAATGCTCCGACTGTGACTTGGGCAGACCCAAAAAGCTCTCCTGAGCATTCAGCTGCTGCTGCTCAGGTATTCTCTAAATAGAAGGTTTAGTCAATCTGTGGTAAATCTTCTTTCCTGGCAAAGTTAGCACTTTTTTACAATCTTTCTGCGCTAAATGCTCAGGTGAAAGCTCTTTATGTCAAAAACATTCCAGAGAATACCTCAACAGAGAAACTAAAGGAACTCTTTCAGAGGCATGGAGAAGTGACTAAAATCGTTACGCCTCCTGGAAAGGGTGGAAAACGTGATTTTGGGTTCGTCCACTATGCTGAAAGGTCTAGTGCACTTAAGGCTGTCAAAGATACGGAGAAATATGAAATCAGCGGTAAATTTTTTACTCATCTAGCTTTCAATTTTTCTTTAGTGGTGTTTGTTCTTTTTGGTCTAAAGCCATGTTTTTGAGTGACACAATTCACAAACTTGGAAACTACAGGTCAATTACTAGAAGTTGTGCTTGCTAAACCACAGACTGAAAGGAAGCATGACTCTTCTTATTCTTATGGCGCTGCACCTACGCCTGCTCCGTTTGCGCATCCCACGTTTGGTGGTTTTGCTGCGCCTCCTTATGGGGCTATAGGTTCTGGTTTGAGTATTGCTGGTAGTTTTAATCAGGTATATATGTTTCTAAGAAGAAATGTTTTTTGTCTTTAAATACTTCTGTCAGCAATTTGTTTATGAAAAGTTTGGTTTTAATTTTGCATTGAGCAGCCAATGATCTATGGTAGAGGAGCAATGCCAACAGGGATGCAAATGGTCCCAATGCTTCTTCCCGATGGCCGAGTTGGCTATGTTCTGTAAGTGAATGGTTGTTGTAACCAAATTTGTTCGTCCTCTTGTCATTTGATTGATATTTACATTTGCTTATAATAATAGAACGTTTGCTTGCATTTGTATCTCAAGAAAAAGGTTTAACACCGGTATTGGTTTATTATTCAGGCAACAACCTGGTATGCAGATGGCACCACCACAACGATCCAGAAGAGCTGACCGGAATAACAGCTCAAGCGGAGGGTCAGGCCGGGATAACAGTCATGAACATGATGGTAACAGAGGAGGCCGAAGGTACCGACCCTACTAGCAACTATAGGAACAAAAAAATAAACTAAGTAGAAAAAGAAGATGATGAGAGCTGTATTGGAATTTGTTTCTTTAGAGAACTTAAAAAAAGCTCTCTCACATGTGTTATATAAATGTGAAATCGAAACCTTCGGTTTCTGGTTTGACATGGAAGGTTCCTTCGGGGTTAGGGTGAGTGATTTGATCTTATTGTCTTAAATTGTGAAACCTTTTTTTTTCTCTTCTGAATAATACTCTTCATCAGTCCAATCAGATTTTATTTTTGTCTTTTGTTGTCTGTTTAAGTTTCATTTATATGGAAATACTTAGGAGGTAAGTCCGAATATGTTGAGAACGAAATATAAGCCAAGCAAGAATATACACACACAACTTTGATTTATCAAGAGTAAATCCAACATATATCTTTATGACTCAACTTGTCCGAAACATCAGTCAAACTGGGAAGTAAGAACTCACGACTCAAAATTCTTTTCTTAGATTCGCGTTTCCATTAAACAGAGACTGGACTGTTAAAGTCAACTGAGCTTCATGCATCTTTCAATATAATGAATTTTCGTTTATCACAACAATGTTTTGTTATCACAACAACAATTTTCATTATCACAACAATGTTTGTTATCACAACAATGTTAATTATCTACATTGTTGAAAACTTTTGGACGATGTTTGATTGATAATGTTTCAATCAAGGGTCGATGTCAGAACGAGTTGGAAATTCAAGGCCTTGAATCGATGTTATGTTCTCGAGATCTTCTTTCGAGTACAATGGGAGGAGCCAAAATGCCTTCTTCTTCCCAAAAACCTTTACGAGAAGACAAACGAAAGAAAAAACAGAATTTCACTAACGATTCAAGGAATGACGAAAACTAAAACAAAAGGATCACAAGAAGACTCACCTGCTGGAAGTTTTTCTTCTTTCCCAAGTCATATTTCCATCTGACGTCTCCATTTTTCTCATGAACCTAAATAACACAAGACAATGCTTCAGAGAAGAGAATCTTATGTTCAAGCTTTAGATTGTTTGTAGCCGCAGTTACAATAGAATTACCTCAACTGAAGTAGTGTTGGTTGAGAGAAGAGAAAGATGCATGACTACGAAACACAGAAGGCTGAGAACGAACGCTAAGTTAAGAACTGCATCAAGGGGATAGACTCTGTAAGACATATAAAGAGGGAAAATGAGACAAGAAAAAAAGAAGCTTAGCACTTCCTTGGGAAAAGAGAGGTAGGAAAATTGAACCATTTACACTTACCGAATGCCAGAACGAGGGAGGCCAGTCTACCCGGAGAAGAAGACTGCTTTATAGCTTGGCTGAAGAATTTGATAAAACTAGGAAGCAGGACTATAACGTCCAACATTGTCTCAAGAAAAGTATAAAACTACAAATCGAACAACAATGATGAACTCAGCAAATTGAGTAATAATCCCAATGCATACTTAACCCATTCCAGAACCATAAGAGTAGAATTGAAAGGGGGATTATACCAGAAAGAGAAGGAAAAACTTGTAATTCCGAGAGCCAACACAATTGACAATCCAAACACAGTGATGATCCATCTTGAGAACACATCTTTGACCTTCGCAAGAAAATATGAATTGAGCAAAGCTTCCTCTCTTTCTCTATCACTAGAAACCATATTCTGCAAATTTGCACTACTAACACATAGTATAAAGAAATAGAATTTGGCCTTACACACAGAACAATGATGGCAACGAGGTGGCTTAACATTCCGGCATTTCGAACAGTAACCTAAAGAGCCAAAAGCTCCTCGATCTGTGGATGCACCAGCCTCCAAATTGTCACCTCCCAGTTCTCTTCTCAAATGTTCAGGGACAGAACCCGGATCCGTAAAAACTACAGTGAAGTAGCTCCATAACAGCATTATCAGCTGCAAAGGACCAAGCAAGCACTATCCCATCACACTTATATTTTCAAATGTAAACTCAGGAGAACTCAATATTTGACATCCATGGTCTCAACAGTGGTTATCTATCTAATGGGTAATAAATTAACCGCAAAATTCATAGCCTTTGGGCAGAACTCCATTTCATTCCTCATTCCCATAGCTACACAGGTTTCAATTCCAGAATCCAAAATTGAGCAAAATCTAATCTGAAACGAGAAGACTTGAAATTACCAGGAAATGAAAAACAAATACGATTACGAATGCGAGGGCAGAAAGAGCTCCATGGCCCCCACGGATCAAGATCGGCCACCATGTGCTAACGATAACGACGTAGTAAGTGACTGCGACAACGGCGGCGACGAGAAGGATCATAAAATAGCCGAGAACTTTTAGACCGGAGCAGAATCGGAAAAGGTTCATCTCCAGCCGCGTCAAAGGGAAGACTGGGGCAGTTCTTCGGGTCCGGGCCGGAAACAACCGCCGTAAGATATCGGGAGCCACGGTTAGAAAATTACTCAAGAGGTCGGAGTTGGAGAACGACGGTTGATTTCAGAATTATTGTAACCTTCTGCTTGACACAGAAGCTTCATTACTTTTATATTTGTTTTTTCTTTACATTCATTAGTTTATATCCGTTTGAAGGCCCAATAACATCAGTCGGCCTAAACTAAAAGGCCCAAATGTAGGGTTTTGTCTTTATTGTAAATCAGACGAAATAACAGACATAGTGCCACGTGTTCTATTCGGACATTTTAATCGTTATTAAATTGTTAGGACCTTTTTTGTCTGAAAAACCTCGCCGGCGATATTCAAACGAATCCAAGTCTTAAATTTCAGGATAATCCACAATATTCGTCGAATATTGCATCAGACTCTAATAAGTTTATCACTCTGAATTTTTGCTTTTTATGGTAAGGTTTTTTGGGTGAGACGAAACTTAGGGTTTAACTGTTTCAATTGGTGGTCCGAAGCAGTGGATAAAGATCCAGCAATCTCCACAGATGATTCCGATGGTTCCTTCATTTTCACCGACTAATATCACTACTGAACAGATCCAAAAGGTTTTTTAAACCATACTTTCTCACTTATGTCTTTCCTTTTCAGTAGCTTTGAAATGGTATTTAGTCAGTAATGATTTTCTGAGTAGTTTAAAACTGTTGTAATGAAGTTTCCTTTTTGAGTATATCTGAACTAATTATGTGGAGAGCCAATAGCTTCGTATGATATTTAGTGAAGTAGGAACTGGCTAATAAGTTTTTTTACTGGAACTGGAAAATTTGTTTCGCAGTTTTGGCGTTGTTTATTGAGGTAAAAAAGATTTGTTTTTTTTAGTATGAGATCAAATGCTTTGTTTGTGTTGGAAGCTTAGAATCTGATTGTAAAGATGTGACATTGGCTAAAAGATTATTTCTTGATGTCTTACAGTATCTTGATGAGAACAAGAAGCTGATAATGGCAATCTTAGAAAATCAGAACGTCGGTAAACTTGCAGAATGTGCTCAGTAAGTGTGGCATTGTGTCTCTAGACAATCCCGGGATATGTTAGTTCTCTGATGGTCCGGCATTATCAATAATAAATGATTCTTGATTCTTGCTTATATCTCTCAGATATCAAGCTCTGCTCCAAAAGAATTTGATGTACCTGGCTGCAATTGCTGATGCTCAACCTCAGCCACCAGCAGCTACACCAACACCAGGAGCCATGAGTCCCCATGCAGTAAGTGTCGTTTTGATTAGTAAAAACATATATAAATTATATTCTGGTTCTTTACAGCTTGTCTCTAAATCTATGCAGATGGCTCCTCATCTGTCAGCAATGCAGCCGCCACCAAACTACTTCATGCAGCAGCATCCACAAGCTGTGAGAATGGCTCAACAAGTATCACCGGGGATATTCCCTCCAAGAGGTCCACTGCAATTTGGTAGTCCGCATCAACTTCAGGATATGCAGCAACAGTTACATCAACAAGCTATGCAAGGGCACATGGGGATTAGACCAATGGGTTTGAGTAATAACACTGGACTGCAGCATCCACTGCACCACCATGAAACTGCTCTCGGCGCAAACAACGGTAACTGAACCTCTTCCCTTACCAACAGCGGGTCCAAATTTTCTTCATAGTTTTGGCAGTAGTTTGGAACATATTAACACATTTCCTCCTTTTTATTTACTGTTATGTCACCTTCTTCCTATACCAACAGCAGGTCCAAACGATGCTAAACGGGACGGGACTGATGTGAGCAAGAGTGGAGCTGATGCTCAAGGCGGCTCAGCACCTAAACATAGCGGAGTTGAAGCCAAAAATGAAGGAAAATGAAATGGAGGAGGAAGAAATGAGACGTTTGTTTTTGTTGATATTAATTAGGTTCTGTTGTTTTTTCTCGAGGATTTTATTTTCTTTCAATGTGATGGAAAAAAGGTTCATCAATTTTCTCATGTAGTCTCGATTTATTGTTGACATTAATATGTATATTAACGTTGTTGTATGGTATTAGTGACACCGGTTCGATTTGGGTGTGTGAACCGGTTTAGAATCACGCTCTATTCAATCTTTAGTTACCACCTGGTTTGTGTGCAATTGATTCTCTCAGGGTGGTCATTTAAAGAAATAAAGAAAAATTGAATTGAGAATTTTTCAAAAATACAAAAACATAAGTTTCCTTTATCTTGTCGAAACACATCCGCTGACTTCACTGCATGAAAGCATAAGCCTTTTTTAACTGTCAAGTCTTATTGGCTCGAGATTTCGTTTGTCGTCACATAAAACAAACCTTACAAGCGATGCATCTTGACAAGTGACAACTTTTGGACTGAATTATTACTAAAATCAGGTCGAGAAAAATAGCAAATATCTCAAAGAATCTATTACCAAAGTGAAACAGTGTATCCAAAGTTATTCAGGGCGTGACTTGACGATGAAGTTCTGGCGACTGATAGGGTTCATCACGACTGGAGGACCTGCGGTTCGTGGCCACGCTTGGAATTTCTCTTCGGTTTTAGCCCACCATTCCTTGTTAGAAACAGTTCCTGGTGTAGTGCCTGAATTTAAAAACATCGATTTTAGCTATATATCATTAATAAGCTAAACTATGAAGACTTTTCTTTCGAAATAGAACTTGCCTCCGAATAGCTTATCATCAGAAATAACTTTGTCACAGACGTAGGCTATTACGGCAGATCCCGCAAGGGCACCTACAATGTATGTGGTTCTTGACATCCTTAACCTGAAGTCAAACATTACCATCATTTGTATATAGGAGAGATCGAAATTGAAACATAATCAAGCCACACAATTTCATGTATCAAAGAAAGAGATAACAATGAGAAGCATAAAGAGAAGAAAGAACAAGGGAGCAAAAGAGCCAAATCTAATTAACAAAGAAAACACCAGATTTAAGCTTACATAAGAATATACCACAAGTTTTCAGAGAAACAAATGATCTCATTTGGATAAGTCAAGATATATTCGATTATTTCTAATAATACTAAGGGGATTGAAGTGAGGTTTCTACGCATATTCAATGCCGACGAAGCTCAAAAAGCATTACATAATTGAGCTGCTAAATACAACAACGATCAATTGAAAGAATCTGAATAACGAAACACACACCCGATATGATAAGATCTAAGAAACTCATTGAGCTACCAACAAAATTCGTTTCATTCTTCTCATCCGCGCTAATTAACATATGAATTTTTCAGAGAACGCGTAATAACGATACAATGAAACATCGGCGCGGAAGCAAAAAGTACACGAACTACATTAACGAGTAATAAAACAAATTCATCTAACAGATCTGAGGGAATCAGTTGGTTTATCACACCAGAACAATCGATTCGAGAAGAGTGATTTACCTGAACAGATTCACAGACGACGGAGGAGATACACGAAGAGGCGCACGCAATTCGTAATTTTTAGGGACGAAAAGGAAGAGCGAATTACGAATGTATTTCGTAAACCAGAAAGTTAAAACGACCCAAAAGCTACGAAGAGATCGTAATAGGCCAGTTGGGGTTAAAAGATTTCATTGCGAATTGGGCCTCAAATGTCTATAGAGCCTAGATAAAACTTTTACTAAGTATCAAAAGAAAGGAACAAAAACAAAAGCAAAAACAATGCATGAAAAAAGTGGTGGCTTCGCAAACAACCACAATACCAAATAAAACCTTTTAACACAAATAAAAGCTTTATCACAAATTAAAAAGAGGGAAATATTTTAATGGACAAATGTCTAAAATAGCATTTTTCTAAGTTTTTGTTCTAAAAATAGCATCATTAGTTTAAATTTCCAATAATAGCACAAATTTAAGATTAAAATGCATTAAAACTATGTTTTAATAGAAAAAAAATTAAACCCTAAATTGGAAATAATGAACTCAAATACAATACTTTAAGTTTATGTATAATTTATTTAGAATAAATAAGTATTTTCACATAAGTATTTGTGCTATTTTGAGAATTTAATTTTATGATGCTAGATTTGGAAGAAAAACTTTAAAAGGTGCTATTTTAAGATATTACTTTATTTTTTTAATATATATTGTTTCAACAAAAAACGTTATTTTCTCATTAAAAACAATTAAATACCCTAAAATATCATATTTTAAAATTTATTTTTCAAATTTAGTACATTAAAAATAAAATTTCTAAAATAACATAAATTATTATGTAAAAACAATTATTTACCTCAAATAAACTATATATAAAATTAAAACATAATATTTTGGTTCACTTTTTGTAATTTAAGGTTTAATTTTTTTTATTAGAATGAAATTTTTTAATTATATTATTATTAAATTTATGCTATTTTTGAAAATTTAAATGATAGTGTTATATTTAAAACAAAAACTTGAAATAGTGTTATTTTAAACAATTGTTCCCAATGATTTTATTTTATTTTAGGCTTTTCTTTTTTATATATAAAATCGATTCTATAATAAACATTATTTATTCGGTTTTATTTGGTCAAAATTGAATATTTGAAAGTGAGTGGCGTTTTGCCGTTCTGGCCATAGAAAGGGTCGAAGCCTCTCGTCCGTTTCTTTCTACTTTCAAAATTCTTCAATCCATTATTATTTTGCTTTTTTGGTAGAATCCCACAAAAAGTTATAATTGAATAATGAATAATAAACTTGAAATAAAATCAAGAAAATATAATTAGTGTATATTTAAGTTCAATTTGTTACATTAGTTTGTTTCTTTATGACCATAAAGACTGAACAATAATATAAAAAATGATTTGAGTAACCCACAACTTAGCAGACAACAATGGTTATGTGTGAAATAACCATTGAATTACTTCTTAACCATTGAATTACTTCTATAATTGAAAAAATAATCATTAAAATATTAAAATTTTATATTTGAGCTATTTAAATATTTAATTTTTTAATAAAAAATTTAAATAATGATATGTAGTTGATTGATATGCGATTAATCAACATTAACACAATAAGTAACATCGTTAACTTGTTATTTATTCTAACTAATTAAAACTAGACTCCAAAATATCGAATCATTGTTAGTCCCAATTTTGGTGTTAATTTGGTGTTAATATTGATTAATCGTATAATTAAATCGGTGTAGTCAACTATAAATCGTTATTTAAATAGTTCATTAAAAAGTTCGGTATTTAAATGATCTAAACACAAAAATTCAGTATTTTAATGACTATTTTCATTTTCCTTAATTATTCACAGTGATGATTTTCATCATCATTCATATATAAGCCGACCGCAAGCAAAAAACTAACGGTATTAGTAGAATTCAAACCATAAATTTGATGAAAAAACTTATTTTTATTATCATTGTGTTAATACTATTTTCAAAATAAGAATCGATTTTTTGTATCAATATCGAACATACGGGTTTATTCCGTTTGGATTCAAGCTCAAATCTGACCGTGATGAAATATAATTTTGAACAAATAACAACTAGGCGATAGTTGATAAAGATGACGAGAGACAATTACACAAAATCATATCTTTAATAAAAATCATCATCAACTTCGAAAACAACGGATAAAATGGTTGAGATGATGATGATGATGAACGAAGAGATTATTACGAAGAACTTTAGAGTTTTCTCGATGGATCAATCCTCGAACATACCTAAACTCTTCGGTAGGACAAGGGATAGTGATTGTCCCTTTCTGAGCGAAACCAAACTCTTTTTCAGCTTCTTTCAAGAGTTGTCCAAACAAAGGATGATTAAAATACAAAACAGGAATTACAAATCTCTCTTGTTTTTCTCCTTGTCCTACCTTCACAGCCAAATACCCTTTTGGTACCTTTTCTTGATCATGTTCGTGATGATGATGATGATGATGATGGAGACGTGGGATATAGAAGCTCCAATGGCTCGCTTTGTCTCCGTTACCCATTGGATGAATAACAACTAATGTAGATATTAATTATATATGTGTGGTTTAGTTTGTTTCCATGGTTTCTGTCTCTCCCATATTGATTTATTTTCTCGAGAAAATGGTTTGTGATTCCAGGGTTGCTGGAGATGTATGGTAATCAAAAGGTCGCATGTTGGTCATTTGTTTTGAAGACAAGTCTCTTTAATAGATTGTATATAGAGAAGATGATGTTTCTTGTATATGTAGCAAAAATTGTGCAAGCACAATTTACTTTATTATTAAGGACATATATTTTAATTTCTAATGATATAAAAATTTCAAAGAATATCGAATATAGTTTACTTGAAATCTAAGCACTCAAAAAAACTTTATTATATGTATATATCTTTGGATACTTTTTTTGTCAGTAATATATTATTTGAATAACATTTTATAAAATAATCTCACTCTAACGTGTTATTAACAAAAATGTCGTGCTAACTTTTATTACCACAATAAATGCAACTAAAAATTGTTTCTACCGTTGATTAAAACAGCGATTTAACTAAAAATCTGCGATCAAACGCAACCACCGATGATAAAGAAACGAACAACATATATTACAACCGAAACTACATACGACGATCAAACGAACAAAAATATATTTGGAATCTTACAAACATGTTGCCTTTACCTTTCCATATAACATTTTGTTTTTGTTTGTGTATTTATTTTTATAAGAATCTTAAAACCACGCAATAATATGATAACACATAAAGATAAAGTGAAATTCCGATGAATTGGTGGTGTCAATTGCAGTATCGATATTCATTTTATACCATAAGGTCCAAATATACGCTTTTTAATTGTTATTGGGAAATATTTTTGGTCAATCATTAATCTTAATTTATAATACTCTTATATTATTATTCATGCCAAAATAAAATATATTATTCAAAAGTATTGGTTAAATTTCTCTTTCTTTTATTTATAGAAAATCTGATCTTTATTACTTTATTTGAATTTATACAAATAGTAATGAGAGATTTTAAACTAATTTTTTAAAGAAACAAATAAAAATTAACAATTCAATATTTCGTGAGAAATTTGGTGTAATGATTAGTTTAAAATTTAAAATATGTTTATTTTATTGATTTATTCTTTAATTACTACACCACAATACCCACAATGATGAGATGCTACAGAAACTATTTCAATAATATAAATTGATTTTTAATATAATTATATTTTAAGCTTTTAAAAAAATTGAGTGTCTCTATTTTTTTTCTCTGTTTTTAATTTGAGAAGTTCCATAAAACAATAGATGCTTTTAAAACATAGCTCAATAAAAATTTATAATAGTTTTGTTCGTTTCGTCGATGTATACGATTGCGGTTGCGGTTGCAGTCAATTCTGTAAATTTGATTGCGACAGATGTTGTTCGTTTGTATGTTATTGGTAGTTGTGGTTATGGTTAATCGCACCGTTGTTTTAATCAGCGGTCGAAAAAATTACGATGTACCACATAACGTCTGACTGATACGTATATCGTAGGTATCTGTGGTAGTTAAACAAACAACAATAGCTATAGCCGCAGCTGATAAACGAATATGATTAATATAACTTTTTAAAAAAAAAGATATTGAACATAAATATAATGTAAAATTGTAAACGTTGATGCATGGATAACCATAATTTTATTTTCAAGGAAATTGTTTTTTTTTTTTTAAAGATATGATGAGTTTATAATCATTCATCTCTGACTACGAGTGGATAATATCTAAAAGGCCCAAAAATTCTCATTTATCGTCTTCAATGGATACTTTCTCGGCATCCGTTTCATCCTTAAACCTTCCTTCTCTCCCTCCACAACCGCAGCCACCAGTAAGATCCATTTCCCGTCGCTTTCAAGCCACCGTAACCGCCACCGCTTCTTCTGCATCTACCAATCTTTCAAAACCAACATCGTCTTCTTACTCACACAACAATAACCCTAATTTCCCCACAGCAATCTCATTTCCCCTTCCGCAAGCCAAACTCTCGAGAGCTCTTCCGCCTCCTCCAGTGCACGAGAAAGCAGCCTCGGGATTTGCTGCGACGCTCGTTTGCGTAAGTCAATCGAAGAATTGTCTTGGTCGGACTCAAAAACATGTCAGAAGATTGATGGAGTTTGTTGTGGGAGAAGAAAACAGAATGAACAAAGTCTTCTTAGTCAATGACGTTGTTGAGAGTGGTAAATTTGGTAAACATTTAAAGGGATTGGTCAAGATTTTGATTGCAAGAGGTAAAACAGGGATTTTGTTTGATGTTTTGATGGAATTTGAGAGAATCTGTAATGAATTGGTCGTTGTTGGCACAACATAACCAAAAACCACAAAGAGATGATATCATATCCAAAGTTTGCTCTTCTTTACTACTGTGTTTTGGTTGAGGTTGTAATGGAAATTGAGAGAATCTGTGTAATAAAATTGTTTGTCTGGTTTTCTTGAATAAACAAAAGATATAACCACTGCCCCTAGAAGAATCTTCAACAAGCTTATCGTCGACTTGATTATGCTCCTTTGTGCCAATTCTAAAATTTAATCGCAACTATTTTACCATAGTGACTATGGTTATATATGATTTTCCCACATGAAATTCAAATATCTCTACTAGACCGCATAAAATAACAACATATACTTTAATTTTATACGAACTATTGTTATTTCTTTACAATTTCACAAATCATTATTTTTTAGAAAAATTGCAATCAATTAAAGCTAATTTAATTTGAAAACCGATCCAATTAATAAAACCGAACCTGAACTAATGCATAACCCAAAAGCAACTCAATAAATTTCTTAATCGATTTTAGTCTCAAATTCGATTTAGGATTCACGTCATAGTTTCGATTTTAATTCCAAATTCGATTCAAGCAAATGAATAAGAAGTTGGAGTACATGTATTATGTATAATAAAAAAAATCGATTATTCTTTTGAAATCGAAATTAATTTTGTATATTTCGATTTTATAATTTATTTATAACACGAAATCGATTTTGGAATAGTGTTGGGAGAAATAAATCAAAGGAAAAAAAGTTTGACGATATTTTGATATGGAATATATGTTTTTTCCGCGGATTCGTTTTATTAATTGGATCAGTTTTTAAATTATGAAATAAATGCAATTAAATTTAATTAATCGTGATTTTCTCAAAAATTAATGATATGAATTTTTGTGTAAAAATATTAATAATTGGTGTAAAATTAAAGTAAGTTGTTTTAGTTTGTGTTGTCGAACATGTCCCCAAAGTAAGTAGAAAAACTATATAGTATGGTACAAAAGTGTCAATCTTTTGATTAATTATTACATGGCAATTGTAGTCAAAATGCATTTTTGATGTGAGCTGTATCTATAAGCCCAATCAGAGTCCAATATCAATAGATGGGCTCAAACATGGACCTTTCTATAAAGTTTTCATCTGACGTTACCATATTACCCTCCCAGCGATCGTCATCACTGACGCCGTCAAAAGATTCCGTTAATGGCCCCAATCATATCTCCTCCGCTGAAGTAAGAATTTGTTCTACTGCAATTTCCAAAAGCCTTTTGAGACGAAGTAGAGAGAGTGTGAGAGAGCGATGGGTCTGTTTATGAATAAGGTCTCCAGAGACGAGCTTAAACCTGGAGATCACATCTACACCTACAGAGTAGTCTTGGCTTATTCCCACCACGGTACTTTTGATTTCATCATCATTTTGCTTTTTGATACAGAGAATTTAGGTCTTCTCTTTGCGATATTTTAAGGTTTATTTTCCCTTTATACGTATCACAGAAGAAGAAGAAGAAGAAGCAAAACTTCTGTTTGGTATTCTGAGATTAAGCCTTTGATTTGTCAAAATCATCTTAACTGCTGAAATTTCTGCTAAGTTATTACTTATTAGGGTTTCTTCTTGCCAAAGTTATTGACTTTAATATGGTCTCTTTTGTTTTCTCTCGTTTTCAAACTTATTAGTGATATTGACGTCCCCTTATATAGTCAATGGTGGTAGTAAATTGATTTTGATTTGTTATGTTGACCTTTCAATCGAAGAAACCATTTGCTTTCTTCTGAATTTTTTCACATTTGCAGGTGTATTTGTCGGTGGTTGCAAGGTGGTCCATTTCAAACCTCAGCACAACTTGAAATCTCCCAAATTCTCTTCTTCTTCTTCTTCTTCTTCAGTTTCAGAGCTGAGTGATTCTTCAGAAGCTCCTTGCCCTATATTTCCTGATTGTGGATACAAACAACCAAAGAGTGGAGTAGTACTTTCTTGCCTTGACTGTTTCCTCATGCAGGGCTCTCTTTACCGTTTCGAATATGGAGTCAGCTCATCGATTTTCCTCACTAGATTCCGTGGTGGGACATGCACAACCGCTCCATCTGACCCGTTTCAAACAGTCATCCATAGAGCAATGCACCTTCTCCAAAATGGATTTGGTAACTACGACATCTTCCAGAATAACTGCGAAGACTTTGCTCTCTACTGTAAGACAGGATTGCTCATTCTGGATAATCATGGGGTTGGGAGAAGCGGTCAAGCCAGTTCCATTCTAGGCGCTCCTATAGCTGCACTCCTCTCTTCACCTCTCGCATTGTTGATTCCAAGTCCTGTTGGTGTAGCTACGGTCACTGCTGGGATGTATTGTATGAGCAGGTATGCTACTGATATCGGTGTTAGAACTGATGTGATCAAGGTTCCTGTTGAGGATTTGGCTCTGAACCTCAGCATTAGAACCCTCAAGAAGAGGTAAACGCCTTTGGTACCAGCATTTCCAGGTGGAAAAGTACATAATCTTGGCTAGTGTTTTAGTGATGATCTTACCTTCCCCGTAACCTCATTCTTGTTTGCTATGGTGAAACTGTAAGAATTCATTATGATTTCCAATATTATCAAGATTGAGTGTATTACTTGCTTTAGCCTTAAAATCATGCCAAAGGAAAAAAATTTGTTCTGGAACCAAGGGCACTCATATGAGCCTTATATATACATAAAATCTCCAGTTAAATCTTTTCATGTCTGTTGAGCTTTCGATGTGTAATTGAAAGTGATTTAGGAACATAGTGGTCGTTGTTTAGTGTGTTGTCTCCAGATTTCAATTTCGAGTCTCTTTTGAAATCTGCAAGATTTGCCAGTTCATTGACAGCTTCGACAGTTATTTGAATCCGAGCTGCGTTTTCAATTAACAGCGAAACCAAAGTAGCAACCGGAAGGACTTCATGTAGACTCATATACATGGTTCTATCTTCAGTGTCTCCTTTATTGTCCTCCTCAGATATAACTTCTTCAGGCTTGTTGGTTTCAATTGGAACAGTTTTTAAGTTTTCTTGAAGCTCGTGTACTGTAGAGTTCATCTCAAACACCAGGAAATCCATCTTTGATGATATCCTCATGTTCTTGATCATATCCACTAGTTCTCTTAAGATTATCGACGAAGCTGAACTTAGTTTCATATAAGCTTTTCCGAAATGCTTCTTGACCTGGTCTGGTGCCTGTAAAAGCCAGAAGACACTAGTCTTAGTTTCACAACCTCTTATAGATAATCTTTTTCAAAACTATGATCAAATCTAAAAGGTACCTACCTCTCTTTCATAGTTGATGCATAGATTCTCAAGGCAATAAGCACATCTGCGCAAAGTAGCCCCTATCTTTACATATTGTTTCCATGGATGTCGGAAATTAAAGCTTCCATGTGCAGGTTCCCATCTGGCTAGATTCGCCTGAGAGATTAAGCAACAACAATGAGAGAGTAAGCGGCTGCAAATCTAAAAGGTAACTAACTTCTCTTTGTCTCCATAGATGATCTGTTAAGTTACCATAGATTCCTCTGTTCCCTTAGAGTTTAGTACACATTTGAATCCTTGCAATTTCATGTTAGTTTCTTCATCTTCATTTTGATTCGTAGAGACTTCTTTCTCCTCGAAATACTCCGCTACACAGCCTGCAATTTTAGTGCTAATCAGCGCAATAGCCAGTGTTGATTCTTTGATAACACTTTCAATTTCTTATTCCTTTACCGTCTAATGAATCGGCAAGTTTTTCAAGGTTACGTTGAACAAGACAGTGAAGCTGAGATCCTGCCCAGAATGGACAGAAAAAGACAGTAATGATAATGCAGATAGATGTTCCAATTGCAATAGTTGATACTCTTTCCTGAGCCAAATCAACCAAGCTTATCTACTCGGTAACCACCTACTGAGACAAGGCTAAATGTGAGGATAAAAATCATTGCTCCATATTCGAATCTGGATTTGAATGACGGCACAAACCGCGAGTAAGTAGCTGCGAAAGCTGCAAGAATCAAACCCACGTGAGGAATTTAATAAAGATCAATCCTTTTTGGGTTATTTACAATAAAGAGTGGTCATTTTAAAGGTTTAACCCATTACCAAAGAGAAAAACAGAGCATTCAATCACAAAGATCTCAGCTTTTCCTTATTGAGTTGCAACCCAATGAACATAAAGTAATATTAAAGCAATTACATTACCTTTTTTGATTAGTATTTGAATCTCTCCTGTTAGCAAATCCAAAATGAATGCAGGCATGTTTCAGTGATATTTGCCACCAAGCAAGTTCATGTACCTAATAAACAATGAATTTAGTTGACTTTTTATTGCTTAGTTTACTTAAGAATAAGGTGAAAGCGAGCAAAGACATGCATCTTTTTACATTTCAAATCCTAATGTCCTAACCGCTAGACCATGGAAAAAAAAATAAAAAACAGGTTCCACCGAGAATTGAACTCGGGTTACTGGATTCAGAGTCCAATGTCCTAACCGCTAGACCATGGAACCTCTTGTGTAAGCCATTTCTTCTACATATTAAATACTGAAATAGTTAAATTTCTTTTTAATTACATTTTGGAGCATATCTTACAAGAATCATGGAAATTCGAACTTCTTGTGTGAATGTTCATGATTCTGTTCTGTGGAATGGAATATTGTAAATTTTTTTTTTCTTTAGTTATGAGGATAAACCTTGTCTTCGTCCTAATTAATTAAAAGATCAAATCTAAACAACTCTTTGTTTATTTGTTGTCATAGGACAATGTAACATTATTGGATCAGTAAACTATTCTTTCGCATTAACTTGTCGTACGGTCCTCGTAGAAGCTATATTTAACGACTTGGACGATTATATCGAGTTAAGATGTAGTTTGGGGTCTTCTCCAATGGATAGCAGCAAAACGTTCCTTGTCTAAACCCAAAAGGGATTTGTGAACTTTTCCTTTTTTCATATACGTTCTCTGCAGATCCACAAGTGCATATAAACTTTGTCTTGTAATTCTGCAGCTAATCCAACCCATGATCATGGAGTTATTCGCTTGCCACCGAGCAAGATCAAGGTTTGTCGTTGGCTTAGATATGCTACCATCGATAAGCCCTAGTTTTTGCTTTGCCTGCTAGGCGTTTTGCATTTTCATGGCTCATTTTGATTACTTTTCACCATTGACCATTACTGAATAGATTAAGACTCTTTGATTGTCAGTTGCATGAAGATAAAACAGAGAACGGGAGAAGAATCACTCAACGAACCTGCTGCAAGTGACTCTAATTGGTGTTATGTGGTCCGGCAGATTTGCAATGCCCAGCATCGACAGAATCTGTGTTTCCTGACTTTACATCAGAATCATTGCCTTTCCTACCAACAGCTACATCATTTGATGCAGTTACAGTTTCATAAGCTACTTCGAAGAGATTCTTTCCTGCTTCTCCACTTGAATTCTCCTCCTTCTCAGTTTGACCCATTGCATCAAAAATGGCAGCAGGTGAACTATCCATCTTCTCTTCAGTAATAACTTGAACACCGGTGATCTCACTCTTAGGTACATCTGAACTTTGGTACGTTACAAGGTCTTTGTCTTCCTATGAACCGCTATTGCAAGAAGCTTTACCAGAACAATCACCATCATGGGCTCCAACTATAACCGAGGTTAAACTTTCATCAGTATCCTTGTCTGAAACACCTTGGCTACCACTGAACAACAGATTTTTCATCCTCCTCATCACTGTTGCTATCATTCTCTCGCTGCTTTGCTCAGATCATCTCCATAGGCTATTTCAAGCCTAGGGTAGAGTTTTGGTGTAATTTGTTTTCTGGTGTTTGTCAGACAGTGTCTTTAATTTCGCACCAAGTAAGAAAACAGACCAAGCTAGTTAGTACCTATACTATCTCCAAGAGTCATTGCAGGAACATTTTCCATCTTTAAAATGATGAACTCGAGACCCCTCTTGTAACACAATCTCGCGGTCTCTTAAAACTGATATGTATTTTGCTACAGTGTGGCAATCTGAACATATACTGGGGTTCTTAACCACTCTTATAGGAGATAAGCCTTTCTTCTTGATGAGGCCATAGGTTATCGCTAGCTTCTCAGTATGTCCCATAAGGACCTTCTCTTTCTCTGTATCTCTTACGCTTTGGTGCATACAGCTTGTGTCTGGAACATAACCTGATTTCTTCATCTCAGATACTAATTTGTACAGCTCAAAGTATATCTCTCCTTCATCAGGATGTGTTTTACCCGCTGCATAGAACACATGAATTGTGTGATCAATCTAAATCCAGCTCCAAATATCCTGGACTCTTACCCTGTGATTCCTCATCAAGTTCCGTGTGTGTTCAACATCTTCCCATCTGTTCAAAACGCTGTATAAGTTAATCATCATCCTGTAGTTAGCTGAATTGTGCGGTTCCAATACTTGCAGCCTTTTCCAAGCTACTTCCGCGAGTTCTAGGTCTCTGTGGATCTTACAAGACGAAAGAAATGCACCCCAAATAGTTGCGTCTGGTTTAAATGGCATTGTTTGAATGAAGTCCAACGCTTCATCAAGATAACCCACTCTCCCGAGCATATCTGCCACGCAAGAGCAGTGTTTGATAGTTGGGGTTACATCATAATGAGATCTCATAAGGTCAAAGTATTTCCACCCTTCACGGACAAGACCTGAGTTCTTACAGACAGACAAGACAGAGGTGAACGTTACAGCATCCGGTTCCATGGCCATTTCAAGCATCTCATTGAAAACTGCGATCCCTTTTTCGCCTCGCCCAAACATGGCATATCCTATGATCATACAATTCCAAGAAGCTAGCGATTTGTTCTTAATTCCCCGGATAACTTCAGTCGCGCTTTGCAGATCCCCTGATTTTACATACATGTCTACTACTGCAGTTGCAACATATGCATCACAGATCAAATTGTTTCTCAAACAGAAGTTGTGAACCTCTTTTCCACTATGTAGTAGACTCAAGCAACCTAATATTCTAAGCAAGCTAGATACAGTGGCTGAGTTCGGACTGACACCTTCTTCCTGCATTTTAATGAAAACTTTGATAGCACTCCTAAAGTCTCCATTTTTGGAACAACCCGACAAAACGGCCGTCCATGAAACCACATTAGGTGCCACACCGTTTTCCTTCATCTTCCCTATCACAGCCAAAGCTTTCTTAGTTCTCCCCCAAGTCGCATACCCAGAAACTATATTGTTCCATGTAACAACATCAGGTTTGATCCCTTCCTCCTCCATTTCCCTCATCAAAGCTTGAGCATCTTCTAGCAGACCAGCGTACGAATGTCCTGATATGAGTGAATTCCAAGCAACAATGTTCTTGTCATCCATTGTATCAAAAACTATACGGGCATAAGGCAAGCAGCTAGTTTTCACATACATGTCGATCAATGTGGTTTCCACACACACATCGAACCAAAGCTGATTTCTCATTATGTATCCGTGAATCTCTTTTCCAAGTTTAAGACGCCCTGATTCAGCAACAGCTTGAAGAAGACTATTTATGAAGCTCGTATTTGAATTCAGACCAGCAATTTGCAGTCTCTTCAACATCGCAAATGCATCTCTAGTTAAGCCTTTAAAAGCGTAACCTGACAAAAGACAGTTCCATGACATTCTATCTGGTTTCAGACCACATGTCTCCATTTCTTCCAGGAGACGCATAGCATCATCGACGTAACCAAATGCAATATAACTCGATATAATAGAGTTCCAAGTAGACAAGTTACGGTCTTTCAACGAATTGAAAACTTTCCTGGATGATTCAAGCTTGCCAGTCCTTGAGTACATGATAATCAAGGAGTTACAAATAGACACGTTTGATTCAAGCCCAAGTCTTAGAACATACCCATGAATCTGTCTCCCTTCTGCAAAACCTTCTTTGTTGCTACAAACCTGCAAAACCTTCACCATTGTTCTATCATAAGCTTTTGCACCAGAAAACTGCATCTCTCTGAACAATTTCACAGCTCTTTCCCACTTCCCACTCCGCAAATTCACCATCGTGATCTCGTTCCATGCAAGATCATCTCTACAAGGCATTTCATCGAATATCTGGTTAGCAATAGTCAAACTCACACAGCTTCCATAGAAACCAATCAACGCAGAAACCACGCGTGTGTCTGAATTATCGAGCCCTCTCTTGATCAAAACGCTATGGATAGTGAAACCCAGAAAAAGATTCATTAGAAAAGTAGAAATTCTCAAAACCATAGCGTAAACTACTCCATCGAAAGTTACTCCTTTGTTCTGTAGCTGAACAAATTCCTCTAAGACCCTATACTTCTCTAGTCCGAAATGCTCGGCCTCTTCCAAGAAATCTCTCCATGAAACTTGGTTCTGAGGGAAACCCAGAAAGAAAACAGCACTAGCATATCCAAATTCGCCGAATTCAAAGTAACGAGAGATCAAGCACCTGGCGATGAATTCCAAGTCGAATCGATCGAATAGCCTCATCGTACGAGCATGAGTAGCTTTAACAGAAACCATATTTTTGCATCCATTTAGCTCCTTCCATGGATGAAAATCCGCATAAGGCAAAAGATCCCAATTTAAAGACGACGGTTCCACAGAAACTGAGATTGGTATAGATTCAAATGACGCATGCTTGATATCCAGCGAAAAACAAGCCGAAAGATGATTATTACGACATCTGCGCTGTGGTTGATGAAGAAACAAGGAGCTGTAACATTGGTGGAAGGTTACAGAGAGATTCTCCATTAGAAACTCTCCTTGGCGGGTAGAAAATCTTCCCTTTTATTGTCACTCAAAAATTTCCGGATAAGATCTATCCGTTTTATTTCACTAAGAATTTGAAACAAATACTACGAAAAGTGGAAAGAGTAGGGTCATCCTCAATTGTTCTTACAACAAAGCACCAACATACATAAACTTATGACTTTTCCAGAGCTAACTTGAGCTACTAGTGTTTCATCTTCAAGAATGATACAAGACAAGTAAACATTTTCATGAAACTATTCTGTAATGATCTACCATTTTTCCCTTGGAGTACCATCAGGGAACACAGGGGTAAGTACTTTCTCTTCTTTCTTTCTTGGACTGCTTGATTTCCTACTTGAAGGAATCAATCCAATATTCACGCTACCTTCTTCTTCATCATCATCAAAGTTAGGAGGAGCATCTTCTTCTCTTTCTTCATCAGTCCAATCACCGTCGTCATCAATGCCATCATCTTCACCTTGCAAGTAACCATCAACATCAGACCATTCTTCATCATCACTTTCTTCTTCCTCTTCACCGTCTGCATCACTTCCATTAATCTGTTTATCTCTTCCTTCTTCGTCTTTCTTGGGTCCACCTCTCCTTGGGAATCTTGGTACAGAAACAAGTGCACGCATCTTCTCTTTCACAAGAATTAAAGGATCTTTATCTATCAATTCAGAGTTCCTGTATGCTTCTCTTAAGAAAACCGAATCCCTTTCCCCTTTTAAAGACACATAGAAAAGATCAGGGTGCCTTATAAGCATTCCTCTTAGTTGTTGTGAGAACCTGAATTCCTCACGGAAATGAGTCAAGTGATCCACCAACGTTCTCTTCTCAGTCGTTAAGCTTAAAAGCTCATGAATAACCCCACAAGCATGTTTTTCTTTCTCGAGTGTTCCCGACCTCATGTGAGAGAAATCCTTGTAAGGAGATATATATGGCATGTCACGGAACTGACATATCTTCCTTGTCTCACTCTTTGAGAGATTGAGACCCCTTGGAAGCTTAACCCTATTGAACTTAGGCGGTCTATCGATAATCAAATTCCTCTCTTCTGATTCTCTAACCTTATTATCCTCCTCAGATAACTCAGCAGCTGACACTGCTAGCTCAGGATCCCAGTGAGTCAACTCTAAAGCCGGACCTCTAGGTGTAGGAACCACCCGGAAATATTGAGGATAACGCTGACAAATTGTGTCGCGGAATTCCAAAGGGAGACCTAAATCAGTCCTCAAATGGGAGATCTTCTCCAATAATATCCGTTTATCAATTGACATCATCACTAATTTCCTCAACTTAACAACTAATAGATCTTCAAGCTCATTCCTAATCCTCATTTCCTCAAGGTACAGCCTTTCAGCATCTGATGTCATCTTGAATCTCAATGAATACGCTCCTTCTTCAACGATCTCAAACACACCAGGATATTTCCTAAGCAGGGCAATGAATCGACGACGTTTCTTCAAACCCAAATCTCTCCTGTACTTACCCAAACCCCTAAGAGACATCATCCTATCGGGTTGACTCACAAGAATCTTCCTAATGTTCAACACTAATTTCAATTTCTTGTCCCTTTGAACAACGTTATCGAAAGTAACCTCTTTCCTTCTCTTCACAGCAGCTCTCACTGGCTCAACAATAACACGGGTTGTCCGCGAAGCGCTCCAAAACCCATATTTGTTCCCCAAAATCAAACATTCCCCCATAAACTGAGACCTCGCAGCTCGAATTGTGGACATGGGCAAACGTGATTTGACAGAAAGGTGGGGTTTTTCATTGAATGGAGAGTTGCAAGAAACAAACAAGGGTTTATGCGAAGAAAACAGAAGCTTGGGCTCCATTTGTGAGACTCAAAACCTGTGAATTTCACCCAAGAAATGTTGAAAGTAACTCCCAAGTTTCCTACGAAGAAAAGTATAAGAAATTCGATTTCAGGAAGGACATAGTCATAGAAAAAGAAAATCTCACCTTATCGCTACGTTGTAATCTACTAACAGGTTCTGTTTATGGTGGCGAAGATTGGGTTCGGGTTTAACGATAAAATCATAAAACCCTTCTCTTTTTCCATAATTTTCCAACTTCATGTACTTCTGATATCCTCTTATACTTGAACGTAATATTTCACCAAATAGAGGGGTAAATCTGGAAAGGAAAAAAATCTCGTTATATACCAAAAACGACACTGTTTCACTAGTTCCTGCTGCCGTGAAGAATGAGAGACTCGAAGGTCGGAGACGAGTCGGAGGCTCATCAGCAGTTTCGTGTTTCGATGGTCAAATTCGCCAATCCAAAACAGAATGATTCAGTACGCCGCAAGGGGAATCGTTGTTCCATAAATGTTGAAGAAAGCTTTATCAGAAAGAACTTCATAGTTTTGGTAGGAACATTCCAAGGCGTCAGAGAATTCATCAACTACGCACTATGATTATCTATTGTTAGCTTACATTACGCCATGGTCTTGGAACAGTTTCAGATTTTGATTAGAGCTTTAACTAGTTTCTTTATTTTCAGTTTGTAATTGATGGTCTGAATCATGTAGATAACTCTGAATCACAGAGCTTGGAATGGAATATGAAGGTATCATGCGACATGCTTGGTCAATGTGTATGAACATTCCAACTTTACATTGGGATAAAGAGAACGACGACCCATATTTTCATATACAGACATGATACGAACATTCAAACATGTTGTTTTCTATCCTATATTGATGTCTCAATCCTTCGTTGCTAGTCTCTGGGGAAGGTTTTTGATTGCACACTACACGTAAGCTTACTAGAAACAAGTTCACACTTTTGATGATGATACAGAGAGGCAATTCTTGGTTTAGAAGGAGACAAACAGAGAAAGAGGAGAGAGAAAGCCATGGAAGGTCTGAAAAACGTTAGCTTTAGCTCTATGTCGGTTTTATCGGATAAAATATCAGAACCACGAAAGGCCTTCTCGCTATTTAACCACTTTCCACCCAAACCAATATCCCAAGAAAGCTTCTTGAGGAGCTTCAATGGTGAATACTTGGTTGGGCCTTCCAGTAGAAGAAAACCGTATTGGACTTCTTCTAATAAACGAGGCCGGGATTGAACACACTCACTATTTATTAAAGATTGAAAGTTGATACAAATTTGAATAGCTCAAAGGTGTTGATAAACTGGAAAGATAAGTAAGTCAACTAATTTTGTACAAAGAAAAATATTGAAATCACTATAATATAGAGAATATCAATAACTTTTTATAACACACACAAATAGTATTAGAAATCATTTAAACACAATTCTAATATAGCGTTTAATTAGATTTATACACTATTAACACTTATCATACCACTAACCAATTCATAATTTATCCAAAATTCACACATAACAACAGTTGTGCTCACTATTTATTCACTCAGCAGAAAACGTGTGCAATCGATTACGCACAACATGTTCTTCTTCTCAAAAGCGACAATCTTAACTGCATCACGACACCACTATTTTATATGTGTCTTGCAATAGGGTTTCCAATTTTATAAATGAATATCCATCAATATTTAGTACCAAGAATTTGCTTTATTTGAATATCATTTATTCATTTCCAGCTTGTTATCTCATTTCCAATAAGAATATGCCACATCAACATTCTTAAGTTTTCCGTTTGAGAACTTAAACGCATTACACATTAGTCAATCTATTTACCCACAAAACTTGTGCTAACAAATATATTATTCTAGAAGATGAGTTTTATTCCACTTACAAATGACTTTAAGAATTTTTAGGAATATAAATGAACTAAAAATCAGTAATTAACGGTAGAATTTAATGAAAGTTTAATTGTTTAAAATTCAATTAAAGTCTTTTGAACGATTGACACTTTGAAAGTGGCAAAATACCCTACTTGAGAAACAAAAGTGGACGTCGTTTTACAAGTCACAAAACGACATGTTGTCTACAGGTCCCACACATGTTTTAATTTTGTCGTTAATGCTATTTCACCTACTCCACACACACACTTAAATGTCATCTTCATCTACTTTAGAATTTTTATGTGGTTAGAACTGAAACAAAGTTTCTCCTGACTCCAAAATTAGAGCTTATGTGTCATTATTACTTTAATTTTTGACATGATGTGTTGAAAAGTTTAAAATAAAATAAATACCTAAAAATTATTAATAAAAATGCTAATATGACAAAACCAATTGAAAAGTTTGGAATTGTTGAAAACAAGTAAATATGTTTTAATAATATCTATAACGATTATAATTAGTAATATACACATATATTATATGAAGATAAATATATATATATAAAATGTATGACAATTTATAATTCGAAAACTTTAAACATATGTTACTATTAATTTAGATTTTGCACATATCAAAATTTAAATCAAATAAATTAATTAAGATAGTTAAATAATATTATGTATGTAATAGTGTTGATAGTGAAAAATTGCGTTTTGATATCATAAACGTAAGAGAGATATCAATATATTATATGACTAAACGGATTCTATTATACATTATTAATTGAATAATATATTAAAATAATATATTTTAAAGTTTTTATTGTAAATATATCATCGTAAAATTAAATTTTCAAAAATAACATAAACTTTATATAAAAATATTTATTTATTTTAAATAAATTATACATAAACTTAAATTTTTTATTTAAATTTAGTTTTTTAATTTAAAGTTTAATTTCTTCTATTAAAATTTTTTATGTAATTTAATCATAAAATTGTGATATTATTGAAAATTTAAACTAGTGATGTTAATTTTGAACAAAAACTTGAAAATGTATTATTTCTGAGAATTATCTTTATTAATTTTAAAATTAAATTTTTACTATCACAATTTTCTTATAGTTTTATCCTCCAATTACATAGATTTACTATACTCTATTATATATATATATAATCAAACCATTTGTCACACCTAACAATTACCATAGTGAAAACCATCATTTAACCATCCACATCAAATTCCAACCAAACCATCTACTACAAATTAAAAACAAATGAACAACTAGAAAATTTAAAACAAGATAATATTATGTTTGATAGTTAACAAAAAAAGGATAACATTAATACACAATCACAAATGCACATTTTAGCAATAACTCACTTTGTTAAACAGATTTAAAGATTATATACATAAAATACTTAGTGGTTGGCATTTAGCTTTAAAAACTCATTGGTGGGTTTTCCAATTTGTGGCCACAAGAGTAAGTGCTTTCGTTGAAGATCCATCATCCTTCAATACTCTATAAGCTCCTTCCATCATCTCCTTTACCTTATTCCTAACTCCTTTTCCTTGTTCACCTTCCATCAATTCTTTCACTACTCTCGCCACTTCTTCTCTTCTCACTACTCCATCTTCCCCGACGTTTACCCTCAAGGCTACACGAATATCTTCTGCCAACAATACTGCATTCATCCTTTGTTCTGCATATAATGGCCATGCTATTAATGGAACACCGCATACTATACTTTCTAAACTCGAATTCCATCCACAATGACTCAAAAACCCTCCTGTTGAAGGATGGGCTAGAATTTGAGCTTGTGGAGACCAATAAGGTAACACAAAACCTCTGCCTTTTGTTTCTTCTAAGAATCCAGGTGGTAAAAATGTTAATGGATCGGTTTGGCTATGCGAATCAAAATACGATGAATTAGCATTCCCATTTGGACTCCGTATGACCCAAAGGAACCGTTGCTCACTATTTGCAAGACCAAGAGCAAGCTCCTTGAACTGCTCACATGTCACTGTACCGCCACTACCAAATGAGACGTATAATACCGAACCGAGCGGTTGATTATCCAACCACTTTAAACATTCACATTCTTCCATCCGGTTACCTTCTTTATTGCCTATGTTAACCAACGGTCCAACTGGATAAACCGGTGGTTTATCAACACCCGGTTCTTGCAAAGCCTTTATAGCATTGGGTTCTAGGTCGAAGAAAGTATTGACTAGAATCCCTTCGGCTTCTTTGTATCTCTTTGTGTTGTGGAGAAGCCATTTGTATGCGTCATTTTTCCGATCTTGAACCGGGTCAAGGAAATCTTTCCCAGTGAGCGGTACACATCCAGGGACCTTAACCGGTTCGGTTAATTCCCTGAACTCACACGACACCGTTTCGTCTAATTTAGGCAAATGGAGAAAAAACGACAGAACGTTGGCCGTCGTAGGGTAGAATATATACGGTGACACGTGGAATTCCACGGCGACGTCGAAAGCGTCCGTACCGAATAGATCCACGACGAGCGCCTTCGGCAAACGACCTTCCGACGCGAACGAATCGAAGAGTTTCCGTAGCTCCGGGTTTGAACGAGTAACGGTGAGTGAGATCCGAGTTTCGATGCCAGCGGTCAACGGGATATCGGTGAGATCAACGGGAGGGAGAAAGACGGAGGAGATCGAAGAAGGGAGAGAGTCGAGAACGGTTCTCTGAGCCTTTGACGGTGGACCTTCACCTCCGATGATAAAAGTTACGGTGAAGCCGTGACGGTGAACGAGTCGTTTAGCGAATTCGATGAGTGGTATAAGGTGACCTATTCCCGGACTCGGTATGAACGCAACGTGAGGCGCTTTTGATTCCTCCATTGATGTAAAGAAAATAGAAATTTTCTTTCTCTCTCTTTTTTTTAGTTTGCGAATTAAAACTTTTTGTTGTTGTTGTTGTAATTTATAAGGTGTTGGGTAATGGCTTTATATAGAGAGTTTGTCTGAGTCTGAATCATTGAAGGGACTTTTTTTTTCTGCAACGATTCTATTTTTATAAAAATTTTGTGTTCTTGTAGAATTTTCCATGTTGCAACCATGTTCGAATATGAATGAGTTGATAATTATTAGTTTAATATTTTAAAGAAATTATTGTGGACAAGAGGAATCTTTCGATCTTCGTTAAAAAATAAAGCAATTTAATTGTGATAATATTCGTAATATATTCAAGCAATTTGGTATATATTGGATTATTTGGAGGTTTTATCGTATCTTTTTCAGTTTTAATATTGTCACAATATTGAAAATTAATTTAGATTAATGTACGTGTTGGATTCATGTCATTTTGAGGTCTAAATTAAATGTTAAAAATGATTTACTGCGTATATGTCAAGTTGATTAACTAGATAAAATATTCATATATTTTAATTATTTATTTATTTTATTGATATAAATTATATATATATAACTTATCTCATATTTAAAATAATTTTTTCAAATTTTTTAATATTGATTACGAAAATAAAATAGATAATGAAATCGAATTATATAAATAAATTTAAATTGTATCTATTTTAAATAAAAATATAGATGTGATAAATATTCAATTAAACTAAATTTATGTTTTATATTTTTTGAGTAATTTTTAAAAATTTATAATATTTTATGTTATATTGTATTTGTATTTTATGACAAAATATATTTTATATCGAAATATTATGAATTTATATATAATATACTATTTAATGATAATTTTCGTAAATATTTTAATAAATTATGTTTTAAATAATATATATTTTAATATGATTTAATATTGTGACATATTATCGTGATATATTTATAAATTATACGTTAATATATGGTTATTTTGTTAAAATAATTTTCATTTTGTGTGATAATGATATAATATAATGCGTTCAATTATTGGAGAGAGTCAGAAAATTGATGAATATTAGTGAGGACGCCTTTTGTAATTGTGGGTCAATTTATATGTGCGTGTGAAATCCGCACGTGTGAGTGTGATGACATGCAAACGTAATGCTTCTGCAATGATTTTTTCTCTCTTTTTATAACTCCAAACATTTATTTTGCCGACCAAACACAACGACAAACCAACCATTTTTGTTCACTTCGTAACTCCAAACACTTATTTGCCGACCAAACAAACCAACCATTTACTTACACAGATTATAAATGACTTTCTTGAAATATTTTGGGTCATCGTGGCGAACTGGCGATCATAAAAAGGCATATATAATCAAATCACATTAATAGATTAGACTTTCGCATATTTTTTAGTGAAAAAGGTGAAAGTAGGAATCATCTCAAAGGTAAAATTAATGTTGATGTCAGTTTGAACGAGTATAGGTCGCACTAAACCAAGTCTATAAAGCTGTCGAATCATTACAAACTTTTAAGCAGATATGTTATTTTAATTCATAAAATATTATACAGTTGTTACAGCTAATGAGCTAAATAATTGTATAAGCACTAATAGAAAACGCAATTAACAATATTATTAAACTTTTGCATTATTTGTTTAGCTATGTTTCAAACGATTATTGTTAGTGACGACCGAGCAAGAACCACCACTCCACCACCCTCTACTGGCTAACTTAAAACGGCAAGATAGCTGCGTCTAGTGAAGTAGAATGACACGGTGTTTTTTTTACTGTACATTACCATGCGAAATAACGTTTCAATTTTGCTATCGAGCCTCGCTGCTGCAGAACGATACTTATTGGACCGTAGACAAGGCCCAACGTATGCAAATCTCATGATTATTGGCCTTTTATAAAAAACGTCGTATTTGCTCACATCCAAATTATCATATCCATAATATATTAATTGAGAAATATTTTAATAAAATAATTTTATATTTACGTGTGATTTAAAAATATGTTATGCTGACGTATCACATTATTAGAGTATATTAAGACAAATATTATAAACGACATAATTTACTACAATATTTATAAAAACTGCCATTAAATAATATATTATATATAAATCCCTAATATTTTGACATAAAATATATTTTGATATAAAATTCAAATACATTATAAAATAAAATATTATAGATTTTGAAAAATTTGTCAAACAAAATATGAAACAAAATTTTATATTTAATTTACAATTTTTATACAAGATACATACCGATTAAATTCATTTGTATAATCCGATTTTATTGTCTATTTTATTTTCATAATTACTATTAAAATTAAAAAAAAAATTTTAAATATATGATAAATTATGTATATATCTTATTTATATTTGAATATTTTTTCCACACAAGACGTGGGTTAAAATCTAAAAACAATAAAATATTCATGTCAATCTCAAAATATTAGACGATAAAATTTTATGTCAATCTCAAAATGTTAGATTTGCTAATCGGTTTTTATACGCATAGACTGATATATATGTTATAATATAGTTATAAAATGTAAATATAGTACAAACTAAAATCGCTGTTTTGTTAGATTTCAATATATAAATATACTTATTTAAATATTTAATTTTCAGTGAACGGTTCGGTTTCACATTCAATATGGGTTTATTGTAAAAGTTGGTCCGGTTCCATAATTTTACAAGCTTTATAGCGTGGAAAGTTCATTTTGAAGCATTACGATTACAAACGTTTATTATGTAAGACCATTACAAAATTGAAATAGTATATATACGTCCAAGTGGGAGATCGAATGGTTATAGACGGAAAGTAACCACAAGAAACATGGTTTGTGAACCGGTTCACTTGATTGTTTCCCTTTATCCATACCGTTCCCGGTTAAGAGTGGTTTCCACCATGACATCATTCCATGAATCAATTGGACCGGGTAAGCACCAATGCAGACAATCATTCTGAACATTTCTCTTATCTTTAACTCCATCAAAAGGATTCGGATGCCGGTACGGTCCAGGATGGCCGTCTGGTCGGAGAAGAGACATTCCAGTTGTATCTAATAGTCTAATGTTGGAACTTAAACCTCTTAAATCCTTCCTATACTTTTTAAACACTCCAAGCTCAACATCACGCATCACATCGTCAACTGTTTTCAGTTTTGCTTCGCTCTTTTTAAACGGCATTGTTCTGTTACAATAACCACCAGTGTTCCACTCTCCGTTTTCGAAATGGTCAGGCGTTGTAGTTCGGAACAGAACCAGTGGTTTGTGGTTTGAGTTTAGGATAAAGTCACGGAGTAGGTTTAGGGTTTTGCGGTAGGAGTAATCATAGCCGAGATCAGTTAGGTTGTTTCTGCCTTGGCAGTAATGGCAGCCTGTAATTGCGTTGTTTTCATGGAATATTGTGGTCTTAAGGAACCATTTGCCTCCAGAGATAACAACATAATCGAAATTCTTGTATTGGACGGTCCATTTAGGATCGAGCTGGTCGAGGTAAAGCTGTATGTCGGGGCTGTTAAGTGTTTCGGATTTGACAAGGAAAGGTGACCAAATGACTGATAGTGTGAAGTTGTAAGAAGGGAATCTCCATATTTTGGATCTGAACTCCTTGTCGTGATAGATTTCCACCACTTCTTCTACCTGACCAAAAGAAAGATCTAACCGTTACATCGAAACTCCTTGATTACTCGCAGTCTCTGGAAATTTTCAATGATTACAAAACTAAATATCGAGTTGAAGAAGAATCTTTAAAACCTGAGAGAGAATGCAGATGAGAGATTGGACATGGTTACGAGCGATTGAATCGCCGATGAAAGCCCACCATTTGTTCTTCACTGTATCGAGAAACTGCGATGGACTGAACCGAGGGAGATCACAATCACGAGGCTTCCATCGCCAGAAGAGATAATTCACATCTGGCCGTCCGTTTAATAAACAGTTCTGAAAATCTTGGATGTGATGGCAAGAGGAATTGGTGTACAGAGGACCTGATGGATCCGGTATCCAATCTCCAGTGAAGAGATCACACTTTGTCAATGAAACTGCAAAATGTTCACACACACATTTAATCAAGCACATGGTAAACACAAACCCTATATTACAAGCCACGTTCTACAAATTTAGAAATTTCCAATAATATAGCTATCAGAAGTTAGAATTTCCAAAATTATCACCAAACAAACCCTAAAACTCTATAATTTTATCATATTGCTTAAGGTCGTACTCGTACATGCATATACTTACAATCAAGACGAAACTGGAGAAAAATTACCGTTGCCGGAAACAGATGCAGGGAGAGAAGAGGAAGTCGGAGAGACAGCGAAACTGGAGATGATGAAATAGTAAGCGAGAGCGACAAGAGAGAAGTAAAGGAAGTATTTAACGAAGGTTCGATGGCGTCGAGGGGAGGGAACAAGAGCGTCTTGGTTTTCCTGGATCTCGACGCCTTTTGGGCTATCAAGCAACAGTACGGTTAATTGCTGTTCCATCGAAGAAGAAAAAGAGTTGAGTTATGGTGTGAAGGCATTGTATGCTTTTATACTTAGCCTCGAGAGTCGAGAGTGAAAATTTGGTAATAAACTGTTAAGGATATTTGTAGTCAAAAACAAAGAAAGATGATTAAATTATTTAGTGGTGAAGAAAAAAAAAGATTATTAAACTATTTGGGAGGGTTATTATAAATAAATAATTTCATAAGTGGAAAATGGTTTTTTTTTTCATCTCTAATATATTATTTGAAAAACTTTTTAACAAAGTAATCTTATTCTGACGTATTAATAACAAAAATACCAGCTGACGTATCAACACCATAGCGAATTTCAATTTAAATATATAACAAGGTTTAAGTTACTAGAATAATTATAATACATGTCATTGATATTAATTTGGTTAGTATAGATATATTTAATTCAACTAATCCAAAAATACTATTATATTTTCAAAAACAATAATTTTTGTTTCTTTAAATTTTTTATACGTTAATTTATAAATAATTTCAAATAAATATAAATATATTTAAGTTATTAGCGTAATCCCTAATATATTATTTGAAAAATATTTTAAAAAATAATCTTACTCTGACGTATTATTTAACAGAAATATCATGATAACGTATCATCACTATAGTAAATTTCAAATAAATATACAAATAAGCTTAACTTATTAGAATACAATATATGTCATTATTATTAATTTAGTTAGACAATAAATATATTTTATTAGACCAACCAAAAAATAATATTA
The DNA here is from genome assembly GCA_018901935.1 of Pugionium cornutum. Taxonomy (NCBI): domain Eukaryota; kingdom Viridiplantae; phylum Streptophyta; class Magnoliopsida; order Brassicales; family Brassicaceae; genus Pugionium; species Pugionium cornutum. The sequence continues at coordinate 41,482,319 of CM032159.1, read as the reverse complement.
AATTCATAAAAATAATTATTTTTCATTTCTTAATTTATATACACATTAATGTTAAAACTAATTTTAAATAAAAATTAAAATTATATAAATATTTAATTTATATTTATTAATAAAATATAATTTACGAATATTTTCCGGTATAAATCTAGTTTATTTATATATTTAAAGATTTTGGAATAAATGAAGTGTTGTTTTGTGTTGTGAAGCACATGGTTTTGTTTTGGACCTTATCTTTGATCTTTGGTTGTATCACCACAGGGCCATTTGTTGATTCAACTTGTTTTTCTCGTGCTTGTTATTATCTTTGTTTCTTTAGAGATCTTTGTATTAAATATAGTAATAATAAAACGAACGGACCAGTGTAGCCATTTTCGAATATATTTTCTATCTTGCTTGATATCGACATTGGTGTACATTAGCTCTGGTTATTCGGCTGAAATCCAATAACTCAAACCGGTCGAACCAATTTTTTTGGTTATTGATTTTTTGTTTTGCCAACATTTTTATTTTATTGATTCAAAATATCATTCATTACAACAATTCTTAAAAAAGATGCACAAATACGAAATAAATTCTAATTAACATAAGATATAAGTTGTCAATGCATCAACAACTTGATTACAAAATTTTGATTGATGAAGAAACTGCACAACATCAAATTGCGTTTTTCATTGGTTAATTATTTGAATGTAGTGACTGCACCGGAAATGATCACCATCTTGTGTAATTAAATTGTTTAGGAAATAAATTATCTTCCTCAAAAATAACATGTCAATATCCGAAATACCAACAAACTTGTATAGCCCACATAAGAGTAGAAAATTATGCTTCGAGTATTGTACGACAGTCTTGGAATTTTTCCATACTAGCATTAAAAAAATATCCATGATTATATCGTATGATCCATCCTAAGCCTAAGTTAACATTTTCTTTTCGTATCATAATTATATTTAACCCATCTTTGTGGACGAGATATCCAATGTGAAATCACGGCTGAATTTGAAGCAGATTGCTGAATTTCGGCATTTGTTTTGAGATTTAACCATTTGTGAACATCGTCTTGACATTTTCGAAGTAGAGATTTAGTAGGAACATCTTGTTTGTTAAAAATAAGACCCTTCTTTCTTTTCTAGATTCTGCATAAGATATAGAAAAAAAAATATTTTTGTGGGACATCCGATGTAATATGTTTGTAACTTGAGATCAAATGTCGTATAAAATTTCGAATAGTAATATCAGGACGATTAATAAACGGAGTTAAAATACCCAATTTTCTTCAAACCATATTCGCATAGTAACAATGTAGAAAAGTATGAATCTCTGTTTCTTCCACATTACAATATCGATGACAATAATTGTCGACTGATATTTTCCATTGATGTAGTGTAGATTAAATAGGAAGTGCCCGTGAGAATAAACGCCACAAAAAGTGTTTTAGTTTAGGCAAAATCTTCAAAGACCAATCATTTTTAACTAAATCTAGATAAGATGCTGTCATTGGTTGAGATGGGCTGGAATCATTGTTATTAATCATGGTTATTGATTTTGATTATAAAATATAGGTTAACGGATCAAAAATATAAATAATTTTATTTGTTTATAGTTCAAAAATAAAGAACTGAACGATTTTCAAAAACCAAAAACTATGTATATATAAATAATGTCGACAATATTAATTTTCTTTCCGAACGAAATACACCAAAAACTGAACCAAATACACCAAAACTTGTGAAAAATACCAAAATTACCATAATTAAACTGATTATACCAAAAAATTAATTAAACCGAAAAGAATATCGTGTTTCAAATTTATTTTGAAACACATTTATACATAAAAAACCGAACTACATTTATACATAAAAATGGAACCAAACTGATAGTGTAATTAAAAAAGACTAAACATTATGTAATTAAACACTCCAACTATTTAATTCTATAAAGTTTAACAACATAAAATCAACCAATTAATAAGGTATTGTAATCTGGATCAAAATCACAAATCGGTTTGGTCTTTTGAACCGATAAGAGGAAATATTACAGACATTCTACTCTTCTAACAAATAAGACCCGCGACAAAAAATAAAATACAAACATTTCCAGAAGAACTTAAAAAAACACACTTTACATTTAAAAAAAATCAAATAAATGATACGAAAATGGAAAACCAGAGGCAGAAACGTTTGATTGTGTAATTTTGACGTGTAGGAGCTTTCAAGAAACTAATGATCTTGGAACTCTCATACCAAATCCATGCTTCACCTTCTCAACCCTATTTCAAGTTATCATCAAACATTTTAACCAAAAAAATCTCAGAATCCAAACTTTTCTTTTCTTTATCTACTTAAAGATTGTAAAGTGTAACTTGCTTACGTTGGGGCTAATTTGCCAAGGCTTTTAAGTTCTTCCCCTGAATCTCCATCAAGGATTCTTCCGGATATATCAACTATGTAAGAACGGTTCTTGTCTCGAGGAAGACCACGACCCACAAGTAACTCGAAATCTCTCTTGTGAAGTTCTCTTCCATTTACGAATACTTCTGTGTTTCCTGCAGCGCAGTTATCTGGCATTGGATGGCTAAACTCTTCTATAAATGGCTGCCAGTTATGTTAATAACAACAAGCAAGTTAATTCATTTTCTTCATCAATTCAATTATCAATTACGTGAAGGAACTTACAGGTATTATACCGAGACACGGTTTGCCCATTGCGCCCCAGAACCCCGCTCGGTAATCATACCTGTAATCAGAGACATAAATTAGAAACAGAAAAAGGAATAGCATTGAAGGTTTTAGGTTCATGGCATTACCAATACTTTCCAGCTTGGATTGGTCCAGCTAATTTCTCAGCACTGCTTACCAGATCCTCTGGTATAAGATGTCCATTAACCCAAACCTCTAATGACTTCATCTCATCTTCGTTTTGTTCAGTAGAGGACCTCATGGTGATCTCTGTAGAACCGGACTCGCTACCCTTTCGGCGTCTTGGTCTGTTGTTGTCTTCTCTTCCGTTTGAAAACCTTGAATCTTCAGAAATCTCGCTGTTAGAGTATCCATTGTAAGAAAGCTCTGTCTCTGTTGCTACTGATTCCGGTTTCATCGACTCCTGTTTCATGATGGACTCTCTCTCATCCGGCTTGTTATAACCTAACTGCGCCATTCCATAAGCCAATGCGGCTCGGTTAACATTAGAATACTCAAAAAGTTCAAGGAGGCTGGCATTCTCACGAGCAGTTGGTTCCGGAACTTTTGAGCCTTTAACTCTTTGACGAACAGATTTGACCTCTTTCTGTTGTTGTTCACTAGAAATGCTCGATCTTTCTTCATCATCTGAGTGTTGGGATTCAGAGCGGATGGTTTGCGTAGTATCCTGGTGATTCCTTAAATCCTGTGTCGGTTCATTGTCATCCTTAGGCAGAAAATCGCTACCTGAGTTATTGAAATCAACAGAAGAGAGTCCTTCGTCTACCACAACTTTGTTTGTTGTGCTTCTATCATCAACCTCAAGAGAGGCCTGGTTCATTTCCTCCTTACCAGAAGAGAAAACGAGTTTTTTATCGACTATTGTGAAGCTAATAACTACAGAACAAGCACCGCATTGCAGCTTATGTTGTGTTTCCTGGACCAAAAGCTTCTTCTTAGGTAAGTAAAGAAGCTCAAAGCAACTATGACAAGCTATAAAAGGAGCACCACCAGCTAGAGGATGGCAACGACGAGCATCAGTATCAGAAACAGCTTTCTTAACATACCCGCGTGCAAAAGCACCGCCCATTTCAGAATCAAGATCACTTGGCCACCTTGCGTAACCACCTCGAGGACCTGGGGAGCCCATCGTAGAAGGAAAACCCGAACTACTATAAACATGTGGACTGTAGGGTGTAGTGAGTTTCTCGTCACGATGGTGAGAGGAAACAGGGCTATAAGGAGGCACATCACTGTACCTACTCGGCGTAGCTGGAAAGTATGGATGTGGCTCAACTATATCAGGACCAATGTCAACATACTGACTTCCATGATAGGGACGAGTCATCTGATTAGGGTAAGGACCAGGAGGATACCAGTTTGCATTTGGAACTGGGGGTGGTCTAGCATGGATCTGGAACCGGTAAGGATCCTGATAACCTTGAGGATACATACCGTGAATTTTTCCAGCATAAGGAAATGGCTCTGGATATGGATGGTAATAAGAAGGTCCAGGATTAGGACCATGGAGATGGATTGGTCGGAGAAATGGCTGATTCTGATCTGGTTCTTTTGGTTTATCAACTGCATTACCACCACGAAGGAGATGATCTTTGATTGAATCTAACCTTCTTAGAAGCTCAGCTCGTTCTTGATCTGTATACTCAATTGGGTTGCTGCTTGTGTTCCTAGATGAAGAATCTGATCCGTAACTTAGCTCTCCAAGCTCTTCGTTTCTCAAACTTTTTCCAGATCTTTGAGACCCATGTTGCGAATTTGAGTGTTTCCCCTTCAGACCCGTTTCTTCTTCGCTTCTCGAAGAACCAGCATCTAATCTACCATCTGCTTCGTAGGCATCCTCACCTTGTGACCTCATCAGCTTCTCTGATTAAAGAAGAAGACTGTTTCTAGGGATTTGCTTCTTTTCAGCTGCAATTCGACCAAATCTCTCCATATTAGATAAAATTCGAATCCAGAAACGTATTTCTTCGACCGAATCAGCTAAGTATTAGCATCAAACCAACATCTCGTGTGGAACAACATTACCAAATGATTGAAATCTTAAAATCTTCCCTTTTTCTACTCTAAAGACAATTTTGAGTAAACATGCACTCACAGAAAACACGTTGATTTTCTCAAACTTTCCATGATATTCTTAGAAACAAACAAGGAATCAACAGGTGAAACTTGAAAGTCAAACGAACCTTGAAGAATGGCGTCGCCGGGTTAGGTGAGCAGATGGATTTGATGATCTCCGGTGGAAACAAATGACCCGAAAATCAATAAACCAAGCCCCAATCTTTAATTTAAAAGGGGTTGTGAAAACTCGTAATAAAGTAAAAAGACTCTTCTTCTCGAAGCTGTAAAGACCAAATCGTTTCTTGGGATTGAATGTCTGCTTACTTACTACCAACCTTGAGTTTGACGGTTGAAGAACAAAAAAATGTTTACTTTTCTCTCATTTTCCTTCGCTTTGCTGGGAATCTAAAGGAGAAAAACAATAGCAAATCGATGAAGAGACTTTAAACAATTAGGAGGGGAAGCTGAGGAGAGGGAAACGATGAATCACAAATCAAAATTTGATCGATTTGATTTGATTTGGGAAAGACTTGAGCGCGTTCACGAGCGCGTTCGCAAGCGCGTGAAACTAACATCAGGATGAACATTGAGTGGACCGAGTCTCGTTGACCGAATAGATATGCAGATGACCGGTCTAGTGTTGCTTTTAGATTTAAAAAACGACTAATTAATATTTAATTTAAAATATTAATTATAATATGGGCAATTGACTAAAATAGCACCATTTTAAGTTTTTATTCCAAATATAGCACTAGTCATTTAAATTTCTAAAAATAGCACAAATTTAATACTAAAATAATTAAAAACTTATTCCTAATGAAAAAATTTAAACCCTAAATTGGAAAAAGTGAACCCAAACATTATGTTTTAATTTTATATATATTTTATTTAAGATAAATAATTATTTTTACATAATAATTTATGTTATTTTGGGAATTTTAGTTTTATTATGCTAAATTTGGAAGATAAACTTAAAATGGTGCTATTTTAGGGTATTACTCTTATAATATTTTGACTTTTAATTTTTCTATAGAGTAATACTCTAAAATAGCACCATTTTAAGTTTATCTTCCAAATTTAGCACAATAAAACTAAAATTCCCAAAATAGCATAAATTATTATGTAAAAATAATTATTTACCTTAAATAAAATATATATAAAATTAAAACATAATGTTTAGGTTCACTTTTTCCAATTTAGGGTTTAAATTTTTTTCATTAGGAATAAATTTTCAATTATTTTAGTATTAAATTTGTGCTATTTTGGAAATTTAAATGACTAGTGCTATATTTGGAACAAAAACTTGAAATGGTGCTATTTTAGTCAATTGCCCTTTTCTATATTCTATTATTTTTTTCCTTATAATATTTTGACTTTTAAATTTTCTATTTTCTATTATTTTTTCTTTTACTTATTTATTCATAATTATATTTGAAATAATATTTCATAATTTTAATTTTAGTGTTTTAGATGTATTTTAAAAATAATAATAAAAATAATAAAAATCATTAAAAGTATGACACTCAAATATCAAACTCACAAAGAATGTTTTAAACATGAAGCAATTAGGACAACCCATTAAAAAGTAGCACACTTTCACTCGAAGAAACATCAAATCCACCAAAAGGGTAAATTACAAGTTCATCTAATGGTGAACAATGCTTCAACACATGAAGTAAATTACTCTTAAATAGAAGTTAAGAGGAGTTACAGAAATACTCTAAAATAATTTAAAATTTTTTTTATTCCAAATCTAATATTTTTATTCCAAATCTAATATTTTTTATTCTAAATCTAAAAATACTTATTTAGTTTAAATAAATTACAAATAAAATTAAAATATTATATTTGGATTATTTTTCAATTTAAAATATAATTTTTTCTATTAAAATGAAATTTTAATATATTTTAATTTAAAATTTGTGTTAATATTATAAATTTAAATTAATATGTTATTTTATAATAAAAACTTAATACTATTATAGACAATTGGGGAAAATAGTTATTAAAATACTGAATTTTTGTTTTTGTGACATTTAAATACCAAATTTTTTAATGAGTTATGTAAATAACGATTTGTAGTTGACTGAGCCGATTTATGTATGTGATCAGTCAACATTAATATAAGAAGTAATACCGTTAACTTTGTTATTTATTTTAAACAAATAAAACTAGACACCGAGATACCGTATAATCGTTAGAAGTAATTTTGATGTTAATTTAGTGTTAATGTTGACTAATCGCATAATTAAATCGGTGCAGTCAACTCTAGATTATTATTTAAATGAATTATTAAAATATTTGGTATTTAAATGTTCATTTTCATCCATTATTCATTACATCCCATTGTTGTATGTAAAAAGCATTTGAAGATGCAACCGTGAGAATTAATAATTAATATTAAGTAGGAGTTTTTTAAAATCTTTTTAAAAAATACTATTTTAAAGTATTAATTTTAAATATTAAATATTTGAAAGTTTAGATAATAGTAAAGTAAAATAATATGCAAATATCCGTTTGAATATATGTTCCCTCCATAAGGATTTAGATATGACATATATTGAAATTTGCAGTTTGTTGTCCACCTCTAATTGCGTCTGTAGTTGGTGTACTTGTGGCTATTCTTTTGGTCGTGACAAAAGCTACAGCTGTAAAGTCTTCGCTTCACAATCATTTTTAAATTATAGTCCACTTGCCATATATATAAATGATTATGTACACATCTCGATAAAATCTGACAAATTCTCCTATATGCAATTTGGAATTCTTAAACGTTGACTACAAATAAATAATGTTTTATTAAAAGAAAAATATTGAGGAAAAAAAAATGAGTAATATCTAAAATAGCACATTTTAAATTTTTTTTTCCAAATCTAACATCATAAAATTAAATTCCCAAAATAACACAAATTGAAAATATTTATTTATTCTAAATAAATTATACATAAACTTAAAATATTGTATTTGAGTTCATTATTTCTAATTTAGGATTTAATTTTTTCTATTAAAATATAGTTTTAATGCATTTTAATCTTAAATTTGTGATATTATTGGAAATTTAAACTAATGATACTATTTTTGAAATAAAAACGATGCTATTTTAGACATTTGTCCTAAAAAAAATAACAAAAGGAACAAAATAATTAATTGATAAAATAATTAATTGTCATAAAATAATTACTAGCTGTTTCGGCCTAATTCTGGCCCAGAATGTCTAAGCTAATCAATAAACGGGCTGATTTAATTGGGTCGGGGCCCATTATATGGGTTTGAAGACAAAGATATATTAGCAGAGTTCATTTCTACCAATTTATATGAATAAATATTTATTCATGCATTTTGAATTTTTGTAGTTATATAAATTTTTTTTTTTCATAAACTACATAAATAAATAAAATATTATTTCTGGTCTTTTGTAACTATACAATTTAATAAATTATTCCGATTACATAAATTTTGTTAATATTTACATATTAAATTGTTATTAAATATTATTTTAATTCAAAAATTTAGTTTTAACTTCAAAATAAATGTAAATTAAAATTATATTTTCAAATTAGAACAAAATTTAATAGCGATAAACATTAATATAATTTATATAATAAGAATAATTTATAAAATTTATATAGTTAAAAAACATCCAAAAAATACGATAAAAATAAATTTGTGCAGTCAAAAAAGTGAATCCATATTACAATAATGATCAATACTATTTTTTTTGTCAACTGGTACAAAACGGATTGGTTCAATAATCTAATATTTTCATATAGATATTCATATTATAGGAAGTATTAATCGAACTCATGAATGTATGGACGGTACAATCACTAACTCACATATTCCTCCCTATCATCAATACTATTAAAACAAGTCTTTCTAGTAGGTAAGACACATCCACAATTTTGTGTTATGAGGAAGTAACATCTCATCCAAAAGATGATTTGATTAACAAATAAAATATAAGAATTTAACACATCGTCTTACCTCATTCTATTCAAATTCCCAAACACTATTTTATGTGTTTCAAAAGGTATTCAGTGTTTCTTTCTCCTTTATTTACTATTAAATGTTGATAACTGCACAATTCAAGTGGGTATGAGCTGGTGAACTTTTTGATTTGTGATCTTAAATACTATCACAAAGAATAATAACCCACTTTTATACACATCCACATTAAGTATGTGGACTATGTGAATTCTGAAAGTAATTTTACATTTAATGAGCCCAAAAATTGTGTGGTAAACTGATCAGAGTGTGACCAATGCGATCAAACACTAACAGTACCACCTGGCGTACATATATGAGGATAGTATATCTTACGCGCTCACTGATGTGCGTATGATAACAACTCATGATGACGGCTACACCACAACAAACTTTACAAAACAGCCCTTATACTAAGCATTTGTTTTATATACAACCCATTAATTAAATTCTGAACTATAACGATCTTTTTAAATTCTGAACCTGCGGTCAGACGCTGCGGTTAGACGCAGTAATATTGTTGTTCGTTTGATCGCCGCAGGTTGTATCGCAATTGTTTGATCGCAAACACTATAATTTCGCAGCGATTAAAAATTTTGATTGCAGTTTTGTGCGGTCGACCGCAGTGTTTGACCGCAGGAACCTGCGGTGGTCAAACGAATAACGTTTGGCCGCATGATGCAGCCACAGGTTCCTGTGGCTACCAAACGAACATGCCCTATTTGTGAATGAATTTAATATTTATTATATGATAAATGTTAAGTTTTAGATAGTTATAAATCGTTGAATCCAATGGAATAATGCTTTTATACATTCTGAGTCTATAACATATTAAGGATTCTTTTTTCGATTTTAGTAGTACTGGGGCTATTTTGAAAAGTATTGTTAGTATAAGGGTGCAACAAAAGGGTGCCTTGAAAACGGCGTCGTCATGGTCCAGCCTTAATCAGTAGGTTGTCTTTTGGCTTTCATTAACGCCGTCGGGACATTAGATTTCTTTCGAGAAGTGATTTGAGCTCTCTTCTCTGATTAACTTTACTTAGATTTCTGTTAGGGTTTTCGGTCCTCGTCGAGAGATCGAAGATTGTGAAAACTTCTGAAAGTATCTCAGGGATCGGGATCGTAATCGTATTGGTGTGGTTGTTACAGTGATTGCAATTTTTCTGGAGTTTTAGAATCTTCTTCCTCGGTGGTGATTTATCGATGGCATCAGAGGATGTAAAGAGGACCGAATCAGCAGCTGTTTCGACGATCGTTAACCTGGCGGAGGAAGCGAAGTTAGCGAGGGAAGGAGTCAAAGCTCCGAGTTATGCTGTTCTTAGCATCTGCAAGTCTCTCTTCGCTGGTGGCGTTGCTGGTGGAGTGTGAGTCATTTATCTCTTTCATTTACTTTTTTTGTGTTGATGATTTTTTATGGAAAAATTAAAGATCTTTTGAAATGTTGGATAGAGTTATCCATTGGTTCATCTAATTGGCATCCTCTTTTGTTATCAGTGTTGTTGTTTGTTTCGTCGTAGTGTTTGAAAACAAGGACTTTATTGATGTTGATTTGATGGCTAACGATAAGTGTAGTAGATCAGTCACTTGCGTCTCTTTTTTTTTTCCTTATTGGGATCGAAATCTGTGTTGAAGCAGTCATGTATAGAAACGGGTTTATGTCCTATGGATTAGAATGGTTAATAAATGTACACGAGCAGAAAAAGCCATCTTCACTCAGAATAGGGAGAGTATTGTTGTTGACATCAAAAGAAAGAGTGGCTAGTCACTATATCTTTCAGTTTTTGTGCTACATTCAATGCTCACCACTTTATTTCTTCTGTCAACATCTCACCAGCGATGCCTTTTTTGATTAGGTCACGAACTGCAGTTGCACCTCTGGAAAGGATGAAGATATTACTTCAGGTTTTGCTCTTCGTCGGTTGCTTTTTGTCTGCGTAACGTATAAATGATTGGAGACTTATTCGTTTCTCAATAAGTAGGTCCAAAATCCGCATAACATAAAGTATAGTGGGACAGTCCAAGGTTTGAAGTATATTTGGAGAACTGAAGGCCTTCGTGGACTGTTCAAAGGAAACGGCACCAACTGTGCTCGTATTGTTCCAAATTCAGCTGTGAAATTTTTCAGCTACGAGCAAGCTTCAAAGTAAGACCTCTGAGAACTTATTTATACTCTGTTCTTTTGATTTTGGAAATGCACCATAATTGATTTTACTCAATTTAGATTTTTCTGACCTATGCTCTCCCTCTCTCTGTCTCGTAGGGGGATACTGTACATGTATCGCCAGCAGACTGGAAATGGTAAATTAATTTCAGCATAAGATTTTTATTATTCCCTGTTGAAGAATCTGTACCTGGTATTACCTATCACTTTAGCTTTTAATAAAGTATCTAAATCAAGTCTTTGGAGCTATCATGAACTGACAAGCCTTTGCTTCAATGGTACAAAATAATGCTCTGTTTATAAAATTTTATGGTTCATGGGTTTATGCCGATTTTGCAGAAAATGCCCAACTCTCTCCTGTTTTACGGCTTGGCGCTGGTGCAACTGCTGGAATAATAGCCATGTCTGCAACATACCCGATGGACATGGTTCGTGGAAGGCTAACTGTCCAGGTAACTTTTTATACCCCAATTTTGCTATTGCGAGTCTTATTGGTCATTTGTGTAACTCTGCAAACATGGATGTGTGTACAGACCGCAAACTCTCCTTATCAGTATAGAGGAATTGCCCATGCTTTGTCAACTGTCCTGCGAGAGGAAGGTCCACGTGCCTTATACCGTGGTTGGCTTCCGTCAGTGATTGGAGTTGTAAGTCTCATTTTTTCCTTCAATCGAATGTAATGCTTTAAATCAACCATATCAAGACCTTTCTGATAAATGCAGGTTCCATATGTGGGCTTGAACTTTGCTGTCTATGAGTCTCTAAAGGACTGGCTAATTAAAGACAATCCATTCGGTCTAGTAGAAAACTCTGAACTCACCATTATAACGAGGCTCTCTTGTGGTGCCATAGCTGGAACAGTTGGTCAAACAATTGCTTATCCACTTGATGTGATTCGTAGGAGAATGCAAATGGTTGGGTGGAAAGATGCTTCTTCTGTTGTCACAGGCGAAGGGAGAAGCAAGGCTTCACTTGAATACAACGGTATGATTGATGCATTTAGAAAGACAGTTCGTCATGAAGGCTTTGGAGCGTTGTACAAGGGTTTGGTGCCCAATTCAGTAAAGGTTTCTCAACAAAAGCCCCACCCCCCAATTTCTTGATTATTTTCTTATTAAATGAAACATTTTTCTTCCTCAAGAAAGTTAAATGTTCTTGGTGTTTCTACAGGTTGTACCATCGATTGCAATTGCATTTGTGACATATGAGATGGTGAAAGACGTCTTAGGAGTGGAGTTTAGGATATCAGATTGAGTCATTTGATATCTCAATATGTTTCTTCAACACAAGAAAGCACACTTCTATTTTTGTAGCCGAGGAGACAGAAGAGAAGTTCAAAATTTTAGGGGGCTTTATTAATCTCCTTTCAACATCCATGGAAGGATAAAGGCTATAGGGCTTAACCAAACTCTGTTTTTTTGTTTGTTTCTATTTATAGATTGGGTTTCTGCTTTTCTGCTGAATCAAATAAGCCAATAGCCAACTCTTGTCAAAACACATTTGGTACTGGAGTATGTGGTACAGCATGTGTTGGGATGGTCTTTTGGCACTAGGTTATCACTATTGTTATGATCACTACTAGTAACATTTCCAGATTAGTTGAATAATTCTGTGATTCTTTAGTTTCACTGAATTCTTGTCGTGTAAGATCAAATTCATGTGTGCTAGTGTCATTTTTGTGTTCGTGGTGTATGAATGTTGAAAACACTATCGAATAAATAGGGTAAATAACTAAAATAGCACCTTTTAAGTTTTTGTTCTAAAAATAGTATCATTAGTTTAAATTTTCAATAATAGCACAAATTTAAGATTAAAATACATTAAAACTATATTTTAATAGAAAAAAATTAAAACCTAAATTGGAAATAATGAACCCAAATACAATACTTTAAGTTTATGTATAATTTATTTAGAATAAATAAGTATTTTTACATAAGTTTTTGTGCTATTTTTTGGGAGTTTAATTTTATGATGCTAGATTTGGAAGAAAAACTTTAAAAGGTGCTATTTTAGGGTATTACTCGAATAAATATTCAAAAAGTTTCGTGGTAAAAAAAGAGACAGACTGCATGCCGTTTTAAGAGAGCAGTGGAAGCGACTTAAACGCGTTTTACAGACTGCATGCCGTTTTAAGAGAGCAGTGGAAGCGACTTAAACGCGTTCTACAGACTGCATGCCGTTTTAGTTCTCTAAATTAAAAGTGTACTGCGTTTTTATCCATTGCTATTTGATGCCGTTTTAATTACATGTCAAGGAAATGTTTACTGTATTTCTGCAAGAAACGGCGTGTCATTGAAATGAACGTAAATATCTGTCATTTGATTTTTGGGTTTACAATTGTGGCCCATAAGAACTTTTTTCAAATTTTATTATGGCCCATACGAACTTTTTTCAAATTTATTGTGGCCCATAAGAACTTTTTTCAAATTTATTTTGGCCCAACGAACTTTTTTCAAATTTATTGTGGCCCATACGAACTTTTTTCAAATTTATTTTGGCCCAACGAACTTTTTTCAAAGTTATTGTGGCCCATACGAACTTTTTTCAAATTTATTGTGGCCCATACGAACTTTTTTCAAATTTATTATGGCCCATACGAACTTTTTTCAAATTTATTGTGGCCCATACGAACTTTTTTCAAATTTATTATGGCCCATACGAACTTTTTTCAAATTTATTGTGGCCCATACGAACTTTTTTCAAATTTATTTTGGCCCAACGAACTTTTTTCAAATTTATTGTGGCCCATACGAACTTTTTTCAAATTTATTTTGGCCCAACGAACTTTTTTCAAATTTATTGTGGCCCATACGAACTTTTTTCAAATTTATTGGGGCCCATACGAACTTTTTTCAAATTTATTTGGGCCCATACGAACTTTTTTCAAATTAATTGTGGCCCATACGAACTTTTTTCGAATTTATTGTGGCCCAGAAACGACACCAATGATAGAATTGGGTTTTAAGAGGCCCATAATTTAAATATGGGCATACAATAGGCCTTTATTAACCCCACAAGATGCGAGCATTTTATAAACACCACTGAGTTGGATTTCTTAAGATAAGAGCAGCAACCAATAAGAACGCGTTGAACGTCCACGTGTCGCTAAGCGGAATCTTGTTTAGTGAAAAAGCGCAAAACAGAAGATATCGAGCAAGAAGAAGACGAAGACGAAGACGAAGAAGAGTTAGTTCTCGTTTTGTTTCGATGGCGATTACGGTAGCAGCTTCGTCCTCTGTAGCAGTGATGTTTCCACGTGTCCCCAGTGTATCCACTCGCTGCTCCGCCGTACCTTACCTACCTCCGCTGCCTCCTCGTTCTTTTGGCCGAACCTCTTTCTCGGTTCCGGTTAAGCTACTTTCAGGTGACTGATTTGTTTTCGCCAAATCTAACTTTCCGGGCTCGATGAAATCTAGAAAATGCCCGGGAATTCGGGCGTAAGGTCACAGATTGCCTGTAATTACAATATTCCGGCTCGGAATTGAAATTTCAGTCGGACTGATCGGTTCTATAATCCGGTTTGGTTGATTTAAGAAGACATTGTTTAGTCAAAGCTTAGAAGACAGTGGATGAATCTAAACCAAACCGTTGTGTGTTTCCGGTTTAATCGCAGGGAATGGTTTGCAGAGAGTTGAATTGATGAAGACGAGAGCATCTTCATCAGAAGAGACCTCAACGTCTATTGACACCAACGAACTATTCACAGACTTGAAGGAAAAGGTGAGTCATTTCTTGTGATTGGCCAAAAAAAATCGAGTTTCTTGGCTTTGATTGTTGGTTTTTGGTGCAGTGGGATGGTCTTGAGAACAAATCGACTGTACTTGTATATGGAGGAGGAGCCATTGTTGCAGTTTGGTTATCTTCCATTGTTGTTGGTGCCATCAACTCTGTTCCTCTGGTAACAAACTTGAAAATCCTTTTGAGATTAGAGAAAAACTGTAATGGGTTTTGGATTTATTTAATGTTTGTTTTCTGAGTGTATAGCTTCCAAAAGTTATGGAACTTGTCGGTCTCGGTTACTCAGGATGGTTTGTCTATAGATATCTTCTTTTCAAGGTACAATAAACTTCGAAAGAAAAGTATTAACCTTTTTCAATTCTTATAATTTATGTTAGATGAATCAAAATCTGATGATCATCTTTTTTCAGTCAAGCAGAAAGGAATTGGCAGAGGATATTGATTCCTTGAAGAAGAAGATTGCAGGAAGCGAATAGATTCATTTCATATATAAAAAACACAAGCTTTCTTTCTGGGTTTTTTTTCCTGTAATATCATATTATTATACAATCTCTCTGTTCCAACACTGTTTCTGCTTATCTGAAACTACATATTACCTCGTGATCAATCTGAAGAAACTGAACGCAAATCTCGACTTTCTTAGCCTTCGACTTCGACAACGCTCTTGAACATCGGCGACGGATCTGAAGCGCAACGAGAGACGGAATTCTTAGGGCCGATCCGATTAATAATGGAAAAGAGGTGAGAAAGAGAGAATCGTTGAGACCTTTTTATACAATAATCTTCCAAAAACAATGAATGAAACAAATCTTTTATGACCTAACCCCCAAAAAGACAGAAAAAAACACAATTTTATTTGTTTGTTATGCGTCTCCGTTTCCGGTATCAGTTCCGTTTTCTGGCGGCGGCTTTACATATTTTCCAATAACTTTCTGGCGACCATTTCTACTTCTCATTCTACTCAGCTTATCTTTACTTCTCTTCTTCTTCTCCTCTTTCTCTACATTCTTCCTTTGCCTCTCTTTCTCTAATGACCCACGCCACACAATCTCACCAGTCCATGGCCATAGCCAGTGACCCACACGACGGTCTGAGTCTGCTTCCTCTGCAAGATCCTCGTCCATTGTTTTCAGAGTTGTGTAATCAAACCACTTCACCCACATTTTCCCTCGCCTGTTCTTCTGTTTATGTTGCTCCTGCATCAAACCAGTCCCTGGATCTATGTACACAATACGTCTCGCGCTGTGGTAAGCCCATACATTCACCAGAAGCTCTAGTAACCGCGAATAGCAATGCTTATCCTGTGAAAGGAAAAAAAGAATTATTTAATCTAAACCCAAAGGGATTAATCTGTTTGACAGAGGCAGGACTCAGTTTTTCTTACTTTGGTTAAACTCAGATAGCAACGATTTGTTCGATGATGCTCTTCATATATCTGTGCATCCAATGAATCCACAAACATCCTATAAACAAAGTGAGAAACACTCGGATTACTCTCTTCTTCTTTTTTCCTTCTTCTTCCAAAGAGGCTTTAGATTGAAACAATCATTGGACAATAGCAAGCACAGACCTTGAAAACATGACAAACTCTAAGAAGGATCTTGTTGGCAATGCCCAGCTTTGCATCACAGACCATGTATCCCCATCTTCCGGCATTGGTGGCAATGAGTCCAAATTCTTGACACCATACATTTTCTTCAAAGTTTCGTTGTAAGCAAACCTTGATCCAGGCGCATAATTTGTGCAGAGTCAGGTAAATGAACTGAGTCTCCAACATTGTTACAAAACTATATCTTAAGAACTCTGTAGTGTTTTACCTGCAATTCCCAGCATTTATGGCATCACAGAACGACCAAAAGGGTTTCTGCAGAGGATTTCTCGGATCTTTGTCCATGCGAACCCAGAAATATAAGGCATCTCCGTGTTTCCGTGTTTGTATAGCAGTAAGTAATGCGCTCTCAGCAATCTTGGATAAAGATTCCTGTTTTAGGATCCCAAGTCACATGACAAGTAACATGAGTACTGGACATAGCATTCTACTATAGCAAGGAAAGATATGTACCTTCCTGGCAGTCGCTCTCCAGGACTGAAACCCTATCCACGAATTCTTGTGCAAACGATCAATCTTGTTTGAAATTGCAAAAAATGCTCCAAAGTCACCAAGAGCATCACGATAGTACGGGTTGTTGAAAAGTGGAAGACGTGCTGATGCATCGATATCATCCATCCTAGGCCTTCGTCCTTTCACTGACTGCAATATGATTCATTCACTTCAGTTGAGAAAAAAAAATCCCCTTCTTTGGACCATCTTATGGTTGCAAAAACAATTTACTGCGCATGGGAATTACCAGGCCAACCCCACGATAAAGAGGATATTGATGAAGAAAAGACCAGGTTCCTTCACCAAAATAGGGTTCATATATGCATAATGGTTGACCAGTTCTTAGCAGCTCTCCTTCATCCCTCTCATGTAGATCGTTCTTACTTCGGTCTGCCCTTTTGGCGCTTTTATATACTTCTTCCCATGTTCCATGATATTGCAAGGCTCTGCCTTTCAGCTGCATAACAACATAAACCAAATCAAAACGAAACGTTCGGATATGTAGTTGAGAATGTCATTTCAAGAACTTGAATCTCAAATGCTTACTTCCTCGTCTTCTCTTCTTTTTTTGCTATTAATCATTTGAAGATATCTCTCTTCTTCCCATATTTCATATACAAATGAATCATCATTAACAGCCCCAAATCTCATAGCCTCTCCTGGGGTATGATTCCAATGTCCCTCAACCTTTGCTAAAAACTCATAGCTTCTTGCTGTTCTATTATCAAGAAATGTATCCTGAAAAGCTTCAAACGGTTGCCAACTCCACTCTTCTCTCAGTTTTGAAGGAACTTCTTGTACATCCTTAGGAGAAGCAGCTTCTGAAGAAAATTTGATAATATTTTCTAGTAGAGTCGCATAACCTTCTATGGCATCACGAGCCATCATATTTTTAGCAGTTGTTTTCCCCATCAAGGCAATCTTCTGAGCCAACGGAGAAATTTTCCCTTCTTTTATAACTTCAAGGACAATCTGTGATAGAACCTTAAGATTCTTTTTGGGGAAAAGATACCCCGTAACCCTGTCATCGACCTATTTAATAATACAGTTAGTGTGCAGCCAAATGGACAGGCTACATGCCACAACAAATTTTTCCATGAACAACACACGAGCAAAGGAAGAGGAAGCATACATGTTTTCTAATATTGAAGAGATCTGGTGCAACTATCGGTTTTCCCAAGGACATGGCCTTCATCAGAATTTCTGGAAAAGACTGCTCCTCAAGAAATGATCCGTATATAACAAGATCAGAACTTTCAAGTATCTTATCAACATTCCCTGCGACACTTACATGCTTCACAGCATCTTTTGGATATGTCAAGTTCTGGGAAATTGTCTACGAAGTTCAAAACAAAGCAATGAACAAGGTTAGTGATTTTGTGATCTCTATCTCTAAAAGCTACAAAATAATTCTATATTACTAAAGCAGACCTTGTTATACCTCAATAGCAACGCTGTAGTTCGAAGCTGACTCTCCACCTAAAACTACGATCTTGAGATGGGAATTATAACTTTCATGGTAATGGCCTGAAAATAATGGCCGTAGTGCTTGCAGAAGCAGTGCATGTTCCAGCCATTGACCCTTGTACAAGAACTGACTTCCCACAATGGAAATGACCATGTCATCCTTTTGTGGAAACTCCAGATTCTTTGCTTTCCATACTTCTTCGGGAGATCCGGGAATCACATAAAAGTTGCCAGCATCAAACTCAGAGTAGATAATCTACATGCAGCGAATGGTGAAACAAAATAAGTCAACTGAGAAAATAGTTATCCACAGCTACCCAGAAAAACCTATTTCAAAGCAGAAACAAAAGTGTGGTTGCATTCTAATCATAAGCATTACCGGAAGGAGATAATTATGGAAGACTACAACTGATGCCCGGGTGAAAACCTTCTTCCAATCCGTGAGGAGTTCGGCCTGCCCTGTTGAGTTGTACTGTCGAGACCGAACAGCGAGAGTTTCTTCATTGATGACCCAAACAAGAGGCAAAGATTTAAAAGGTTCTTGCATGAAGCTGTCAAAGAATAATAATAATAGTTTAAACAATCAAGAAATTTGGAAAAAAAATCACATAGATAACAAATATATGTATCAATATACATGTGTATATATATATATTTATTTTAATATACCTTGACTGAAAACTAGAACTATGTAATATACATTCATACCAAACAACCAAAAATCTTACCAAGTAAACATACTCCTCGCTTCAAGAGAGTTTACAATTACGCCATCATAGCTTCAAGATAAGAACAAAGGAAATTATCAATGATCAGAAATCATTGCATTGACCAAGTCAAGTCAATTAAGTTTCACTACAAATAACCCATAATGCACTGTATCAATCTTCTCAGGTCCATATTATCAAATTAAACTGAATCACATTACTACACGAAAATGGTCATAGCTCGAAGATTAATTCCAAGTTCTGAATTAATAAAGACATGTTTCACTAGTTCTTCTACAGTTTTCAAGAATGCAGATAGCATGGGAAATGCGGTACATACGACAGCCAGTCGATAACACAACTCGATGTGTGGCTAGTCTCAAGTATTGTGACTGAAACTCCCATTTTCTGCCAAATACCACCCACAGGGCCGTCTTCGAGTGAGTAAACCTACCAAGACAAGTTTGAGCTTTCGTGTTATCATACTTCATATTGCTGGCAAAAAAAGAGTAACAAGAAACCCACACAGAAGCAACTAAACTACACCTCAATAGCATAGCCAATCTCTTGCAATGCCTTGGAGACAGACACCATTAACAACTGTTCTGGAACAGCTAGCAAATCGGCAAAAACCTAAAGAAGAGAGAACCACAATGCAATCATCAGATCTCAAAAAGAAAAACCAAGCACAAGAGCAATTCATTTCTAATCAAAATACTGACCAAAGCCAGCTTTGGCTTTCGGAAACCAAAACGCTGTAGAGTTGTATTGAGCGAAGATGATGTGAAATTCAATCCATTAGTTTCACTCTGGAATTTCATCAGAAGCTTGGTGGGCTCAAATCTAACATCCTCACCGAAATCGAAAAACCCTTTCTCCTTGAAAACCACCAAATCAGGTGGCAAAATCTCTTTGTTTCTCCATGGTTTATCAGATTTATCGATTACCATACCAGGCAAAAACATCTGGAATAGCACAACGAAGAAACAGAACACCCCTACAGTACAAATCCATTGCAGATAATCAAGCCTCTTCAATAGAAAGAATCTCGAGAGCCTCGATCTGTTTCTCTGCAAGAACGGGTGTTGTTGTCTTGCCGCTCTCCCGCCGATCTCTCTCTTCGCCGGAATCCCAGATTCCAGAGAACCCATTTTTTAAACTAAGAATTACATGCAACTCCGGCGAGAATACGGAATCTCAAAAGAAGAAAAATGCAGCCGACAAGAAAGAAAAAAAGAAAGCACTCGAAGTGCGTGTGGTTATTCAGTTGACGACGTACACCATCAGCAGCAGCGTACAGATGCGAAGATTCTTATGAGCTGAAATAGAAAGAGAGAGAAACTCTTCTTCTTCTTTTTTGCCGTCAATGGCAGAATCAAAGAAGACTATAAGAGAAATATTCAAATCCGATCGATTTTCGCTACGAAGCTGCGGATGCGAAGGGAACAATAATCTTTGCTTCACTGTCTTTCTAATTTCACCTTTTCTT
Organism: Pugionium cornutum; assembly: GCA_018901935.1. Classification (NCBI taxonomy): domain Eukaryota; kingdom Viridiplantae; phylum Streptophyta; class Magnoliopsida; order Brassicales; family Brassicaceae; genus Pugionium; species Pugionium cornutum. The sequence continues at coordinate 41,461,915 of CM032159.1, read as the reverse complement.
TATTTTCATTTCTTTTTGGCGTGACTGAAAACTATATTATCCTTTTAGGTCTCCATTTTATTATCTAATTTAAGATAAATATTTAACAAATATTATGTTCTATGATACAACTTACACGCATAATATAGAAATAAATAAATACTTGTTGACAAAATGATACATGAATATTTGTATCAAATCTAGTGACCAAAATTGGACGTCAAGAAGTATTTCAAATTGAGATTCTGATAATTTAAATTATATGTTTTTCATTTACTGTAAATCTTTGAGCATTGACATCCTTAATATTTTATAGAGTAGTTTTGTTCGTTTGGTTTACACATACGGTTACGACTGCGGTCAATATTATGGTTGTAACTACGGTCAATATTGTATATGTTATTCGTTTATTCTGCCGTCGAATGTTAAGGTTATAATGTATCGCAAATTTTTAGTTGTACCATTGTTTTAATTAGTTGTCCAAAAAATTGTGACGCAAAACATAATGTCTACTGTTGTGTTTGACCACATATAACTATGATAGATAAACGAATAATAATATGGCGTAACCGCAGTTTCATACGACTGACAAACGAACATAGCCAATATCTCAACTTTTAAAATATATCGAGTGAAAAATCTACCCATAAGTTTTCACCGAAGTAAAAAGGTTCTTCGTTTCGTAGATACAGGAAGATGCGACTGCGTCATGCGGTCAAAAGTTATTCGTTTGATCGCCGCAGTTTTCTACGATCAAACATTGTGGTCGACCGTAGTAATCTACGATAAAAAATTTTAATCGCCGTGGAATTATAGTGTTTGCGATCAAACAATTGCGATAAAACTTGCGGCGACGATCTACGATGATAAAACAAATAATAATACTACAGCATCTAGCCGAATCGTTTGATCATAGGTCGCTGTCGAATACATTGCGGCAGTCAAATAAAACAATGCAAAAATATAAACAATGGATGAAAGTGCTAATTAGCATCTTCCAAAAACTCTAAAGTTTAATTTAGCCACATGTTGTGAAGTGTGGAAATAACACACAACTATAATTTAAAATAGGGAGTGTATATATATAAATATAAGCAAGTGGACCCAAATATCATATGCTAGTTGTCAGTATAACTTTGGATTAAATTGTCAAAACTTGTTTCCTGAGCATAAAATAAATGTCAATACTTTTCATGAAGTATTTGTCATACAAAATTAAGAAATATCAACTGGTATCAAACAAGAAACTGTTAATTTCTTCATATTATCTTAATATTTGTGAATATATTTCAAAATATAACATTAAAAAGTAAAATAATATTTCGCAAATGTTATTATAAATAAATAATTTAAATCACAAATATCAAATATATAAAAGATTCAAATATAAAATCTAATATTTACATTTTTGATTTTTATTAATCTATTTTAATAATTTTTCATTTGAAACAAAATAATGAATTACAATAATACATATAACAATCTTAGTAAATTTAAAATATTAAATGTACTATTATATATAACAAACAAACCTAACAATATATAAATATAAAATATTGTATATATTACCAAAAACAATGTTATTATTCATATAAATCAGAATATCTATGAAAGTTACTATTATATATACATTGTTATTTACACTTGAAATATTATATTATACATGACATAATAATAATACTTCCTTTAAACAAATGTAAATTAAAATAATCAAATTTCATATATCACAATTAGTATGTAGATAATCTAAAAAATATTATTATAATGGTCCAACGTATATTAGTTAGGAATGGACATTAATAAGGTTTGGTTTGATAGGATTTAGAATTTTGAGTTTGGTTTGTTCGGTTTTACAAAAATTACATAATTAGAACAAAATTAAAGTTGAGTTCGGTTTAAACTTAGAAAACTATGAAAAAAATTGAAATAAAACATTCACAAATTTGATATATTCGATTAATATAGAGATTAATTTTTTAGTTATACAGGCAAATACCAAATCAATTATTATGTGCCAAATAAAACTTTATTATTGTAAGTGCACAAAAGATAAAACAAGTCACAAAATTAATTGTTTACAATGTTATAAAGTTTTAGAGATGTTTTGATGATGATAAATCAAGGTGGTGATTTGACATTTAAAACAAAGAAGAAGAAAATATTAAAATTAATAAAATCAAAGAGTTTTTAAACCCAATGTGATCGATTATCTTATCAAGTTTCAAATGTTGTTAATTGATTTCACCATATAAATTCAAACCAGACGAATCAACTAAATTCAATTCGACTTGACTAATTCGAATCAGAATTATTAGGATATTTATTATACAAACCAACACATACAGAATAATTTAACATTTATTATTATTATACATCAAAAATAGTCATTAAATTATTGAATTTTGGTTTTTGCGTCATTTTAATACTGAATTTTTTAATAAAAAATGTAAGTAACGATCTATAGTTAGATGTACCGATTTAGGTATATAATTACTCAACATTAATACCAAAAATAACACGGTTAACTGTGTTATTTATTTTTTATTTATTAGTGTATAATTTTATTTGGTTAAAATAAATAATAAAATTAAAAATGTTACTTTTGATATTAATGTATGATTAATCGTATGATTATATCGGTGTAATTAATTAAATATGGTTATTTAAATAATTAATAACAAAATTCGGTATTTAAATAACCTAAACACAAAAATTCAGTATTTTAATAATCATTTTTAAATATATATATATATATATTAAAATACTTTGTTAAATTCACAAAAATAAAAATATAATAAAATATTATAAATACATAATCCACGAATAAAAACTTAATTATAATATGCAGCCCATATATATTTTTAAACTACACGAAATATGTTAAGTTTGATAAAAAAAAAGTTGATTCCGATAATGATCAAAAGAAAATTTCAATTTTGTTATTTACCCTTTTGTTAACACTATAACCATATTCCTGAAACTATGAACACAAAAATAGAGGGAAGGAGACGAGTCATTCGAATTTATTGTAATTTCCCTAATGGAGACTCATGAGCATGATCATCAACTAGCCATAGACCAAAGTCACGGAAACGTTTGATCTTCTTGTCGAAACCGGTAATGTAGTTATTATGGATTATAACATGTTTTCCCTTCGTCTCTTTAACCCATGTCTCGTTCTTGAAATACAATCCTCCTGTTGGAAAGGCTGCCTGAGAAAGCAAGTAGAGATCCACCTGCACATCATAAGATCGCAAAAGAGTTCAAACAAATTAACTTTACCTTTGAGATTGAGACAAAGTCGTAATTGAACATTCGCCAGATTAAAGAAGAATCTCTAGGGTAGGCTTGTCAATCAGTTCAGACCCGCCCTGCTTGACCCATCCTGCGGCGGGTTTCAGATTTTTTCCATAAAATTTTTTTATCCGCGAAACCCACAAGTTAATTTTTTCAGATCCGCACCCACTCCGCATTAATCAATAGGGTCTGTCAGGTTTAACGGGTGACCCGATTCGTTTTTCAAAAAATTTAAAAATATTTAATAAACTTAATTAAACTAAAATATTTAATAAATTTAATTAAACTAAAATATTTAATAAATTTAATTTAACTAAAATATTTAATAAATTTATTTTAATTAAAATATTCAAGAAATTTAATTAAATTTTCTAAAAATATTTAAATAATTTAATTAAAATATTTAATAAATTTAATTGGGTTTAAATTAGTTTGGGCTTCAATTTGATTAATTAATTTGAGCTTAAAATTTGCGAGTACCCACTAAACCGCAAATTAAAAAGTTGCAACCCGCATCCGCTTTGTTTTAAATAATACTCAACCCACACCCGCCCCACGTATGAAAAAAAATTTTCATTCGACCCACACCCGTTCTGCAGTGGGTTAAACGGGACGGGACCCACAGGTAAAGACTCATAATGACAGTCCTACTCTAGGGTACCAAAAAGTTCAGTCTTTTGAGATTTTAAGCTTTTACTATGATAAAAAGTATATATCAAAAGAGGTTCGTTCAGTTTCTTTTAATCTTAAGCTCTAATTTCAGTGAAACCAACAATTGTGTGATAAAAGCTTGAGACCAAGTTACAATTGTGTATTGTTTTATCATGTAACTAGGAGGAAGGAACATACCTGATGAGCTGTTTTGTTAAGTGCCCAGTTAAAACCAGGCTGATCATTCGCTTTCTTTGCTTTGGACCAAGGTTGGTCTTGAAGTTCCTCGATCCATTTCTTCATGAGAAGTTTTGCGCCATTAGTGGGACGCAAGAAAATCATGCAGCTACATATGTAAGTCCTTCCCTTCTTACCCGGAGGTGGTAAACCATGAGAGTGATCCAATGGCTTAATCTAGCATCAGAATCAAGAAGGTAATAAATACAACTAAATCGATGGTCATCCATGAAGGAGACTGTTCGAATTTACATACTGTAGTCATATCATCCATGAAGTATGCATCGTGGGTTCCCTCCAAATACTGAAATGGATCTTGCAGCCAAACCATATCAACATCGTTGTACATAACATTGTAACCTAGCTCCAAAATGTGCAAGAGATGCTGCGGCCTCCGCGATGTGAAATTGAAGAAACCCTAGTTGGATAAGAAAAAACTTAGTTTACCGATCAATTCCGTTGCAACATACGTTTCTCAGTGGATTATCATCAAATACAGAAACAAGGGGATACAGAATCATTCCAAACACCGAAACCTTAGGGACTACACAAACTTAATCAGCACTGAAATAACACTAACTAGTCAGCGAAGATCGAAAACAAGTGAATCAGTTCAATCTCAGATTAACGAAGACATATACCTAGAATCCGGATACCTAAGCTAGATTTCACGAACAGAGAGCTAATTATATGATTATATCTGAAGCTAGAGACGAAATTTGGATCGCAAATATGAAAAACCTGGGAACCGAACTTGTGTGCGGTCTGAGAGTCGATCGCCGGAGGGATGAGAACAGCGTGACCAGGCCACTTGTGGTTAACCTTGTAAAGAGTGGCGTAGTCCTCAGCGATCACGAGAACTTTGTTCTGATGATTCTGTCTGGAAACACTAATCAACCAATTGTTGAGAAAAGACAAGTAGGGATAGCTAACGGCGCAGACGATCACAGTGCCGTTCTTAGCTGCGAATTTGACGGCTTGAGCGAGGGAGTAGTCGCGCCATTTGGAATGCGAAGAAGACGAAGAAAAAGAGCTTATGTTTGGAAACGGGGATAAAGGAGATCCTACCCAAGGTAAGAATACACCGAGGAGAAGAAGGAGAGCGAGAAGGAGGAAAAGACCGCTGCGGCTGAGGAGAGAGATGGGACGGTTTGAGATTAAAGAGTTTAAAAGAGGAGAGGTGGAGAAAGGGTTTTGGATGTGACGTTGGTGGAGGAATTGTTGCTGCGGCGCCATTGTTGTACCGATTAGCGACAACAAGTTGGAATCGATCGCAAATATAGAAAGAAATTCGGAATTCGGGATATGCAGAGATCTCAAAATTTCATTCGGATATTCGGTTCTTTTAAGTCGGTTATTTTTAGTTTTAGTTTTTTGGATTAGTAAAATTAAAAATCTATTCGGTTATTTTTATATTTTAGTTCGATTTTGTTTCGTTTATACTTCGGTTTCGTTCATTTCAATTATTAAATTTAAAAACCAAAAATAATTTGGTTAACCGAAAATAACTGAAATAACCGAAAAATAACAAAATATAACCAAAAATAACCAAAAATAATTAAAAATATCCGAAATATTTCCGGATAACCAAAAAAATAACCAAAAATAATTTGATTTTTCTGATATTATTTCGGTTTTCGATTCGATTTCGGTTAGTAACCAATCATCATAGTTTTTCAAAATAATATATGTTCGATTAATTTTTTATAACTAAATACCAACCAAAATCTATTTTTCGATTGGATTCATTCGGTTCGAATTATTTGTCCAAACTTATTCGTAATGTTGGGTGTGCGGTACTAATTAGGCTTAAAATATAATTAAATTTAACAACTTTTACCTCGTTTGCGAAACAAAATCATTTATGTACTAAATTGTAAACATAAAAAATGAATTGATGGGTAAAAATGAATGAGAAATGGTGAATAGGATATGAACTAAATTCATCTCATTCATTCTTCTTCAAAATTGTAGAGGAATATTCCTCTTTGATGATTATTCTTTATTTTTGTGTGAAATTAATCTAATAATTATTCCAATCCATTCAAGGCAAATGATTTACTTTTAACAAAATATTTATGAATGTTTACTCCACAATAATTTATCACTTAAATATAACATCTATTTGAGCCCTTAAACTTTAAAGTATTGTAAAATCATTTAAAATGTGAATTTGTTCTCACTCCAAACATAATGACGTTTTTGCTAAATAATAAAAAGCATGATATTTAAGTTAATTGTGCCATTTAGAATAAGAACAAAATCAGGGTTTAAAGGACCTTTTCCCTGTTCATACAGTGTGTTCTTTGTCAACATGTGGAGACTAATTTATGATAACTTAAAATTACTCTACAATATTTTTAAGAACTATATTTTTTTTTCAAAAATACCACCTAATTTTTCTTATCATAAAATTTTTTATTCTTTCAAAAATATTTTAAACACTAAAATAATTTTAGGGTTTATATTTAAAAATTTAGATGTATGTTTAGTGTTATTTAAAATTTAGTTTTTTAAATTTAAAATTTAAGAATTTAGAGTTTAGGTTTGAAAATATAAAGATTAATTTTAGTTTTATATTACTTTTATATAAAAAGTTATTGACATCCTAAAAAAATATATAAAAATACTTTTTTATGATATTTTGAAATTTGGTTTTAGAAATATAAATATCTAAACAGGTAATTGTTATATATTGAATAATTATTTCATATGTATTATCGATCTTCGTTTCTCATAAAAATATTATAATTTTTAAAAGATAGTATTTCTTATTTTTATACAGAAAAATAATATATGTTCGTTTGTCATCCGCAATTTTATTTACTTGCGATTGTAAAATATTATTGTTCGTTTATCTATCATAACCATCTGCGGTTAATCGTAGCGATCAAACGATACGTTCTACATCGTAATTTTTTTAACTACTGATTAAAATAACGATACGATTAAATATCTGCAACAAACCACAACTGTAACCGTTCGCAACAAACAAACGAATAACATATGTTGCACCCACAATATTGATTGTAACAGCAGTGTTGATTGCAGTAATCAAACGAACAAAATTAATATTATTGTAATCATTTATACTAATATTATCAGTTGATTTGTTCGGGATATATTGTTACAAAATGAATGCTTTTAATTTTTTATATAAAATTAATAGTTTTTGTTATTCAGATTAATATTTATTAAAAAGATGAAAATAAAATGATGAAATTGACGTATAAATTTTAAGTGAATGAAAAATGACACATAAACAAAATTTATTAGTTATATTTTTAACTAATGTAAAATGATTGGCAGAATGGAATCACTCCACTTGAAATGAATATGCCTGGTTGGCAGAAACAAAAATGAATATGCCGAACATGATATTTTATTGAAAAAAATATTAGAAATTAACTAGTAAATTTTGATAATTACGGTCATTTATGTCAAATTTGGTTCGGACCACAATGAAATGGTGAGTTCAACAGTCTCGGCCCATGAAATATTTTGGCTTGTGCAGGAAGTAACCAAAACCACATGAATAGAGGAATGATTTAGTCTAAAAAATATAAAAGTTAAAAATGAAAAAAAAAATTGTAATTAAATTTCGATATTAAGGCGATTGGCTAATGATTGATCTTACTTAAAACTTTTGCTTCAAAAACTTGATAATGCTTCTTCATCTCAATCACAGCCTTCTCTGCAATTGGATCAATCTCATCTTCATACTTCTCATAAAGCATTGGCACCGTGTGGATCAGAAGAAAACCTGTTGTTTTCAACAGTGTATTATTTATATTAGATCAAGACAGAATCTTAAGACAAAAAAGACCATTGTTATTATATTTGTCTACTTACATGTGTAGAGCAATGACAAGAAGGTGAACATTTTCCCAATGATCGATACGAGCCAAATTCCTGTTATTGCCTTGCATCATAAAAAAAACAGATAGTCAATAGATCACTTCAAAGATTCTAGAGGAGTTTCAAACTTACCATTACAAAGTTCTTGATGTCTCTCTCTAACGCAATGCTTCTTAAGGTTGCAAAAGCACAGTTAAGCTCAAAGGTCAATGCAGAAGCAGCTTGGAGTAATGGCTTCTCGGGGATGTAAATCTCCACAATGTTCTCTGGAGATCTAATAAATGATAAGGAAACAAAGAATCATGTTTTACTTACATTTTTTTCAGGACTAAGGTAAAGTAGTAACAAACAATAAAAAGCTATTTTACTTGTTGAGGGCATTGGACCAGAGGAATGAGAGAAGCAAAAGGAGGATCGACCCACGACAAAGAAATGTGAGAAGATGACAACCAAAGAATCCGAACAAAAGCCAAATCACTGTCACTGCAATGAGTAATCCTGCGGTGACCTTCTTGTCTCTCCATAGCAACACATCAGCAGCTTCAACAAATTAACCCAACCACTAGGTGAATATAGATCAAATAATCGATTTCTGTATCTATTTAATCAAGAATGTAAGACACTCTAATCATCATCCAAATCCGCAAATCAACACATGAGACTTAAAAAAGAAACCTGAAACGCTATCGTTAGACCGAAATCGCCACAACCAAATCTGTGAGAAATGAAATCAAACGAGTTTAGAGAGTGTACTTCATACGTTTACCTCCGCCGAGAACCATGTGGATTGGTCTCTCTCTGCCAAACATTCGGTAGATCGGAGCATTGATGGGAACGGGAGAATCTGGTTTCTCACGGGAGAAAAATAATTTTAGAATTGGTGGAGAAGGTGTTTAAGGAAATTTGAGAATATAGGAATTTTAGGAAGAAGAGGAAGATTTTATCTTTAGAAGAACTTGTTGTTTTATTGGAACAACTTGTTTTTTCTTTGGAACAACTTGACTACAAATGAGAGGGTATGGAGGTATTTATAGCCTCCAAATTACAAAATATCTTAATATTTTATTCCTAAGTCTAGAGAATTCTTTCAAAATATCTTTAAACAAATATCTAGATATTTCTTTTTAAGGAGGTGGAAGATGATTCTAGATATATTCTAGAATTTATCTAGAATTTGGATCAAGTTTTACTTATGCCCAATTAGTATTATTGGATCATTGATCCAATAATTAAACTTGACCCAAAATCAAGTTTAATTTTCAACACCCCCTCTTAAACTTGATTTTGTTATTCCAAGCAAACTTCTCATCTTTATAAAATCTTCACGCTTGAGTGGCTTGGTGAAAATATCAGCTACTTGATCATTCGTCTTCACATACTCCACTTGCACATCCCTCTTGGTAACACATTCTCTAATGTAGTGATAGCGTGTATCAATGTGCTTACTTCGATCATGGAAGACTGGGTTCTTTGCTAATGCGATTGCTGATTTGTTATCCACTAAGATCCTCGTTGGTTCCTCTTGTGGTAAGCACAACTCTTTTAACAAATTTCGCAGCCAAATTGCATGACAAACACATGAAGTAGCAGCTACATACTCCGCTTCACATGTAGAAAGAGTGACAATCGGTTGCTTCTTTGACATCCATGTGAATGCCGTATCTCCAATATAAAATACAAATCCACTTGTACTTTTTCGATCATCTACGTCTCCACTCCAATCGCTATCGCTATATCCGACAAGCTTGTAATCATTAGAAATAGAGTAGTGTAAACCAAAATTTGTTGTACCTTTGATGTATCGAAGAATCCTCTTGGCCGCCTTAAAGTGAGTTGTGGTTGGATGCTCCATGTATCGACTCACAACTCCAACCGCATATAAAATGTCAGGTCTTGTGCATGTTAAGTAACGTAAGCTTCCAACCAAGCTCTTAAATAGTGTTGGATCCACCATTTCTCCTTCTTCATGTTTTGACAACTTAACTCCACATTCCATTGGCGTGCTTACGGGGTTTGAGTCATCCATCTTGAATTTCTTGAGCACCTCTTTAGCATAACCTTCTTGAGTAATGAATATTCCATTGGCTTCTTGCTTCACTTCAATTCCAAGGTAGTAAGACATCAATCCAATATCCATCATCTCGAACTCTTTTGTCATCTCCATCTTGAAGTCCTCAAACATACTTGGATTGTTGCCTGTGAATATCAAATCATCTACATATAAACATGCAATCAATATATCATTCTTTTGAGTTTTGATATAGAGTGCATGTTCATATGGACACTTGATGAAATTTTTCTCCTTGAAATACTTATCAATTCGAGTATTCCAAGCTCTTGGTGCTTGTTTTAAACCATAAAGCGCTTTCTTTAATCTTAAGACTTTGTCTTCTTCTCCTTTGACTATATAGCCTTGTGGTTGCTCAATGTAGACTTCTTCATCAAGATCTCCATTTAAAAATGCTGATTTGACATCCATTTGATGTATCTTCCAACTGTTTTGGGCTGCCAAAGAAATGATTAGTCTAACAGTTTCTAAACGAGCAACAGGAGCGAATACCTCGTCATAGTCGATTCCGGCTCTTTGACTATAGCCTTTTGCCACCAATCTTGCTTTATATCTTTCGATTTCTCCTTTAGAGTTCTTCTTTGCTTTATACACCCACTTCACACCAATTGCCTTATGCCCATTCGGAAGTGAAGCTAACTCCCATGTCTCATTCTTTTGTATTGCTTTGATCTCTTCATCCATTGCATTTCTCCATGTTTTCTTCTCCATAGCCTCTTGAAAGTTCATGGGTTCGCAATCCGCAAATAAACAAAATAATGTAAGGTTGTCTTGATTTTCGGTTACCTCATAGAGTTCTTGTAAACTTCTATAACGTGGAGTCCTTTCACTCGGACTTTCATCTTCTTGATAACTTGTAGTTGGTGAAGTTGGTGGTGTAGCTTGCTCTTCTCTAGGTTGCTCCAAAATTTCTTCTTCAAAAAGTGGAAAAAAGTTATAATCTTCATGATTTGAACTCCAATCCCATTCTCCTTCTTCATCAAAAATGACATTTCGACTTACGATTGTCTTTCTTGTATCCGGATTGTAGAGCTTATAACCTTTGGTATTATTGGCATAACCAATAAAGATATACTTCTTACTTTTATCATCTAGTTTGCTCCGTTTTTCATCCGGTATATGAGCATGAGCAATGCTTCCAAAAACTCTTAGATGAGAAATACCGGGCTTCCTTCCACTCCAAGCTTCTTGTGGTGTTTTTTCCGAGATACTTCTTGTCGGAGATCGGTTTGATAGATAAACCGCGCATGCAACCGCTTCTGCCCATAGTTCTTTTGGTAATCTTTTGCTTTTGAGCATGCTCCTCGCCATCTCAAGGATTGTTCTATTCTTTCTTTCTGCTACTCCATTTTGTTGAGGTGATCTTGGCACCGTCAATTGTCTACGAATCCCATTATCCTCACAATACTTCTGAAATTCTTTGGAAGTAAACTCTCCTCCACGATCGGATCTCATGGCTTTGATCACAAGACCACGTTCCTTCTCGACAAGTGCTTTGAACTTTTTGAAGTTTTCAAACACTTCTGATTTTTCCTTCAAAAAATAAACCCATGTTTTTCTTGAAAAATCATCAATAAAGAGAAGAAAATAGTTACTTTTACCGAGTGAACTTGGCTTGATCGGTCCACAAACATCTGTGTGTATAAGTTCTAGTGGCTTCCGAGCTCTTGTGTTTGACTCCTTCGGAAAACTCATTTTGAATTGTTTTCCAAGTAGACACCCTTCACAAACTTGATTTGGATGGTTGATGTAAGGCAATCCTCTCACCATTCCTTTCTTAGAAAGTAGCTCCAATCCTCCAAAGTTGAGATGTCCAAATCGAAGATGCCAAAGCCAAGATTCTTCCTTATAACACATCTTGAGACATTGTGCGATATCATTTTGAATGTTAAGAACAAACATTCTATTTCTTGACATTGGCACCTTGGTGATGAGATTATTTGCACAATCTCTTATAGAAAGGTTATTATCTTTTAAGTGAATATCATAACCTTTCTCTAAGAGTTGTCCAATACTCAAGATATTTGTCTTCATATTTGGCACATAGTAAACATTGGAAATGAATTGATGATCTCCATTCTTCAATCGGATGAGAATATTACCTTTGCCTTTTACTTCCATCTTTGATTCATCTCCTAATGCCACATTTCCTTTCACCGATTCATCAAGCTCTATGAACATGCCTCTTTTTCCACACATGTGATTGCTTGCACCGCTATCAAGGTACCACATTTGAGCATCATCTCTTTCATCTTTCTTTTTAGCCATTAATAACACTTCATCTTCTTGGATTTTCTCTTCAACGTAGTTGGACTTCTCTTCAACTTGATTATTTCTTGGAGCTTTACATTCGGAAGCATAATGTCCAAATTTTCCACAATTATAACATTTAATGTTTGATTTATCGTACCTTGACCTTTGATTTCCTCTCCCATGACCTCTTGATGAGTTTTCTCCTCTTTGGTTAACATTGTTTTCAAAAGACCTCATACCTCTTCCATTTCCATATCCACGACCTCTTCCTCGGAATTGACCTCCACCTCGTCTTGGATGGATTCGATCGCTTTCTTCTTTATCAATATGCATCTTGAGTACCTTATCCGTGATTTCTTCTTTCTTCTTCTTCTTTTCTTCATAAGCTTGTAACGATCCAAGAAGTTGCTCCATCGTCATAGTCTCCAAATCCTTTGTCTCTTCAATGACGGTGACAATATGCTCGAATTTTGAATCCAACGATCTAAGAACCTTCTCCATTATTCTCACTTCATCTAATTTCTCACCATTTCTTTTAAGGTTATTAGTAACCGTTAACACTCTTGAGAAGTAATCGGAAACTAGTTCACCTTCTTTCATTTGCAAAGCTTCAAATTCTTTTCTTAGAGTTTGAAGACGTACCTTCTTGACTTGTTCCACTCCCTTGTAAGAGATTCGAAGCTTCTCCCATGCTTCTTTGGCCGTTTTTGCTTCGGCGACTTTCTCGAATGTATCTTCATCTAAACCTTGATAAATTAGGCAGAGAGCTTTCTTGTCTCTCTTCCTTAGATCTCTCAAACTATCGTTTTGAGTTTGAGATAGATTAGCTTCATTGTTTGATTCAATGAAGCCTCTCTCGACTATATCCCACACATCATGTGCTCCTAGAATTGCCATCATTCTAAGACTCCAATTATCGTAGTTGCTCTTTGTGAGCATCGGAACTTGGAGGGGAAAACCATTACTTGCCATCTCTAAAAGAGTAGTATGGCTCTGATACCACTTTGTTGGGAGAAAAATAATTTTAGAATTGGTGGAGAAGGTGTTTAAGGAAATTTGAGAATATAGGAATTTTAGGAAGAAGAGGAAGATTTTATCTTTAGAAGAACTTGTTGTTTTATTGGAACAACTTGTTTTTTCTTTGGAACAACTTGACTACAAATGAGAGGGTATGGAGGTATTTATAGCCTCCAAATTACAAAATATCTTAATATTTTATTCCTAAGTCTAGAGAATTCTTTCAAAATATCTTTAAACAAATATCTAGATATTTCTTTTTAAGGAGGTGGAAGATGATTCTAGATATATTCTAGAATTTATCTAGAATTTGGATCAAGTTTTACTTATGCCCAATTAGTATTATTGGATCATTGATCCAATAATTAAACTTGACCCAAAATCAAGTTTAATTTTCAACACACTGCAATGAGTAATCCTGCGGTGACCTTCTTGTCTCTCCATAGCAACACATCAGCAGCTTCAACAAATTAACCCAACCACTAGGTGAATATAGATCAAATAATCGATTTCTGTATCTATTTAATCAAGAATGTAAGACACTCTAATCATCATCCAAATCCGCAAATCAACACATGAGACTTAAAAAAGAAACCTGAAACGCTATCGTTAGACCGAAATCGCCACAACCAAATCTGTGAGAAATGAAATCAAACGAGTTTAGAGAGTGTACTTCATACGTTTACCTCCGCCGAGAACCATGTGGATTGGTCTCTCTCTGCCAAACATTCGGTAGATCGGAGCATTGATGGGAACGGGAGAATCTGGTTTCTCACTATCAGTATCTGATGAAGAATGCGAAACCAGACCGTTAATCTCCTCTTGTACGATGTTTTCCATCAACGCCTCCTCCAATGGTCCGGTGATTTCTAGCTGCTCCTCCTCCATTTCGAAACCCAAAACTTGCGTGCCGATGTAACAGAATCCAGAAATCAAGAGGCAGAAGCGACTTATATACCCCGCGTTCGTTAATCAGAGCCTAATAGTTCGTTACGTTCGAGCCTAGTGGTTCGGAATTTCTTTCCATAAAACGACGTCATATGGTATGGTTTTGAGAGGAATTTCAGAATACTGTGATATCATATCTAAAAATATTATTGTATGTTACCTATTTTCTAAAATACTATTTTTACGTATTATAAGATTTATAAAAAATTATATAATTAGCTTATAAAATTTACAAAGAAAATTTCAAAACATTTTATGAATTTATAACAGGTTTATAAGATTTTATAAACTATTACTTTTCTATTTCACAAAAAGTGTCATTTTAAGATTTTATTTTATTTAAAAGAATGCATCTTTATATTTTCAATAAAAATATTTGAACAAAATTTCAGTTTATCCTATTAGTTAATGGTACTGCTTAAAAAGAAAATTATTTAATATATTAAGAAATAATAACATAAATTTTTTAATATGCATCGAAAATTATTTCCAGTTTTAGAAAAATTATAGATTTCATTTATCTAAAATATTTTGATAATTTCATATATAAAAAATTAGTTTTTCAAAAAATTTAAAACATGAGTCAGTTTTCAAAATATAAATTTATTTGAAACTAAATTTATACTCACACCATAAGTGGGAAAAAATATTCATAAATTATGTAATATTTTTTATTAATAAATATAAAATATATATTTATGCAATTTTAATTCTTATTGAAATTAATTTTTAATATTAATTTTTGTACATGTTAAGAAAATAAAAATAATTATTTTTTACAAAATTAATAATATTTTTTGTTAGTTTAATAAAATATATAGATTGTATAATCAAATTAATAATAATGGTATATATTGTAAATATTATAGTAATTTAAATTTTATTTATTTATTTGGTTTTATTTCAAATACTTTATTTATATTAAAAATGAAAATCCCTTTTATAAACTTGTTAAATTTGACAAAATGATGTAATCATATTGCACACGACGCGACCTAATAAATTAGAATACATGTGGAATTCTCATGTCATACAATTTATTTTATTTTGACATTTTCTGTTTTGTTTTTTAAAGAATACTACAACAAAGGACAATAGTAAAACACATAAACACTATGCAATGATCAATCATCTAAAAAGGTCTTGGAGGTTTCTCTAACACAGCAGAGAAGAACACTTCTTTATCATCCTTATCTCTCTTTGCCACAACAACCCACTTATGTCTCCTATACCTCAACGCTTTAAACGCTTCCAAGTAATCATTCAAATCCTCTTTCAGGCAAAAGAAACCATCGATCCATAACAATCCACCAGGTCTTAAAACCCTGTCCCAGTCAAACAACACGAAATCAAGAAGTATTAGATCGATCCATCCATCGAGAAACCTCGTCGTGTGAATCATATCAAGCGTGCTGTCGAAGAACGGTAAGCGTTGGTTCACGGTTAAATACAATGGGACTAAACCACGTAAAGCTATCATCTCGTTGAATGGAGCACCAAGATTGATTGTTGCTGATACAATCGTTACGTTCTGCTCTCTCATTCTCGCTGCAAAACTTCCCGTGCCAATGCTGAAATCCAATCCGATTCTAATCTCCCCTGGTTTAATTCCTAGTACTTCCGGTATAGAGAAATCCGCAGTTTGGTTCGTCTCTAAATCGATTTCACCTCGGTTAACCCATCTCGGCGATTCGTGGTGCGTGAGGTTGAAGCAATCAATGCATTTAAAGAACCCTTTTCGCATTGTTGTGTTGCTAGCAAGACAAGCAAAGTTCTTGCATTTATACTGTCCCCATCTCACATTCCGATTGTCAGGAAGCTTCCATAGAGACTCATTGATCGGAAATGGTTTGTGATATAACTGCGGTGCACGGGAGAAACACCGTCTTCTAGGTAGTGGATCGCATCCATGAACCATTAGCTTCTGAGCTAATCTCCAATCGTCGTTACAGATTTCACCTACATCATAGTCCATGTACTCTTCTAGATCTTTCTTCATAGCGAAACAAGCGTGTCCGATCGAAGTGAAAGTTCCGTTAGCTCCCATGAAATTCTGCTTTCCAAGTCGGTTAGGTTTGATCTTTATGTACTTCTTTATCTCTTCTCTCATAAAATGCTCGCCCGGGTCACCGTTCCGCTGTTTCAAAGGATGATCAACAACAAATCTCTCTTCGAACAAAGGCAATTCCATATGTACTGACTGAATCAACGAAAGAACATCCGCAAGAAAAGCTACATGCCTAAACATTGATCTTGAAGGTGATGAATCAGATGATGGAGCAGCAGAAGCTTCTAAAGCCTTGAGATCATCCATTTCTTGGTGAATTTTAAAAATGGCGGTTTCGATCGTCTTTCTCATTTGGGTTCCGATATTGTAGCTGTCGCCATCAAAGCCTCCGTGATAGTTACAGAACCGATCAGAGAAGCTTAATGGTGTGATGTAATTGAATTTAGCTAATGTAGCTACAGAGATAAGAAAAGCCAAACCAGCCAACACATAGATGGGTCTATTCACGCCATTGAAAGCTCTAATCTTTGATAATACATTAGCCTTTCCCATCCTTCAAGCTATGTGCAAACACAAAATCAACAAAATCCTCCTAAAAAAAGAACAAAACTGAATCTTGAAGAACATTAGCAGATATGTAATAGCATCTTCCCCTTTGAACTGGATACAATAAGAACACAAGATAACACCATTCTCTTTTGTATTTCTGAAAAATAAAATCTCGAATGAGAAGCAAATTACTCAAAATCTGGTTGCAAAGATAAGGTTAAGAACTTTAACTTCATCTTTATGTTATCTTGCAGTTTACCTAGGGATTAGTGGTCTATTATTCAATATAACTTAAACAACAAGCTTAGACGAATGCACATGGGGATTTCTGAAGTTTTTAGAAAATCTCACGATTGCAGAAGACAAAACCCCTAGAAAAATTGCAGCAATTAAGCAGAAAAAAATAATAAATTAAACGGAGGATTTATAAACAAGTAATGAGAAAGCCGATTTCTATGGATCCCAAACATTTGAATCACATTATCAAAATAATAGATAGTAGTAAGTAATAATCGCTAATATATTATTTGAATTTTTTTTAATAAAACATGTTATTAATAGAAAAATAATGCTGACATATCATCATCACAATGAGTTTCAAGTAAATATATAAATGAATTTAATTTATTAGTAGGATCAGCCCTGAATTTAATAAAGCCGTAAGCAAAAAAGAAAAAATAAAAGGACGTTTTACATTATTTTATCATAATATTTTTAAAATAAGGACTGATTCTTTTATAAAAATATGAAAGAGTGCAAGCACGAACTTGTTCCGCTTGCATCCACACCCGGTTCTGGTTAGTAAAATAATTACAATATATGTTATTGTTATTAATTTGGTTAAATAATTAACATATTTTATAAAACTAATAAAAAAATACTATTAAATTTATAAAAAATAATTATTTTTAAAATTTATATTAAAAATAATTATTTTTTTAAATTTCTATTAAAAAATAATTTTAAATAAATTTTAAAATTATATAAATATTTAATTTATATTTACTAATAAATAATATATAATTTGTGAATATTTTTATGACGTGAATATAAATCTAGTTTTCTATTACCGGAAGTTATCGGAAACGATGGACTCCAGATTAACGCGAGGAATAGCGGCGGAATAATGACCAATGCGGAAAAGTGGTGAAAATCAGCTGAAGAAGCAGCCATTTTCTCATAAATAGCCGGTTAGAAACCATTTTTGGCCGGCAACCGATGAGAGAATCAAACAAAGATATATATCCACCTCATAAGTTTCTCCTTCATTCGTTTATTAGTGTTTATAGTTTCATTGTATCATGTTTGTTTGCTCTTTTGAATTTTTGATTCTTAAGATATCTCTATTTCTTGTTTAGTTTTTTACTCGTGACATTAACTCTTTCCATCGATCGTGTATTTTTCAACATTTTATTAATAAAATATAATATGACAAAAAAAAGAAAAAGTAAACAAAAGAGAAAAAGAAAAAAAAAGGGTGAGAATTAGCGTAACGAATAAGATGCGCACCGTTTTAATGGACCGACCATCTGACTTCATTATCTCGAAACTCGAACGTCTCGGTCTCATGAGTTTTAATCACATCCATTGCAGTGCATAGAAGACGATGAATCATCAACGGTTCAGAATCAATCGGATACGTTCAAAGCTTTAGAATCAGCCCAACACTTGACCCAAAGTATAATAACTCTTCCAAGGTGTGAAAGCATCATTATGGAAATTGTGCTGCTCCCCAAAACCTATCAAGTTTCATGTTTAGCATTTTATCAAAGGAAATATATATATATATATATATATATATATATATATATATATATATTTTTTTTTTCTTCAAAATTTTTAATGTTTAAAGTATTAAATATACTGATAGTGTAATGATAGTGATTTGTTATAAAAAAAATTACTTTGTTATAAAATTTATAAATTTTGTTATATATGTGAACATTTAAAATTAAATATTTAATTTATTTATTTTTAAAAAATATTTTTATCGATTAAGAGATGAATGTATTATATACTTGGCAAATGAATTTAATGTTTGCTAAATTGTATGTTGAAATTATATATAAAATTTACACATCAATGTTAAGTGAAATAGAAATGACATATTAACATTTTTTATTAATTCCACATTCAATTATAACTAATATTAAAACGGTGAAAAATAGAATGATTACCCATCTATAATTTTTTACTGCACAAGTGATTAATATAAGAGAACATAAAATACAAATATGTTATTGATTAATTTAAAAACAAATATTTTGAAAAATTGACACATAATATTTAAATGAAAGAAAAGATAACAAATAAGCAAGTTTAATTAATTAATAATAATATCATAAAATAACATTTTTAAATTTATTTTTTAAGTTTACCATATTAAAAATAAAATTCCAAAAATAACACAAATTATTACATGAAAATAATCATTTATCTTAAATAAATTATATATAAAATTAAAATATAATGTTTGGATTCAATTTTTCTAATTTAAGATTTAAATTTTTATCACTATAAAAATATTTTTAATTATTTTAATACTAAATTTATAATATTTTTGGTAATATAAATGATTAACGATACATTTGAAACAAACACTTAAAATAATGTTATTTTACATAATTATTCTTTTACTAATTGTATTTTTTATTGATATTAAAAGATTTAATTAGGATAAATAAATAAGTTTTATTTTTAAAATTTTATTTTAATGTGTTAGATTTGAAAATGTGATATTTTTTGATATTATCTATTACTAAATTAAATATGAGTAATACCCTAAAATAGCACCATTTTAAGTTTATCTTCCAAATTTAGCACACTAAAACTAAAATTCCCAAAATAGTATAAATTATTATGTAAAAATAATTATTTATCTTAAATAAAATATATATAAAATTAAAACATAATGTTTGGGTTCACTTTTTCCAATTTAGGGTTTAAATTTTTTTCATTAGGAATAAGTTTTCAATTATTTTAGTATTAAATTTATGCTATTTTTGGAAATTTAAATGACTAATGCTATATTTGAAATAAAAACTTGAAATGGTGCTATTTTAATCAATTGTCCATTAAATATTCTAAATAACGATTTTTAAATTTCAGTTTATGTATTATACTTCTGAAACCAGAATATTTTTATATGCGGCTGGTAAAATAATATAACTAAAAATATAAAAGTCGCTAGTGGGTTAGGAAAATGAGCATAATGAGTTGACCAAAACAAATTAGCATAATGAATATACAATTTAAGTTTACAATAGGAATAAAAAAACCGACAAACTAACAAAGAACAATTTTTTGCCCTATTTTTACATAAAATCCGAGAATAATCCCTTCGTCCTATTAACTTTCCCAAAAAGAGTATTCTAAAGCTCTAAGCCATAATCTATCTCCGGTCAATTATATTCCGCCGCTAGTCGTTGCGGTGCTGTTTACAACCCAAGAGAGATCAAAACTCGCCGGTGCCGAGTTTCCGGAAAAGCTATCTCCGGCAGCGAATTCCTCCAATCCATCGAAGAAATCATCGCTTACCACCGTATCCGACAGAGATAACAGATCCTCTTCTCCCACCGCTAGATCTTCTACAGGCAAGACAAATTCGTCGGCTGACGTCACCGGTGACGATGGATAAGTAGCAATCGTGGTCTTCGGCTGATCAGATGGTTTCTGACGGGTGCTTCCGGCTAGGGAATTACGGTGAGTAGGAGCTGAGTGGTTATGCTCTGCCGTGTAGGTGACGATAAACATCTTCGGGTCTGATCTATTTCGCTCCACTTGTTTACGGGCTAAACATCCCTTTGAAGTACTACATCTGTAATATCCTCTGTTTTTACGACATAATCACAAATACAGACAGGTGTTATGTCTTGAAAAACTACACAGATTTAAATGTCTTTGAAGAACAGTAAATGAATTTTTAAGTAAAGATTTAATCTGTTTATTATTACCTTGGATATGGTGAACCTTTGATGGGTTTTTGTCCGTACTTTCGCCATGCCCAAACATCGGAGTTTAAAGCCTCTGCTGCTACATGGCACACTTTCTTATGCTGTATCTTTCTGAAACAAGAAACACGCAACAAACATACAGAGAGACTTATTTTTCTAACCATCTGTATACACATTAAATTCGAAATTTCGAAAAAAATTTCATATGTTAAACAAAAATAAAAAGCGAATTTGATTGGTTCAACAAAAAAAATGCAATCTTTCATACATTTTGTTGATGGGTTTTTTAGCTTTTTTTTTGTTATTGAGAAAAGTCGAACCTTCTTTTAGATCTGGAGGTATTTGAGCCTGTGGGTTTGCTTGTGACACTACCGGAAGAAACAGAGAGAGAAAGAGGACGTTTCAGGTTCTGTCTCTGTCTGGGTTCTTCTGGGTACTTCAGACAAGAAAACGAGGAGACTGTAGAGACATTTGATTCTTGTGTGAACGGCGTGTAGAGATCTCGAATCGTTCCGAAAACGACGGAATTACTCTGTCGTTCGACGGTGAATTTAGGGTTCGTGTGAGATGAAACGCCACCGGAGAAGACGGTGGTTGTGGTTGTTGCTGAAGAACTTACAGCTGAGCAGCAGCCTCTGACTACGGCGTGGAGATCCCAATCGTCTGCCATTGATTTAGCTTCTCAGGAGAGACAAAAAGCTTCTGAGAGAAGAGAGAAAGCAGAGGAGACAAAAGAGAGCGCTGACTTTTGAAGGGGTGTAGATAGAGAGATATGTTTATAAAGAGAGTGAGAAAAGAGGAAAATTAAAAGGGTTGAAAAAATGGAGGAAAGTTTGTATTAAATTATTATTGATAAAAAAATACAGTGTCAAATTCAGTTTTTTTTATTATTTTAATGTTAAAATTTCAAACCGTGGAAATTAAAACAAACAAGACAAATTAAAGATACAGCCAAAATAATATTCAAAAGGAAAAGTGAATCACATACATTTTTGTTTTGTTTTATGTTCTTATTTTTACTTCACTAAAATGAAATTATTAGTTAATAAAGATCTATACATATTACTTAAAAAATAGCTTTCTAATCGACTGAAAAATATAAAATAATATTTTAAAATAGCAAATTTTTAAATTTATGGACCAAATTTAGAATTTTAAAATTAAAATTAGAAAAATAACATAAATTTTTTTTTTAAATATATATTTAATATAAATAAATTATACATAAACTTAAAACATTATATTTGGGTTCGACTTTTAATTTAAAGTTTAATTTATTTTCATTAACAATAAATTTCTCATTTTAACATTAAATTTTGTCATTTCAATATTAAATTTATGATATTTTTTCAATTTATAGTTTAATTGAGTTCCATAAGTATTTTAATATTAAATTTATATTATATTTAAAACAAAAACTTAAAATAATATTATTTTTTGTCAATTGTTCAAAAATATATTATCATGATTATAATTAAAAGACAGAATTTTGTCAACATTTAAATAAAAGAGATTTACTAAGAAATTCAAAAACTGTAGTACGGATGGTAGTACTTGGTAAACATATGTTAAATTAGTTGTATAATTATGAAATCAATAAAATATAACATATGTGTTATGAACTGGAATATGACACGATTGTAGTTGTTAGAAAACGTCTTTGGATACTTACATAAAGTAGAAATCCTCTAATTCTGATTCCATTTTTGTGCAAAGAAAGAGTTAAATTTACATATATGTTAAAATAATGTAGAGAGAGAGAGGAAATTTCTTTTTTGAAATTTGTAAGAAAATCTAGAGAGAGAGCAAAAGTATGTGCATGGAGAGAGAATCTCGATGCTTATCTTGTCTTTGTCGGTTAGTGGTGGAGATTAAAACCAGAAATGGTTTCCGGTTTCTTGTATTTAGTTGACTTTGTAAATTGTCAAAGGCTTTGAATAATTTTTTATATTCTCTTTTGTCAACTTCACACTCTTTTAGACATTTCTACGCGTCTCTCACACGCGCTTTCGTCCTAGTGCCTACTTTTCATCGATGCGCACCACAACTAAACAATATGGTTAAATCATTTATTTTTTTGAGTAATTGTGTAAACTAGTATTTTTAAAATTTATTTTAAAAATAATACTATAATTTAAATTTTTAACAATAACATAACTTTAATATTAAAATACATTTAAACTTGATTTCAATATAATAAATAAAATCATAATTTAAAAAAATAACTTAAATATAATATTTTTAATTTATGTATATTTTATTTTAAAATAAATAAATATTTTTCACATAATATTTATGTTATTTTTGAAATTTTAATTTTAAAGTGTTAGATATGAAATAAAAAAATTTAAAAATTGCTATTTAAGATATTATTCTATTTTTATACGTATGAAACTTGGAGCTTAAAAATAAACTAAACTGAAAATAATATTAAAAATTTAACGGATAAAACCGAATTTAAATTAAATCATTACTATAATTAAATTAACGTTAAAATTAAAATTGACTATAATAAATAAATAAGCTAATCGGAACTATTAAAGTTTGAATCGGTTTGATTTAGTAGATTCGTTTATTGTTTTTCTAATATTTTTTCTTCATCCAATTATAACTATGATAAAAAAAAATAGAGATATATTAACAAGACAATTGATAAGTAAAATGATTTTTTTAATAAGTCTGAGACATTAGTCTTTTAACAAACTCGATGAAAAAATGAACACATCAATCAATAAATCATGATATAGGATGAATCATCAATGATAATCGAATAATCTGTTTGAGACATTAGATTGGAATGTGTGTAACATATTGAAGTGTTATAAATCTTTTGAAAAAATTGTAGTCTTTGAAAAGAATTTAAATAAATTATTTAGTAATCACCAATGGCTATATAAAAAAGATTGTTTTGGTTTCTCTAAAATTATCAATGATATGGAATAATTTCATGCTCTAAATTTTATAAAAATATGAGATTTGTCCAAATATTACCTAGCAATATTGTAATAATTGAAATTAAATATTAATGACAGAAAAATAATCAATTTAACAACGAATATGTTGAAATTAACAACTATGAAAATATACATAAATGAAATAAAATTTATTTTTTAAAATAAACAAATATCATAATTATCTAACTTTAATAAATATATTATGCATATGCAAAGCTTGACAAATCAAAGAGTAATCTTTCAAAATTTAAAGTAGGTTTTCTATATTAAAATATATAAAAGTGTTATATTAGTATTAGAGGATGCTCGAAGTGTGACAGCTGTGTAAAACCCATTTTGGGTCCCACAATCGGAAAACGCTTTTATGCCAACATTATCTCTCCGCCTCGTGATGTTGATTCCCTTTTCGAGCCAATCGTACGGTTTACAATAATCGTATTTTTAGGTCATTTTATCCAACGGTCGCAATCTGAACTTTAGCTTTTTTTCTATTGATCCAACGGTTGAGATTCGACTGACCCAATCAGGGGCATGAGCCACGTGAAACCTTAGATGAGGGATTTTTCTATTAGAAGATAAAAT
This sequence comes from Pugionium cornutum, assembly GCA_018901935.1. NCBI lineage: Eukaryota > Viridiplantae > Streptophyta > Magnoliopsida > Brassicales > Brassicaceae > Pugionium > Pugionium cornutum. Next base: position 41,437,561 of record CM032159.1, on the reverse strand, counting down.
GCGACAAGTGGCCTGCACGAGCAAAAGCGCGTGGACCCATTTATATAGTTTTAAAATAATAAAATACTACTAAAACAAAATTGAGAAAAGTCAACATTAATTTAAACATTGTATTGTATTTGACTTGACTAACGGAATTATTTAAACAGCATCTTTTTTAATTCCTACATTCATTAATAATAATAATAATAATAATAATAATAATAATAATAATAATAATAATAGAGTAATACTCTAAAATAGCACTATTTTAAGTTTATTTTCTAAATTTAGCATACTAAAACTAAAATTTTCCAAAATAGCATAAATTATTACGTAAAAATAATTATTTACCTTAAATAAAATATATATAAAATTATAATATAATGTTTGTGTTCACTTTTTCCAATTTAGGGTTTAAATTTTTTTTATTAGGAATAAATTTTTAATTATTTTAGTATTAAATTTGTGCTATTTTTGGAAATTTAAATGACTAATACTATATTTGGAACAAAAACTTGAAATGGTGTTATTTTAGTCAATTGCCCAAATAGACTAATACCTTAAAATAGCACATTTTAAAGTTTTTCTTCCAAATCTAGCATCATAAAATTAAATTTCCAAAAATAGCACAAATACTTATGTAAAAATACTTATTTATTCTAAATAAATTATACATAAACTTAAAGTATTATATTTGGGTTCATTATTTCTAATTTAGGGTTTAATTTTTTTTATTAAAATATAATTTTAATGCATTTTAATCTTAAATTTGTGATATTATTAGAAATTTAAACTAATGATGCTATTTTTGGAACAAAAACTTAGAAAGATGCTATTTTAGATATTTGCCCTTAAAAATATACTGATTACAAAAATTATTATTTTTTATAGATATTAAATTAAATTAAATTAATTTCAATTTATACAATTTTGTGTTGAGTTTCTTACTATATTATGTACTGTTACAGGAATGTTGACATCTGTTTCATTCCATAGAGCACCAAAGCTCAGGAAGTGTGGTAATAAATTGAAGATAGGAACTAATAAAACAAATGGTTCGTCTTCTCAAGCTCTGTTCACGTTTGTGTTGAAAATCTCGATATTGTTTTGCTTACAACACCGATTTCAATGTACAATTTTATTACTTAATTTAGTTTTCGTTTCACAATAAAACTGTTTATTGTGGGTAACAGTTACCTACTAAATTTATATTCACACACCATATTTGGAGAAAATATTCATAAATAAATAATTATTTATTTAATAAATATAAATTAGATATATTATTTATTTTTATTTATAATATTTTTTAAAAAATTTAATATTGATTATACAAATAAAATAGATAATAAAATCAGATTATACAATTGAATTTAAATTATTTTTATTTTAGATACACAATATTATTAAATAGATAAAAAATATTATGATAAATATTCAATTAAATCAAAAATTTTGTTTTACATTTTGTTTGACTAATTTTTAAAAATTTATAATATTTTGTTTTATATCGTGTTTGATTTTTATGTTAACATATATTTTATGTCAAAATATTATATACATATAATATATTGTTAAATATTTATCTGCTTTTATTTTCATAAATATTATATTAAATTATATTTTATATAATATTTTTTAAATACTCTGATGACACATTTATAAATCATAGATAAAAATAAAATTTGTTTTGTAAAATAATTTTCGATTAATATGTTAAGAATTTTAATTGTTAGACGATGTAATACTATATATCATTTATGCACATGTGGCACAAACCTATAAGAAAGATAAGTTATAGTACAAGAAAGAGGGATGTACTTACCCCTATAGCATTTTCTTTAAAACTTTGTTTGCATTAACATCAGTTATAATATTTGTTGGATAACTAGGCATTCTATGTGGAAGAGCTGCTGGCTTCAGTAGAAATAAGTCTTGATTCTCGATGTCAACCTTGCGGAGTGGAATGATGCAATCATGTCTTATTCTCACTTGTTCATAAGCTAACACAGGTTTGGACTCTATCTGTTTGTCCAATGCATGAAGGTGGTTTTGATGAACATTCTCTTTTCTCAAACATCCATTATCAGCTAGTCTTGAGGAATAAGACTAATTAACATATATAGGTTCTAAGATTAGAAATAAGATCTTTTAGACTTTGTGGAAAAGCAGAAACGCATTGTTCTTTGGTCAAAGAGTTTTTAACACGTGAGACTATCCTTATTACCTATGAACGTTAGATCATAGGAACCAACATTGTAACTTGTTTCAAAGCTGTTAAAGACATGCATGAATGGTAATCTTTCAGATAATTGTTGAAGATAACATTTGCACTTTTCGTTTGTCTGCGGCAGCGACATGCAGTTAGATGCTACGGTTAAATGTTGTAGTATTGTTGTTCGTTTGATCACCGTATGTTATCGCCGCAAGTTATATCGCAATTATTTGATCGTAAACACTACAACTTCGCAGCGGATAAAACTTTTTACCACAGTTTTCTGCGGTCGACCGCAGAAAGCTGCGATGGTCAAACGAACAATGTTTGGCCGCATGACGCAGTTTCATACGACTACGAAACGAACAACCCTATTATAACTTCGTTTCAAACGGTGATATCACTAGAACGAGGAAATTTAGTCACCAAAGTTAGGTAAGAGAGAGAAAACTCTAATTAGATTCTTGTCAAGTAGTCCATTCAATAAACTAAACTTTTCTAGGGCTTCTCATGATAATTAGATCAAAGTAACTAGAAGAGATATTTGTTTCTTCTTCTTCTTATAACGTATAATTAGATCAAATTAAGTAATCAGAAAATTTGAAAGTAAAATATTCCTTTTTAATATTGAATTGATTCTGAAATGGATGGAAATACAAGTAAGAGAAAATTTAAATGAAAGAAATAACGAAAAGAGTTTTTTTTTTTAACTAGTGAAACGAGTACATCAATGTGTAATTAGCTAATCAGAAATCATGCAAATCGAAAAGATTTGGATTGCATATTCTTGAGTACTAGCTAGTTGATGAAAGCTTAGTTATGGTGATGAGGTATGAAAGTGCTTAACCACTTTAGGAGACGGTCCATAGGTGACAGCTTGGGAACAACATTGGTCATTGGTCCGACCACAACTCGAAGCTTAAGGCCAGCTTCGCATTGACCTGTGTTTGAGGTAATGAAATAGTGGACTCCTGGTTTTGTGAGCCTGACAAGATCTTGTCCTGTTTTGTGAACGGAAAGAGGAGAAGTAGGATCGCATGATATGAACTCAAGATCACCGCTGATTTCTAACACGTCACTAGTTTCTTTGTCATATAGGAACAGGAGATTGTCTCCGACATGAAACTGTTTGTCTTGGCTCCACTTGTAATACAAGTCACTCTCTTGAGGAATACTCCATCCTTTGGAGTCACCGACTATATGAATCTTTCCGAAAGGAAGATCATTATTGGATGGTTGTGGTGGTGGAGGAATCGGACGTGACGGGTCATGGACGACAAGAACGTCAAGCTTCTGTCCAGATGCGCAATGACCAAGATTTGAGGTGATAAAGTAGTAATAACCAGGTTCCGTGAGGGTCACGACATCGTTGCCTGTGTTGTAGACAGCTTTAGGAGAAGAAGAGTCACAAAATTCATATTCCAAAGCTCCAAAGACTTGAGTGACGTCGTTGAAATATTTGCGATCGTACTCGAAGACGAGAGAATCTCCTACATGGAATTCTTTATGCTCGGTCCAATCGTAATAGGTGTCTTCCTTCACCGTCCATCCGTCGGAGTCTCCCACTTTGTACACCGTAGCCGAGCAGCATCCCAAGAGAACCGTAATCAAGAACACGAAGCCGAAGAGTTTCGTTGTTGTGGCCATTGTCGATCAACAAGAAAGATTCAACGAGAGAATATTTAGAACTGTGTCGATGATTGAAAGACAAGCCTACACTACATCTCCATATATAAGGTTTTACGAAACCTAATTATACAAAAACAAAACTAAGTATCCGATTTCTTGGGATATTTCATGATAAATCGAAGATTTAATCCATTTAAAATATATACTCATCGGAAATCTTATATTTTCCTTTTTCACATTAAAAACACCTCTTATCTACCTAGTTATTGTTGTATTAATTTTGTTTCACAAAATATAATTTTTCCAGTTAGCTAAAAGCATTTACAAAAGAGAAAATAGTTCAATGTCGTTCCTTTTGTTTGAAGATAAATAATGCAGTTTCTTTTCATTGATTTCTTGATAGCATTTTTCATGGATATGATTCTTTCTTTGGCAAACCGATGGAGGCAAAGGTTCAATGATCTGACAAGATCCATATCGCTGTGGAATTTGTTACTTCTTCTGTAATGGTTGAGTTTGCTTTTCTTGTTCTATTTTTTAATAATAGAATTGATCCGCCCCAAAGTTGTTTTATCATAATGTTTTGTTATATTTTTTTACTTCTATCAACTTAATCAAATATTTTGTAGTTTACTGATTTTTGATGTATGTTAAATTACTATAAGTGTATTTAAAAACGATATTCGTTTTATACAATATTCGTAATATAAATACAAATATAAAATTTTAAATTGTTAGATGTAATATTATATATGTAAAACTTTAATTTATTTTCGGATAAAAAAAATTATTCAAGTATATTAATAAAAATTTGAATTTTAAATAGAGCAAATGTTTAAAATAGCACATTTCTAAGTTTTTATTTCAAAAATAGCATCATTAATTTAAATTTCCAATAATAGCACAAATTTAAGATTAAAATGCACTAAAACTATATTTTAATAGAAAAAAATTAAACCCTAAATTAGAAATAATGAACTCAAATACAATACTTTAAGTTTATGTTTAATTTATTTAGAATAAATAAGTATTTTCACATAAGTATTTGTGCTATTTTTGGGAATTTAAATTTATGATGCTAAATTTGGAAGAAAATTTTTAAAAGGTGCTATTTTACAATATTAGATTTTATATATTAGATTTTATAATATTCATGAATATATTAACATTTTTATGTATTTGGTATTTGTAATTTATTTATTTATAATGATATTTGAATTAATATTTTACAATGACATTTATTTTATGAAATATTCGTAATATAAATATAAATGTGAACCTTAATACTTTAAATAGTTGTTAGAATTTAATATGAACTATGGAAAAAGTTTGATAGGGAATGAGTAAATGGTTTATGAAAATATTCGTATGAAAATATTGATAGGGAACTATGGTACCACCTTTACGTCCATCTCGGAGAGTGCTAAATTTTCGTATGAAAATATTGGGATATTGGATCGGTTAGTGACAAAAAAATATTTTATTATATTTATATTTATAAATTTAATTAAATATTTTTAATTTATATATTTTTAATAAATATTAAATCATTATAAATGTGTTTATAAATGTTGTTTGTTTTATATGATATCTATAATATAAAATGAGTGCAAATTAAATATATAATATTGAGTAATACCCTAAAATAGCACTATTTTAAATTTATCTTCCAAATTTAGCACACCAAAAATAAAATCCCAAATATAGCACAAATTATTATGTAAAAATAATTATTTACTTTAAATAAACTATATATAAAATTAAAACATAATGTTTGAGTTCATATTTTCTAATTTAGGGTTTAATTTTTTTTATTAGGAAGAAGTTTTTAATTATGGGCAAATGTCTAAAATAGCACCTTTCTAAGTTTTTGTTCCAAAAATAGCATCATTAGTTTAAATTTCTAATAATAACACAAATTTAACATTAAAATGCATTAAAACTATATTTTAATAGAAAAAATTAAACCCTAAATTAGAAATAATGAACTCAAATACAATACTTTAAGTTTATGTATAATTTATTTTGAATCAATAAATATTTTTACATAAGTATTTGTGCTATTTTTGGAAAATTAATTTTATTATGGTAGATTTGGAAGAAAAACTTTAAAAGGTGCTATTTTAGGGTATTACTCTTTAATTATTTTAGTATTAAATTTGTTCTATTTTTGAAAATTTAAATTATTAGTGCTATATTTGGAATAAAAACTTTAAATAGTGCTATTTTAGTCAATTGCCCTTAAATATTTATAATTTATTAATTTCTTAGATATATTAAAATAGTTAACTTTTTATTTTTATATAAATTTTATTCAAGTAGATTAACAAAAAAATTGAATTTTAAGTATTAAATTCCACGATACTTACGTCTATTTTAACTTTTCTGTATATTTAATATTTATTTTTTAATCAATTATTTATAATGATATTTGAAGTAAAACTCTAAAAATTTAATGTTATTATTTAAAATGTAATAATAAGGTAAACATTATGATCAAAACACCTAATTTCGGATTTCCCATTAATAAATCTCTCTTACCTTTAAGAAACACCTAATGGATAAGTCGTGATAACGCTAGAAGCATTTAACGGCCATAAACGTGAGTTTCTCCGTCCTCCATATCATCTTCTTTTTAGCCGTTGATTTTAATGTGATTAGCATATTTTTAAACGGCGTTAGTGCCAATGGGATGTAAAGATTACCAGAACAACCAGATCCTTACACGTGTTCGGCCGAAATGTTGTTTCTTCTGTTCCTCTTTTGTCTCCTCATTAAAGCCACAAAAGTGGTAAGAAGGTCTTTTTGCTTTTGATGAGAAGTATTGCAGAAGCGCTAAAGCTGAATTGAAGTTTACCCACAAAGCGAATCTGAAACGCAATTCGGATTGCGATTTTGAGCTCCATGGTGTCTGTAAACCCTAGACCTAGTCCTACTCAGGGTTTTCCATTTTTTGATCCCGTGAATATGAGTTTACCGGGTTTTAGTTCGCCAGCGCCGGTTACCGGAGGGACCAATACGATGTCGTTTTCTGAGGATTCGACGATGAAGATTCGGAAGCCATACACTATTAAGAAGTCGAGAGAGAACTGGACTGAGCAGGAACACGATAAATTTCTAGAAGCTCTCCACTTGTACGTATCGAATTTGGGCTCTGGCTGGCTAACTTTTCAATTCGATTGTGTGTCGCAAGAGATATTAGGGTTTCAAGTTAGAAGCTTTGTTATTTGTTCTTATGGTATGAACTAAATTAGAAATTGATGAAGTCTTAATGATCAATTTATCTCTTAGATTCGATCGAGACTGGAAGAAAATCGAGGCATTTGTTGGATCAAAGACAGTCGTCCAGGTAATTGCAAAATCTTATCATTTATCAGATGTTCATCAGAAGAGATAGCTCTTTGATGTTTGAGTAATGGGTTTTAGCAGATACGTAGCCACGCTCAGAAGTATTTTCTCAAAGTTCAGAAGAGCGGTACTAACGAACATCTTCCACCTCCTCGGCCAAAGAGAAAAGCGAGTCATCCTTATCCTCAAAAGGCCCCTAAAAATGGTGATTTTCATCTTCTTCTTAGCTTCTTGTGAACATTCTTTTGCTTATTTCATTATTTTTGCTGATGATTTAGTATGCTGCAGTTTCTCTTACGCCCCACGTCATTGGATCCCTCCTTTCTTCGAACGCACCTTCTGGTTCACAGTCATTGCCGTCAAACCCGGCTGCCTGTGCCTCTAGCTCTTCTTCTTGGAATCATGAATCAGCAAATCTGCCAAAACCGGTGATTGAAGGTATATATCTGTTGGTTCCTTTCGATTGAAAGTGACATCGTGGTTTGAGACTCTGAGCTTGTTATATCTGTTGATGGTGTTAACAATATGGATTAATGAATTTGTGATAGTAGAGGAACCGGGAGTCTCAGCCACGGCGCTCCCAAAGAATCGCTGCTACAGCACTGGTACTAATGATGAAGAAAGCTGTCAAAAGGCACATAGAGGTAAGGCTTAATATCATGTTACAATATTTTTTTTGTTTGTTATACATCTTTGAGATATATGCTGAGAATGACTTGTTTTGTGGTGGGCGGTTTTAAAGCAGTGATGCCGAATTTTGCTGAAGTCTACAGATTCATTGGCAGTGTGTTTGATCCCAATACAACAGGTCACATCCAGATATTAAAGCAGATGGATCCAATAGATGTGGAAACGGTATGAGACCCCTTTAATCAGACTCAATCTCTACTCCGAAACTTTACTCAAAACTTCAATCCTGATAATAACAGAGAAGCTTCTAAAGTATGTTACTTTTTTGGTGCATCAGGTTCTTTTACTGATGAGAAACCTGTCTGTAAATCTGACAAGTCCTGAGTTTGCAGAACAAGTAAGCAGAAATACAGAAAGTTTTAATACAATAACCTTTGGTGGATACTGGAGTGATTTCGTTTTAACTTATTTGGTGCTGTGATATGCAGAGGAAGTTGATATCATCATACAGCAGTAAAGCTTTGAAATGAAGATTAAAAACAACAACTGTGTAACTTATGTGAGAGCAAGAAATACTCATTTAAGGTATGTATTCATTTGATTTAGGCGTCCGATTCTGATTGGCCAAGCAGAACGATTCACAAGACCCTTAGATGGCTTCTGAGTTAAGCGAACTTGTTTGTCAGTGTTGTTTGTGTGTATAAATAATAGAGGGTTTTGCAGATATAAATGTATATATGAGGTCAGAGTTGGCTGCTAGTGAGTTTGGATCAATCTTAAGAAGTCTCAAGTTTAAGACTTAAGAGTGTCTGAAGAGACAATGTAATATTGGTTTCTTAGTCAGCAGAAGATGTTTTCTACATTTGAGTTCAGATACAGTGAGTGAGTGAGTGACTTGAAGAAATGTAACTCACTCCCCTTATGTTTAATTATTATAATAAAAAACTTAGGGGATAATAAAGAGATCTCTCTATAAAATTATTATAATAAAATGGTATTTTTTTTTGTATTTTTCTACTTCTCGAACAAAAAAACTACTTTACATCATTTTAATAGTAAAAAAAGTTCAGTTTTATGTTTGTTTTGTTTTTATAATAATACAGTTTAAAGACGGATTAGTGACACAGTTGGGTTTTAAAAAAAACTATAGCATATTAAATCAGATAATAAACCATTTAAACTGCCAAAAACCTATGAACAGTATGATTGAAATAAACCAGTTAACTTTGTTTCAATATAGTTTATAAACTTTTGAACATATTAAATTATATTTATTTAAAGCCATATTTATATATAATTAATTAAATATCAATTAACATATAAAAAATCATATAAACAATCAAATCACAAATTTATTTTATTTAAAATCTAAAAAAGATTTTGCTAATACAAATTAATGTTTTATAAAATTAATTTATTATAAAAAAAGTTATATCTAAACTTCAAAACATAAATATTTCCTTAGTTTTCAGTAAGAAGTAATGATTTGTTAAGAAAATATTTAAAAAAATTAGTTCAAGTTTTTCTTAATATAATTGTGTTTTATATAATTTTATTTTTAATCATATACATACATATATTTTATTTATATAAAATAATAATTAAAAGCTTATGAATCCAGTCTATTTCTGTTGAACCATACGGAATCATGAATCAAGCCTTTGTCCAGTTTTGATTCAAACACTAACTCAACTACTCGAAGTAAATGATTTGGTCGAGATTTTCAAAACATTTTACTTAGGTAATGGACAATAGGGGTATTTCTAATTTTAGTACTACACACAACAATAGTGTTAAAAATGGAAACGATAATCGTATTTTTTATATCTTTTTTTGACACCATTGGTATTATTTTTCTTGAAACAAAAGTTCATTACGTAATTATAAGTTGTACAAACATTCTAATAAAACTATTTGTGACAATAACACAGAGTCGAATGTTCACCAAAAGCTACCAATGCATCCACATATCACAAACAGCGAGAGTTCAGAGTGTTTACTTTTCTTTTCTTTTTTTCTTTTTAAAACAACAATCACAAATGGTAAATGGTAATATTTGATTACTTGCACATCACAGAGCAACTTACTGTTAAACCGACACGCACACCCCTTAGGGTGTTAAGAGAGGACTGTGCCCAGAGCAGAGTTTACTTACCTGTAGCCAAACCCAAGGTCGAGTTCATGACCCATTGAGCCTTGACGATTAGGACTACCGGCTTGACCCATTGCTGGTATCTGCTTCGATGGGTCCATCCTCTGGTGAATCCCCAGCAGTGTCTGCAGTGAAGCTGGTGGATGATGATCGCCTCTATTGACTTGAGAACCTGAAAAGCCACAAAAACGAAAAAAAAAAACATTTTGTGAGCATCAGACTCAAAACGGGACTTGGATTTTGTAATCTTATGTTAACCTGGTGGTGGAACACCATAGTTGGGCTGGCGATTGGCAAAGGGGAAGCCTTGTGATGGATTTAACTCCGCAAGACCAGGCATTTGGTTGTTTACATGAGGAGAGTGATGGTATTGCGGACCACCACCAGGGAATCCTTGCATTAGAGGATGGTGCTGGGGGTTTTCTTGCACATGCATCATGTGCGGAGGAAGACGATCAAACTCATGAACTCCACCAATTTTTGTATGATGGAAAGGTGGACGATGAATCATATTTGCTGAAAACCGGTGATTTGGTGGAGGATCATGATGCTGAGCTATGATGCTTCCTGGTCCCATGAAATCGACCTGAGGTGTTGAATTAGCATTAGCATGTCCAGAATCAAATTGATGGAACACTGGGCCTGAACCATTAAAACGAGAAGAAGGGCCGGTCCCGTATTGTTGGGGATGATGGTAAAGAAAAGGACCATCTTGACCTCCCATTGTTGATCTTTCGTTCCTTGGACCAGAGTTTAAAGCCCCTAGCTTGTCCGCGACACTGAAAGTTACTTCAGGCTTTTGAATATGAGACAGCGGAAAAGACATGTAATTTTTTGTGTTTGCAGGATAGCCAACTGCAAGCATGTTACCATCTTCTGGAAGGCCTTGTAACCCTCCACCGAGACTATCAGGTGTGGTTTGGTTTCTTGGGCTCAGTTCACCAATAGACCTGTCTGACCGAAGCGGGACTACAGGAGCATCAGAAACCATAGCTCTGCCAGAGACCGGTTCTCCAATTGAGTGCAGTTCATTCATGAAGGCACTCCCAAACAGATTCTCAAGAGTCAAAGACTTCCGTGGGTCTGCTTCTTCAGCAGTAGTTGGTTTCACAGATGGTGGTGGTCTACTTTCTCTAACTGAAAGTAGGTGGTGTGTATCTTTATCTTTTGGGTCTGCACCTCTCTGTAATAAAGAAAGAAGGTGCAGCGAAGCCTGGTCATCAACAGATGTTTTCTGTTGTTTGGTCTTCGTCATTGAAGAAATACTCGAGTCTTGGTCAACGGACGGTAGAGGTGGATGATAGCTTTCACTCACTTCTGACAGAATAGACTGCTCAAGGTCTTCACAAGTGAGAACAGGTGGAACAGCAGTTACTGATTTACTTGTAGAAGTGTTGCCTAACTGCTCAGTGCTTTTAGTGGCATGGCTTTGAAAAGGAAAATCCATTGAAAGATCACCCTTAGCTTTTATGTCAAAGGTTTGCAATTTATCTGCACCTTGAAGTAGTGACAATAAGTCACTTGGTGGCTTGCTCGACCGGAGATCTACGTCTGGCTTGTTATCTGCACCAATTATAAAGGGAAGTTAGCTTCAATGTCCCTACATGGAAAAACGTTAAAAACAGTAAATAGGTTACCTTCTTCAAGAAATAGATGTGCGAACTTGGAGTACTCAACATTCTGAGAGTTACATGTTTTTTCAACTTTTTCGACATTTTTCTGCATGGATGTGGACAACTGTCAGGACAAATGAGATTCCTCGTATTCCACAGGGAAAATATGTATATGCATGTACATGAACATGTATAAAGATGCCCACCATATCATGTCACAAACAAACAGCCATTTCGTCAGGACAAAATAATTCGACTTTGATTATATAACACATGGACTATTGTATGCTTCCTAAGGGAAACGGCAAACTATATTATTTATCATTTTTCACGATCAATACAAAATATGGGCAAAAAGCTTCAGTTACGATTGGTTAGAGAAAACTACGCCAGAAAGAAACATGCAACATTTGACCAAAACGGAAGTGCACTCGATAACAGATACATGGATATAGCATAAATGGAAGAGCTATCATGTGAGTAGAATATTAAGTTTCAGGGAAAATGAGCTTATGGCATACATAGGAAAAAAAACTCACCACAGTAATATGAGAGGCGTCACCACTATTCAAACTTATAGCAGTGTTGAATAGCTTATCCAGAATTGATGGCCCATCTGATATCTCCAAGCTTTTCTTCTTGTCTAACGTTACTGTAGCTTGCTTACTTTTTCTAGGATATCCCTGAATTTCAGGAGTTGAGATGGAGGAAAGCTTTTCAACACTTTCAACCCTATTAAACGTATCTGTAGATATCCCTATAAGGGAAGACTTATTATCTGCCCGTTCACTTGCATCACTGGAGGAGACAAAAACATCTTCATTTTCTACTAGCATATCACTTGAGCCTATCTTAGTTCCCAACGGTTTTTCTTCATTATTAGCAGGTGTTCTATTCACCATATTAATGCCTTTGGAATTTAAAGGACTACGCTCATGTTGAGAAGTTTCAATCTGCAAATGGTGTGATAACCAGTGAGTAACCAGTGCAACTGAAGATAGTGAATGGACTGGTAAATGCTTTGAAAATTAAAGTACTAACCATAGCATACTCAAACAAAGCATGTACGAAGAAAAGATAAATCAAAACAAACTGAGCCAGCACACTTGAACCTTCAACCCTCACTAATTTGCAGTACGGAAATGATTTCCAACGAAAGTGATTGATCAAATGACTACTGACCAGTGACCACAGCCTTGGATTACATACACCCAACATAGGAGTTAATGAAGGAATTGGCTTTCTTCTAGGAATAACATTAATGATATCAAAGATGGACGATTTCAGCTCAGGTCATATTATGGGGTTTATGAGATTTTGTGAGTAAGGTACTAAGGTCTCTATTTCTATTTTTCTAGTTGGCTTGTTTATTAGAGAAGAGAGGGTGGCACAGAACTACTTGTACTCTCGCTCTTGTTCAAAACTCAAGCAATTAGAATTATACACAATAGTACTATATTCCCTTAGTCTCTACGACTTAACCTCTATACGAGAGAATCCACACACCATATTCAAAGCTTGTCAGTTGTCAGAACTAGGCATGAGCTTTTTCTTTGACTTTACTGTCATGAGTTGCTGAGAAACATTCTATAAGGAGTTGCATAGTTCTAGTCACATATTCGATATTCCTACCTCCAACTGTAGCCATTTCTAAGTTTTGTACCATAAATCTGTGAGAAGATTCATTATCTAGTTTGATTCATCGTCAGGGATTTCGGTAGCCTTAGGATGTTTAGAATCAAAATGCAAATGAAACTGCTCTGGAACACAGATATTTGGTATGTATGAGCATCTGAGAAAGATAGCGGCTTACTTGAGGTTTGTCCCCTTGCTTTCTTTCCAAAATTGTGCTTGCAAAACCAGGAGGTACAAGCGGTCTGGGTGCATTACTTTGAGAATAAAAAGAGCTGTTACTAGAACCAGGAATTGTTGGAGTGTTATTGACTTCATCGCTTCTACTTGGACCACCTTTTGCATCTTTGGACTCTCCAGGCAGTTCAGTAAAATCAAAGTCGTTTTTACGCAAGCCTGGGTTCAATTTTTGCCTCTCCTGGAATGCTTTTTGATGTTCCTTCCTCAATAACTCAAAAGAAGCTGACAGAGAGTTTGAGAATGTCAATTAAAGATTGACGCAAAATGAAATGCATAGATAGACTGTAAGCAGTTCAAAAACTGGCTGAGAGCTAAGCTTAGAACAGCCAAAAGTCAATAGATCCCATGCACCTCTTCTTTTTCTTTCTTCTTCTGCTCTATCTTCAGTTGTAGACTCAGAAGAACCAAATGTTTCATCATTGAATGAGTCTCTAGTGTCACGTCGAGTGTAAGGTGACGCCTACAAATGTACATGAGAGGTTTATTAATCTGAGCCGTTAACTAATTGAAATTTACTCAAGCACACCTCAGAAACCAGCTGATGATACCCAGCAGCATGGTGGAGCAGCATTCAACAACCAATAATACTAGACATCTAAGTGACACTTAACCTTGTATGGGCGAGGTGGATGGTAAGGTTCATTGCTTCTAGGAGGATGGTAAGGTTCATTGCTTCTATTAAGCTGATACGAGTCATTAGATTGAGGTCTGGGGCCAGATGTTCCCACACCTAATCCAGAAGGCTTAGGGAAAGAACCTTTTCCCAAAAGTCCATCATGCTCAGGTGCTTGCCAAGGCCTCCGATATGGCATACCAGAATGCCTTCCAGACTCACCTAACAAATTACACAGTTCAGCATCAGCTATAGTACCCCACAAAAGTCCAAAAGTTTTCTCTATGGCCTTTTTTCCAAGTTACTCGAGGAGTGTTCATGCCATTTGCTTTATTAAAAGAGTGGAAATCTACATTTACACATATTGAACATCCAGCTGGATAGAGTTACAAATCATAATAATAAACACTATTTCACAGAAATAATCTGTAAGACTATTCAGGGTGCTAGTCCAGCTCGTAGTAACGTCAACATAGAACATGTAAAGAATGGGGCATGAGTAAGTCCAGGGTACCTGAGTCTCGGTCTGACTGTGAATCGCTATCTTTATCACTCCAACCACCTGAGCGTCCTTCCCATCTTCCATGGATGCCTCGAGAGTTACTACCCAATTCACCCCTGGTGGGAGGAGATGAACTATAGTCATTCCGCCTCAACCCATGAGATGAAAAATCATCCAAATTTTTCACTTGCTCGGGTGAAGGATCTTCGGAGTCACTGCTCGAATAAAAGAGTGTACAGATCAAGACATGACACTCCAAACAAGATAATGTAGAAGATAAAACACACATGATCAAAAACACAGTGATACAACTCCTAGAAAAAGACTAAAAATCAATAGAGAATTAGAGTCTCACAGCAACAGTGATTTATTAAATTCACGGGGAAGATTTGGCAGCTTCTTGCAAACGTCTTTATCGCTCAGTGATAAGAGAAACTGCCTCGTGTATGAAACTCTTGGTTTCCTAATTCAACGCGAATAGCAATTACAACTGTTGCTGAAACATATGATGAGAACAAAAGTAAAGATATGATTGAAGAAACAGATAAACATACTTTTTGGATTCATCATTGGTTTCGACAAGTTGACCCATGGCAAATTGTTGCTCATTTGCTATATTCATGATACAAGCAGGCGACACACAATGTCTTAGCTGATCGAGGCCAAGAAAACACCGATATCTGTTCTCAAACGCCTAATCTAGTTACTCTATAGTAGTTGTCTATGGCCAATAGTAATCCCCCCAAAACGCAAACCCTCTTACAATTTGGTAAAACGGTGAATCTGGTATTCGATATTACAGCGCCTAAAATATTCTCGGCATCTCTCTAGTAAACATCAATAATATTCAAATCAAACGCAACGCACGATCCCAACCAGCAACTTCATCAGGGCTATATGTACAGTAAGCTTCAGAGACGAGAAAATCTAAGCTTTTTCCCAAGATTTTTGCCTAGAATTTGTAAAAGCTCCAGAGAAATTACAGCTAAAAACCAAAAGAATAACTAGCTCATCCTAAAGTTAGAAGGCTAATCTCGCATCGGATTCTGAGGAACCCGCAATTCTCAACCAACAAATCAGAAGTTCGAAACGAAAAACCTCGAATCGAGATTAGATGAAACAGATTATAGTCTTCTGCACTTATCCAAGGTCTTCCACAGCTAGGGTTTTTAGCGCAACGGCGGAATTACAAGGATTCCAAAATCTATCTGAAAGGATAATTCAGAGAAAAGGGCTGATTCTAGAAAGAAAGAGAACGGAGAAAACGATTAGGGTTTCGATCTACAGAAAGAAACATTTCGGCCCTCCTGTGTTTTGATCGATTAACGAGAAAGAGAGATCGAAGAGAAAGGAAGCTATAAGAAGAGATTTTTCTCCAAGAGGAAAGAACGTAAACTGGCAACCCACGCGACTGCTTTTCACGTAAACTCACGCGCTAAATGTTTTTAAATTTGTACAATTCCAACTGTTCATTTTCAAGAATTACAGAAAACCCCATAATAGATATGTATGTACCTATTAAACCCAAAAGACTAGTTCCAAATTTCAAATTACAAATTTCCAGTACAAGAGATAGATATCCCTGACATTAGTACCAAATTAACATAATTTTACCATCATAAGGGAATAAAACATACAGCAAAAACATTAAAAAGAGGGATTTTCTGAAGCTGATAATAACAATAGAGGACAAAGGAAAATCTCTTCTTCAATGGCAGCTATGTTCATTTCTTTCCCTTTCCTTTTCCTTTAGCATCGAAATGATGAGACTTTAGTTTCTTCTTCCGCAATGGCGCACCTATGTTGCCACCACCTCCTTCCCTGAAAGGCATTCCCATCAGAGCCAATAGTTTCTGTCCTTCTTGATCGGTCTTTGCTGTCGTGCTGATGCATACATCCATTCCTCTCGTTTTTCCAATGGCATCAAATCTAACGTAATAACCAACATAGAAACTCGAGATTAATCTCAATGGACCAGTTGATAAAAAGTTTCATGCATTTGTCAGTAGTTTTGCTTTGAGGCTGTATACAATAGAACTACCTGATTTCAGGAAATACACCTTGGTCTTTCACACCGATACTGTAGTTTCCATTCCCATCAAAGCTATTGGGACTCACACCTTGGAAATCTCGAGTTCTCGGAAGGGCTAAGTTGATAAGACGATCCAAGAAAGAGTACATTACCTGTCACAACACTCAAATCACACGCATTTATGTCAATGGAAATGTTTGATTAGTCAAAATTCGAGAAGGAGCAAAAGCAGAAAGCTCACATCTCCTCTGAGGGTAACAGCAATCCCAAGCGGTTGATCTTCCCTGATCTTGAAAGTGGCAATAGAAGCTCTAGCTCGTGTCTTCACAGGTTTCTGCCCTGTAATAAGTGCCATATCTCTCATTGCAGCCTCCAAACCTTTGTCGTTCTGGGCTGCATCTCCAATACCGCAATTCACTACAATCTTCTGAACTTTTGGAACCTGGTAGAAAAGATGTTCAAGCAGATACATCAAAGATGAGAATGAAAATTCGCATTCAAATTTGAAATGACACATCCATACAGCGCAATCTGATGTTAACCAATCTCTCAAGAAGTATCTTTTGTTAACACAACATAAAATCTAGGCTGCTTCAAGTACGTTTTTTTCAGAAGAAATCAATCCAAAAACCCACAAATTTTCCAGGAAAAGCAAAAATGAGAAAATATGAATCCACCAGATGTCTTCAGATACGACATTCACGGAACCCAGTTCAACATTTTCCAAAATATCGAATTCCAGGGAGATATAAGCTTCAAAAACATCACGAATCACAACAGAACACAGACTAGGTTTGGGGTCAGAGATTGGGTCGAAGAGGAAAGGATTTGGGGTTACCTGGTGAATATTAATGTACTTGAACTCTTCTTTGAGAGCAGGAATAATTCTCTCGAGATAAGCGGTTTTGAGACGATTAGTTTTCTCCGCTTCAGATTTCTCGACCAGCACAGTTCCGGACGCCGAGGCCTTCACCACGTTTCTGAGCGGCGGAGGGATTACCCGTGCGAAGGATGGAACCACTACCGGTGGAAAACGGCCGTGAAACGAAGAAACAGAAGACTGCAGAAGCGAAGGATACGCCATGGTCGAGGCTCGAAGTGGATAAAGTTGCAGCAGAAGTGTGAGCTCTCGGCGTCGTTATGATGATAACTTTATGACACCGTTTGTATTTCTGTGAGACTGTGACTTCACGAATTGTTGGTGGTTTGAGGATAAGGATTTTCTCGTTTAGTCCACATAAAATAGAATATTTCCATTACGGCACACAATATTAGTGTTTATAACATTAACCCGAAAAGTTTTTTTTTTCTTTTCAATATTGACCTTTATATAGACTACTGTGGTGCACAAGTTTGTGGGCGTTGTGTTGTGGATGGAACCGATGATCGTGTTAGCACAAGGATTGTGGCTAAACAGATGAAGCAGTGTGCAACTGTGTAAAGTTTGAAAGCGCTGACGTGGCGCGATCTCATTGGAAAGGAGATATTAAACTGTATAAAGAAGAAAGGATATTCAAAGAAGGCAAGTTCGTGGTGAAGAATATTGTTGAATATTCATTTAAGAAAGAGGAAACCCTAGTGTAAGTGACATATAAAAAGAAGATGTCGACTGGCAGGTAGGGTTGTCGCTCTGAAAAGAAAGGGAGGCTCTGTGTGCAAGGTGTTGCACACGTTCTCTGGTGAGTGAACAAAGAGTGTGTACAACTGTTGTTGTGGGTGAGTTTTGGGTAGATTAGAAATTGGTCAGTAGTATGCTAAGTGTTAGTAGTGCGTAAATCTGATTAAACACTATTGTAGAATTGCGTTTAAGTGATTTCTAATAGAATTTATGTGTTATACAAAGTTTTTGGTATTCTCTATATTCTAGTGCTTTCAGATCGCGCATCAAAACTCGCTAAAATATTATGAATAGCATTTTGAGACGTATGTGGATCTGAGGCAACTCACTGCTCTCAATCTTCCAACTCTCCCAAAAACCTTGCTTGGACTGATTAGCCAAGAGAAATTTGAGAAGTCTCAAGCATTCAGCCTTGACAAAAGGTTTCGTCTTGCTCTTATTAATAGATCGTTTAGTTTCTTATATTTCTGTAGAAGATATCTGGAGGCGTTCTACTGTTGGTGGGAATTGATCCAGAGAATGAAATACTGCATACTCTTTCATTCTTGGCCGGTATTATGACATGGTCACAGGTTTTCAAGTTAACCCGTCATGAAGTTCTAATTTTGTTTCCAGAAAGGAGGTCCTTATCTTGCCATCTATCTGTGGGCAGTCATGTTTATCCAGTCTTTTGTGATGATGACTATATATATACTTGGTGCTGATTGCACCACTTTTCAACAAGTTCAGTCTTGTGAGTTTTCTGTCATGGCTATTTTACAAATCAGCCAGTTTTTGCACTATTTTATTATCAGACAGCTTTTTCTTCCATTATATTTGGGCACAGCTTCCATATGGAGAGCTCCGGGAGAAAATTGAGAAACTTAGTTCTTCTCTAAAGTTTCCTCTGAAGAACCTGTTTGTTGTCGATGGATCTACAAGGTCAAGCCATAGCAACGTGAGGATATTAAAGGCTTGAGATCTCTTCATGCCTACATTTCTAGATTACCATAAGAAGCTCACATTTCTCGCTACATGTTACAGGCTTACATGTATGGTTTCTTCAATAACAAAAGGATTGTTCTTTACGACACACTGATTCAGCAGGTAATGTGACTCTCAGTGCTTCAAGCGTGTTGTACTCACATTCAGATTCTGAAGCTGTAACATTAACTTCATTTGTGTAGTGCAAGAATGAGGATGAGATTTTGGCGGTTATTGCACACGAGCTTGGACACTGTAATACCATCTAGTAAGCTTTGGCCTCAACCTCGTTAGTCGATCATTTGAGTTTCAAGTAAGTAAAATCTTACAATCTCAAGATCCAATTAAAGTTTCTTTCTTTCAATGCCTGCAATGCATCCTCACTACATCTTTAGTTAATGTTCTTTTTTTCAGGCTGATGCTTTTTCTGTGAAGCTTGATTATGCAAAAGATCTTCATCCTGCTTTAGTGAAGCTACAGGTCGAGCATACAACAAGAAAATAAACTAGAAACTGTTTTCCTCAATTTGTATTGTCAAGCTTTAATGGTGTTTTTTGGTTGTTGTTGGGATTCTGCAGGAAGAGAGAACTTATCAGCAATGAAGACTGATCCATTGTACTCAGCTTATCACTACTCGCTTCCTCCTCTTGTTGAAAGGCTTCGAGCCATTGATGGGCAACACAAGAAGACAGATTAAGTCCTGTATATCTCGTCTTTTGATTCATGACTTTTTGGTAAAGAAAGAAGAAAAAAAAGTTAATATCATATTGTCAAAGGGTCCTCTTTTATTAGTTTTTTTTACCTTGTTACAGTGGGTTTTACATAGTTACTTCTAGTCTTGTTCATTTATTTTGCCTAGGTTTACTTACTTTTATTACACGAATTAACATGAATAAATCGATTTTCATATATATATTTTAGGTTTTGTAACTATATAAATTATGTTTTCTTGCGTAAATTATATAAATTTGATAAATTATTGATATTAGACAAATTTTGATAACGTTTATGCGTTAAATTATTATTAAATCTTGTTTTAATTTGAAAATAGTATAAAATTCGAAATAAATGCAAGTTACAACTAGATTTTTAAATTAAAACTAAATTTAATAGCAATTTAACATATAAATATTAATGGAATCTATATAATTATAATAATTTATAAAATTTATTTAGTTTACCGAAGAAAAAAACAGTTTATTTAATTAAAGAAAAATTTAAAATACGAATAAAAATAGATTTATTCGTATAATTTTGTATAGTTTACGGAAGTAAATCCCTTTATTTATAGATTATCATGATATAAAACTAAACAACAAGTAATTCATTTTCTGGTTGTAGAAGAAAGAATGGAAGAAGCTTTTGGCTCATGTATGAGATCATTTTGATTAGTTTTGATGAACAAATGATACATTTCTTACTATGATGGTGCAATAATGGACTTATCTTTTTGCCCTCACCCTTTAACTTTTTCTTTATTTTATTCTCATAATTTCATTATCAAACGTGGATTAAGCTATAATATATAATTAGTTACTTTGTTTAAAAATCAGAATATTTTAGTTTCAATTTTTTTGGGTTTTGGGTAAAGCCAATTCATAAGGTTCCAAGAAGACTATTAAATTAAAGTTTAGCATATGGAGTGGTTTGTATCTCTTCGTCTCGATATGAACAACGGAATTTCACAAATTACAATAATACAAAAAGAAGAAGAAAATATTCCTAAGGTCATGGGTGTTTGACGCAGTTAATTTTAAATTGTCTAAAACTTTCCACTTTGATCCATTTAATTAGTAATTTTTAAAAGTAAACAATATTCTCAATCATTTTTCATTATAGCCTCTCATCATTATCCATATATAATTTTAATATATTAATTAAAAAATATCTTAACAAAATTTTTTACATTATATTTATATTATGCGATGTCTCAAATTATCACAATATTTTAAAATAAATATGATATAATATATACTTTATTAAAATATTTATAAAAATTGTATTAAATAAATATTTAACGATATATATATGTAAATTTAAATATTTTGACGTAACTGAAAAATATAATATAAAATAAAATATTAAAAAAATTTAAAACTAAATCAAACAAAATATAAAATAAAAATTTAGATTAATTGAATATTTATATTTATTATTTATTTAATAATATTATTTATCTAAAATACAAATAATTTAAATTTATTTATATAATCTGATTTTTATCGTCTATTTTATTTGTATAATTAATAGAAAAAATTTTAAAAATTTATTTTAAATAAAATATAATTTATTAATTTATATTTATTAAATAAATAATTAATTATAATGTTTTAATTACACAGAAAATCCCTCGGGAGTAAAAAAATTCCAGTGCAAACATAAGAGGGTAAAACCGTCATTTAACAGATATCTAAACTCTGTCGCCGTCACAAGACGGAGAGAGAAAACCAGACAGCTCATTCAAACACACTGAGAGATGCTTTCTTTAAATTCCTTCCATTTATTTTTTTGGTAAATTTATCTAAATTTAATATTTATTCGATCGATTTTTGTTTATATTCGTCTCTTTGTGTTTACTCAATTCCCTGTTTTCGGTTCTTTTCGATTCTTCTCTTTTCGTCATTTTGCTAAAGCCACATGCAACGGTGCTTAACTGATTATTCATTTTGATTCGCCGGAAAGCTGATTCTTTTCCCGGCGAGAAATGCGAAAGAATCGTTCTTCAGTTGATCTATAAAGAGAAAAAAAGCAAAGGAAAGGAAAATGACGATTTCTTTTTTCAATCCTGATTTCATCAATAACGAGTTATCGAAACCGACGTCAATCTTCGGTCTCAAGCTTTGGGTCGTCATCGGAATTTTATTAGGATCTCTTATAGTCATCGCTCTCTTCTTTCTCTCCCTTTGTTTAACCTCTCGCCGGAAAAACCGAAAGCCACGTCACGTCGATTTCGCATCCGCTGCCGTAGCGACGCCGCCGATTTCCAAGGAGATTCAAGAGATCGTCCGGCCGCCGGCGCCGGAACATTACTATCCGACGCAGCCTGTTGCGGCGGAGATCCAAGTCGATATAGGGAAGATCGAGCACCGTGTGGTGTTCTCGGATCGAGTCTCGAGTGGTGAAAGCAGAGGAACAGTGAGTGGTAGTGAAACGGCGTTGTATTCGGGGAGTGGTTGCGTTGGACCGGAGGTTTCGCATCTCGGATGGGGACGATGGTATACTCTGAGAGAGCTTGAAGCGGCGACGAATGGATTATGTGAAGAGAATGTGATCGGAGAAGGAGGTTATGGGATTGTCTATAGTGGGATTTTAACTGATGGAACTAAAGTCGCTGTCAAGAATCTGCTTAATAACAGGTACTTGAAAAAAGTTTTGATTTTTATATTACCTGAAAATTTCTATTGTCAAAATCGATTCCTTTACTCGTAATTTTGATAAGGGTTTTTTCAGGAACTATCAATTGGTTTCTGTTGAATTGAAAGATTGTGTCTGAGTCTACCATTTGTGTTGCTATCTGGTAAAGAAAGGACCATTGGATATATGAAATATGAATGATTTGCTCTTCTTTGTCCTTTGATGCATATAATTGGAGATGGGTTTTGGATTTGAATTGTTCTGTCAGTATTAATTTTCTCTCTTCAGACAAGAATGTGGTCCTGGGACCTGAAACCAGAAGTTGTTTGTTGTTTCTTACTGATTTAAACTAGATCTTGGTGTCATACTGGGTCCCTTATGGGTAATTTGTTAACTGATCATCAGTCTTTAATTATGTTGAAGGGGTCAAGCAGAGAAGGAGTTTAGAGTTGAAGTGGAAGCGATCGGGCGTGTACGGCATAAGAATCTCGTTAGGCTTTTAGGGTATTGCGTTGAAGGTGCATACAGGTGAAAAAGAACCCCTGCACTCTTGAAATGGAACTTCATCGTCACTTCATACATGTTGTGACAACTAATGTTATCCTCATTTGGAATTAGGATGCTCGTGTATGACTATGTCGATAATGGCAACTTGGAGCAATGGATTCATGGTGATGTTGGTGATGAAAGTCCT
Source organism: Pugionium cornutum (assembly GCA_018901935.1). Taxonomy (NCBI): domain Eukaryota; kingdom Viridiplantae; phylum Streptophyta; class Magnoliopsida; order Brassicales; family Brassicaceae; genus Pugionium; species Pugionium cornutum. The sequence continues at coordinate 41,414,344 of CM032159.1, read as the reverse complement.
CTAACTTGGGATATCCGTATGAACATAATACTCGGCATGGCCAAAGGGTACTTACATCTCCGAGAAACTATTTGTGAATTCATATCTTTGTGTATGTGATGTCCTTTGTTGATATTCCCACAGATTAGCGTATCTACACGAGGGTCTTGAACCGAAAGTGGTTCATCGGGACATAAAATCCAGTAATATCTTGCTAGATCGTCAATGGAATGCTAAGGTATCAGATTTTGGACTCGCTAAGTTGTTGTTCGCAGATAGCAGTTACGTGACAACCAGAGTAATGGGAACTTTCGGGTAAGTTGTTTAGTTTGCATATTTGTTGGTTAGGAACAACATTAAACTTTCTTGATCGGTTTGTTTATGTAGCTATGTCGCACCCGAATATGCTTGCACTGGTATGCTTAACGAAAAAAGCGATATCTATAGTTTCGGGATACTGATTATGGAGATAATCACAGGAAGAAACCCAGTCGATTATAGTAGACCTCAAGGAGAGGTATTAGTCTATCTATTAAAATTTTCAAAACCGTGGTTTGTTCTTCTTCTATAGGTTCTTGATTATCTTGTACTTGTTAGGTGAATTTGGTTGAGTGGCTGAAATCTATGGTTGGAAACCGAAGGTCAGAGGAAGTAATCGATCCAAAAATACCTAAATCACCATCTTCAAAAGCTCTTAAACGAGTATTGCTTGTCGCACTGCGTTGTGTGGATCCAGATGCTAATAAAAGACCTAAAATGGGTCATATTATACACATGCTTGAAGTGGAAGACTTGTTCTATCGCGACGTAAGTGTATTATCATAATCACAGTGAAGATTTCAAGTGAATCGTCTATTTGCTCATGCAATATTATTTAGCAGGAGCGACGAGCCACGAGGGAGCATATAAGCCGTGATTCGAACCAGCGACAGACTGCGGCTGTGGCTCAGACAAGCAAAAGTGAAAGTTCAAGAGACCAAAGCAAAGATGTCTGAAGAGACTAACTGAAAAAAATTCAGGCCATTAAATCTACAAATTTTGTTGGTTTAAATCAGTTTATAATTATTATGTGTATCATAAATAATGTTATTTATTCTTTGATTAGGCTTATGATCCCACACGTATGATTATTAGGAGTCAACCAAGAAGAACAAAAGAATAATGATTAAAAGAATTAAATATAAAGCTAACTTTAACTGTTTTGTTAAAGAATGTGAATATGTGAAGGAGTTATAATTATGGTTTGATTTTATGTACGTGGACTGTTGACCGACTTAGGTGTTTGTTTTCGGGTTAGGACAAAGCATTTGTTAGCTTTTATATCTTATCGGTTTTGATCTTTCCAGAAATTTGATTATTCATAGTTTTACAAACTAAAATTAAACTTAAGTATATGTTAAAAAAATCATAACTATAAAATTTAAAAGATGAATATTCGTTCCCTCTATATAAAAAAACAATATTAGTATAATAAAGAGTATATTCTAAAATAACATTTTAGCCAATTGACAAAATAACATTATTTTAAAATTTTTTTTAAATATAATATTATTAGTCTATATTTTTAAAAATAACGCGTATTTAATATTAAAATATTTTAAGACCTAAATTATAAAAAATGAACCCAAATATAATATATTAATTATATTTATAATTTATTTATAGTAAATATGTATTTTCATAAAATAATTTGTTTTATTTTTAGAATTTTAATTTTAAAATATTAAATTTAGAACAAAAAGTTAAAAATATGCTATTTTATTATATTATTATAATATTTTTTATGATTTTGTTTCAAACTTAGTATTTTATATTTAAAATTTCGAAAATAATATAAATTATTTTTTGAAAATACATATTTATCATAAATAAATTATAAATATAATTAAAATATTATATTTGATTTTTTAAAAATAATTTTTTATTATTAAATTTTTTTAAAAAAATATTTTAATATCAAATTAGTGCTATTTTAAAATTTGAAATTAACTATGATGGTATATTTAGAAATTTTTTTTAAAAAAATGTAATTTTTTCAATTGTCATAGTATAAATTTTATAGCTAATATATATGTAAATTTTATAAATTTTATGTTAATCAAATTGATTATCATAATATAAAGTTTAATACCAAAACATTTTGTAGTTCGGACAAGTCATCAAATATCTCTATTCAAAAGGACATTAATTCTTTTGTTTTCATTTCTAAAATGCTAATGATCATATAGTTGTTAACTAAAATTTTGTTTTAATTTTATTTCCTAGTCATATGTTTGCCATATTGAATATATATATATATATATATAATGTCCGCATTTTACCCCAAAAAACTATTCTTTTCCCTTCGGGCAAGAAAAATGATTTGCCCTAACTAGTCCAGCTAATATGGGCCTTTCTCTTTTTGTCGGCTTTATGGGCTTAGTGCTTTACGACAGCAAATGACGAATATACCCCGAGATAAAACAAATGTTCCACGAGGAAACCAGAACTTTCTAGCCGTTGGATTGAAAGAAACCCGCCGGTTATTCTTAACACTTTTCCCTCTTTCGTGCACAGTAAACTGACAAGTGACAGAGATTGATTTGACAAATCTGTAATAATGAGACATCGCAACCATACACGTCTCCATTTCTATATTCTTCGTCACCCCTTTTAGCAAAACCAACGCGGGACTTAAAGTTTCTACCTTTGTGTTCCGTCTATCTGCCGCACAACACGGCAAGTTTGTTCGATTTCCCTATAAGAACGCTTTTGAAGTTTTGCGTTTCCTGGTAACAATCTCTCCTATTTATACTTTCTTTGCTTGTCTTTTGAGTTTAGAGTTTGGTCAACTTTGATTCGGTTCTTCATTTCTTCCCATTCTGAAGTTCTTTGAACTCAATATTGAAGTAAGCGCCAAACGTTTCCGAAGAATCCTTCTGTGTCTCTCTCTAGGTCAGTTTTCATTATTATCTTGTGTACCAAACTTGGCGAGTTTGGTCTTTGTTCTTATGCCAATATATGGGCCTCCGGGATTATGATAGTAATTCCTGAGTTTTGTTTAGTTTACTGCAATTAATGTAATTGTTTATCTAGATTTGAGCTATGAACTCTTTTAGATCTTTAGATTTGTACTATTAAGTTCCAATTTCGTTGTTTTGGTGGGTCTCCATTAGATGTTCTTCTTTTACATGTGTTGAAAAGATCTACAAGTTCTTCAACCTCCTCAATGACAAATTTTAACTTAGATTCAGAACAATGTGTTTTTGCCTTTTGGTTTGTTCATTGTCTCAGATTCTTAAGTTTGTTCTTATTTGTTGTGTTTTCAGTTAATATGAGCCGTAAACAAGATCCTCCACGCCGGTTCTTCCACTGTGGAAACTGTTTCAAGATTCTACATCCTAAGAGCAACAACAATGCAGGCTTATCTGCAAAGCTTCACTCAGTATTACAAATTTTCGAGACAAATTTGACAATATCAATTAGAGAGCTTATACCAAAGGATAAGAATGATATCGTTACTGTTTCATGGATGATACAAGCCATGGAATCTCTTTGTAACACACACAAGAGTATCAGGATACTAGTGACGGAACTAGAGCTTCCTGTATCAGACTTGGAGGAGAATTTGATTTATATGTACTCTGATATTAGCTTGAAGCTTCTTGAACTCTGCAATGCCTTCACCTCAGAACTCGATCGTCTCAACCATGGAAATCTATTACTCAAGTTTGCTTTCAGTAAACTGGACACAAGCAACTGTCTTGAGGAACTTCAGCTATCGCATCTCGACAGTTGGAGTCAGCACATGGTTTCCAAGAACCCGAGGATTGAAAAGTGCGGTGCGGTTTTGAGTAGTCTTGTTCAATCGTTTAATCTCCCCAAGAAGGCAAAAAAGAAGCACTCTGCAAAAGGAAAACTCCTCCTAAGAGCTCTATACGGTGTAAAGGTCAAGACTTTATACGTATTCAGTGTGTTTGCTGCTGCTTTTTCGTGTTCTTCCAAGAATCTCTTATATCTAACCGTTCCAAAGGAGATGAAAGAGCTTCCATGGGCACAAGCTTTAATGGAATTGCAAAACGCTATTAACCCGGAGATCAAAAGCACATTATTATCAGACAGATTCACGGTTATTAAAGATCTCGAGGATGTTGAATCCAGAGTGAAGAAGCTTTACACAGTAGTACAAGAAGAAGGGTCGGTTTCCAATTTGGTGCAGCCATTGAAGAAGTCAGTGATAGAACTTTCGGAAAGATTTGATCTCGTCTCCAAGGAAATACGTAGCTTGTTGAAGATAATAATCGCTGCTCGAGACGCCTTGTTTGAGAGTCTGTGGAAGAAATACACTGAAGATCTGGTAGTGACATTGCCAATGATGATTAAGACAAAGTTTTGAGTTTTGTTTTGTGAACACAAACATGTAATTAAGGTTAATAATAAGTGATTGTCAAACTGGAAATATGCTTAAAACCCTGTAACTGATTAAATAAACGGAATTTAATCTCATTAAATACATATGTTAATCTTTTTTTTTTCATGTTAGTACTCATGTTTTGCTATTCAATCCGCTTGAGTGTTTTTTGTTCTATTTTGGTAGCTGAACGAGAATTCCGGATAAAACTGTCGGATAGTCTCGAACTTCTCTATTTCTGCTGAAAATGCTAATCATTCATATGGATTGTTGATTATTTGAATTAAATCCGTGGAATCCATACATAACTTCTCAAAATATATGTGTTACTTGTGCAAGCTAAGCATCGCCACTCCAGATGAAGCGCCGTTCACTGTATGTTTCTCTCATTCCTAGTAGATCGCTTGTGTCGTCCTTTAATTTGATTATACACCCGACGCCTGATGTTGGTTCATTTCTTTCCATGAACCATCAATAAAGCAGATAAAGTGGGGGTCGTGATCCGCATTGACTTCTGCCATATGTTCTTCTAGAACCTTTAGGTCCATGGATAACTGCTACACCGTACTTTTCCTGTGGGTTTAGTCGAGGATCTATAAAGTGGTGTGGTCGATGTTGTTATATATTTTATCGTTTCGTATTTTCCAAATAAATCACATAATCCATGGAAACTTCTTAGAATCGGGTCCCGGAGTCCCTTTCGTTCAGTCGAGATTAAAAAGTATAAATCACATAAGTTGTTGGGAATTTTTCAAGCAAATGTATAGTTGGGGCAATTTCCCATTGCAAAACAGAACAAATGTTTTGAGACAAATTTGATAAGTCAAGTGTTCTTTCGGTCAAGGGTCAAAGTCACCGTTTCTTGGCAATATTCGTTTTGCAAGATTTCTTATTGGAAAGTACTAAAAAAACTTTGAGGAAATTGCGGTTCATGTTCGGGTCCATCGATTATTCCAAGTTTGTGGAAGTTTCTGGCTGCTAGTAAATAACTCCCATCTCTTTCCATGTCTGAAAAATAACATGTTCTAGTTATTATTAATCAATTAGATTTATATAATAAAATATTCATAAATTATATAATATTTTTATTAATAAATATAAATTAAATTTTTGTATAATTTTAGTTTGGACAAATATCTAAAATAACACTTTTCTAAATTTTTATTCAAAAATAGTATCATTAGTTTAAATTTCCAATAGTAGCATAAATTTAAAATTAAAATACAATAAAACTATATTTTAATAAAAAAATTAAATTTTAAATTGAAAAAAATGAACTCAAATATAATATTTTAAATTTATGTATAATTTATTTAAAATAAATAAGTATTTTTGTATAAGTATTTGAACTATTTTTGGGAGTTTAATTTTGGGATGTTAGATTTGAAAAAAAAAACTTTAAAATGAGTTATTTTAGGGTATTATTATTTTAATTTTTATTTAAAATTATTTTTAATATTATTTTTGTATATGTAAATTAAAAAAAGGAAAATAATTATTTTTGCGGGTTTAATAATATTTTTTTGTTATTTTAATAGAATATATTGATTCTCTAACTAAATTTATAACAATGATATATATTATAATTATTCTAATAATTTAAACTTATTTATATATTTATTTAAAATTCATTGTGGTGATGACACGTTAATATGATATTTCTGTTAATAACATTTTGAAGCTAAAATTATTTTTTTAAAAATATTTCTCAAATAATATATTAGATATACGAACAAAATATAAGAAAAATCTGTTCAAAATAATTTTCATGTATAGTCAATATGGGGTATGGTTGAGTTTATAAAACCACAATTGTTATTGACTTTTGATTAGTAATCAAAAATAAAATATATTTTCACAATTCAGTAAGTTTTTGACATTTTGTTTCTTAAATAGTTTGGTGGACATTGACTTGTTAGACCTGAAAACAAATTTGGAGAAAAGTTTTGTCAACAACATTCCCACATGAAATCATTTACTTTTTCAATTCTATAAAATTCTATAAAAACTAAATATAAATTGAAATTGACTTCCAAAGAAAATTCGAAGAAGAAAACGAAAACCCGTTTAAGTTCACGGGTCACCCGAGAAAAGCCTTCACCTTTGCCATTAAAAAGGTCCAATCTTTTTTAACACTCATTTGCAGAGATGTCAACACCCTTAAGCATCCATTTCCTCAATTTCCCCTCTCTCCTTCAATTTATTGCTGCGTGTGTCTAGGGTTTCTTCGTTTTTTTTGTGTTGGATACAGTTGGATTTTTCTGGGTTTTTAAGGTGAGATATGTCGGCGGACGGCAATCCAGGTGATCAACGTACCAGAGGATTGCCTACTCATGGTGGTCGCTATGTTCAGTATAATGTTTATGGAAATCTCTTTGAAGTTTCTAGAAAGTATGTTCCTCCTCTTCGTCCTATCGGTCGAGGCGCTTATGGCATCGTCTGGTGAGTTTTTCAATTTCCAAAAATTCCGATGGGTTTTTGTTTGAATTTTCATTAGGCTTTTGATGCGTAGTCTCGAAGTTTTTTTTTCTTCCGGATTTGTGATTAGAAATTTCTAATTTTACTCGGTTTGTGAACTTCTGCTGATCTTCATGAATTGATGGATTTACTTTGTTGGGGTTGTTCTTAGTAACGAAGGTATTCAATGATCTTACTGGATTTGTGGATTAGGTTTTATTTGCCATGGCAAATATCTGTCTGATCATCTTGATCATTTCAAAGCAACATTTTCTCAGCTTATAATCTCTTCTTTTATATCTGTTTATATTTCATCAGTGCTGCTACGAACTCAGAGACTGGAGAGGAGGTAGCTATCAAGAAGATCGGTAATGCTTTCGACAACGTTATCGATGCTAAAAGAACTTTGAGAGAGATTAAGCTTCTGAAGCATATGGATCATGAAAATGTATGGACTAAATAATCTCTGGATTATTTTACTCATCTTTCCTTTATCTGCAATATCATTTCTTGATTGTTTGTGATCTTGATTGTGCAGGTTATTGCTGTAAAGGATATAATAAGACCACCGCAGAGAGAAAACTTCAATGATGTTTACATTGTTTATGAGCTAATGGACACTGATCTCCACCAAATTATACGCTCAAACCAACCTTTGACCGATGATCATTGTCGGGTATGCATCTACCCCCATGTTGCTTATATGTAGCACAGATGAATCTTCTGTTTCTAGTTTGGTTCAGGAAGCTAGAGCAAAATCCAATTCTGTTGTTTTGTTAGGGCATCTGAGGAACTTAGGTTTGTTAAAAACAACAACTAGATTCAAACTTGCTCGATACTTTTAAGTGAGATGTAATTAGATTAGCCATTCTTGTGTTTGTTCTCTTTTATCGGTTTGTTATTAGTCTCAAATGTTTTCTTTGCAGTTCTTTCTGTATCAGTTGTTGCGAGGGCTTAAGTATGTACATTCAGCTAATGTATTACATCGAGATTTAAAACCCAGCAATTTGCTCCTGAATGCAAACTGTGATCTAAAGCTTGGGGATTTTGGGCTTGCGAGGACAAAATCCGAGACAGACTTCATGACTGAATATGTTGTTACACGTTGGTACCGAGCTCCAGAGTTGCTTCTTAACTGCTCAGAGTACACAGCAGCAATAGATATCTGGTCTGTTGGTTGTATACTCGGTGAAACAATGACAAGAGAGCCGTTATTTCCCGGTAACGATTATGTTCATCAACTAAGACTCATCACTGAGGTACTAATTATAAAACCACTTTCATCTTGGTGATGTCACTGTCCATAGTGTTTTTTCTTGGTATCATCTGCATATGTTGATGAATGTTTGAAAGCAGCTTATAGGATCGCCTGATGATTCAAGTTTGGGGTTCTTAAGGAGTGACAACACAAGAAAATATGTTAGACAGCTTCCCCAGTACCCAAGACAGAACTTTGCTGCAAGATTTCCTACTATGTCGGCTGGTGCAGCGGATTTACTGGAGAAAATGCTTGTCTTTGATCCAAGCAGACGCATCACAGGTGAGTTTTATTTGTATATTGGCTTGTTCTCTGTTCTGTCATTTCGTTTTATGTCTTAAACATTTTGTGTGCAGTGGATGAAGCATTGTGCCACCCGTACTTAGCGCCGCTGCATGATATAAACGAAGAACCGGTGTGTGAGAGGCCGTTCAATTTCGATTTCGAGCAACCTTCTTTGACGGAAGAGAATATTAAAGAGCTTATATACCGTGAAACAGTCAAGTTCAACCCTCAAGACTCCCTGTAAGAGACAAAGAGACCAAGATCCTGAAACAGAAATACTTTCTGTATTCTATTTTATTTGCTCTGTCTTTGTTATCCAATATGTTATAAATTTGATGATGTAATGTGAATAACGTCCTTTGAGCTTTGTTTCATTCCTACTCGTTATAAAAGTTTGTGCTTGCTGGATTATGCATATATACAACAGTTGTTTTGAATTTTGACTCAAATTCGTTTTCACTAAATTTGGTATCGGTTTGGTTTAATTTCTGTTTTTAATCAATTTAAATATTTCAAGAACCAATCGGTTTATGAAAACAAAACCAAAAAAAAGGGTTGGTTTGAGCAATTTGTAGATGACATGGACAAAAGAAATAGCATCACAACTTGAGCGAGGCGATGGATTCGGGTTTAAACTCGACCCGAAGACCCAAGATCCGTCTAACCTCAGCTGGTGTGAGTCTCCAAGTCATGGGTCCTGAGTTTTCTCCCCAAAAGTCCAAAATCTCTGAGACCTTTTCCAAGTTCAGTATCGTCGCCATTTGAGTTAACCGAGCAAACTTATCTCTCACTGTTCTCTGAGTCATACCCGAGAAATGGCTAACTAAAGCCCTCGTGTCTCTGTCAAGCTGAAGCCCGCCAAGCTGGCTAAACCGTTTCTGCATCATTATGACTTCCAGTCTCTTGACTATGAAATCGATTATGAGATGCAGAAATGAGTCGTAGTTGTTGGTTGTCATTAGCGGTTGGAGCCATGCTGCGTTTGTTTCCACCGAGTGAAGAAGTCTTTGGACCCACGGATCGTTCACCTCATTCTCAGCATACTCTGCTTCTGTTAACTCGTAGCTTATGGTAGCTACGGTGTCTAGAACTGGACGGATTCTTGGTGTTACGGTTGCTACTAGATGTTCCATGCCTGAGTTAAGTAATTGCTTGAAAGTGTTGCTTAATTCGCCTAACTCGGATAGACATGATTTTATCCTCTCTCGATCCGCTGGTGCAGGAAATACCTGTGATTAGGACACGAGGTATATAAAAAAAAAGTGAGACGGGTTTGTGTTGCAGAGTGCAAATCGACATTCACGGAATTGGTTTGGCTCCTCACTGAACTACAGAACGCTGTTTCTGTTAACACTTTTAACACAGAGAAATGAAGCGAATACTTCTAGATTTCTAGTCTAATAGATCCCAGATTGTTATTCCTTAAGTTTACTAGTTAAGCATCACCAACTATTAGAAGTATGAGTACTAACCTCAGTACATTGCTCCTCGATTTCATGTTTTAGTTTGAGGATGTATTCGCAGCTCACATCCATATTGTTCAAAGCAGTTGCAATCTCAGTTCCGGTGTTTTCCACTCCAATACCACCCAAGAACAGCCTAGCACCAAGGTTTGGCTCTCTAACCTTCTGTTGCAAGGCTTCATGGTAATCATTACCCAACAAGCTACCGGCATTGCTCAAAACAGCAATAACAGAACTTATGTTAGAGGTTGAAATCGCCCTCCTCAGACAACTCTGCAACACATAAAAGACATCATCCACCATGGAAGTGGTGAGACTGTCTGCTACATGCTCATCGATCCTTATAGCTTTCCTCACATTCTCGACCATAAAGAACCCTTCTAGTATTACATAGAATCCTGTCACATCCTGAATCATTTTGCTAAAGCTTCCATTTCTAAATGCCTTTGTAGCCCTTGGCAACAATTCAGGATCCACAGACGTCAAAGACTTGATTTTTGACACCATGAATTCCGTATAGTCCTCACCCAACTGCATCAGCGACAGTATATCTTCCACATACAGCTCAACCTCTCTTGGGTCTGGTCCTTCAGATGCACCACCAGCAAGCAGATTCAAATTGGGAGAATTGTTAATATCAGATGCCAATCTAGCTAACTTCCTAAACTCCATGTACTTCTTCAAGATCAACGAACCTCTAGAGTCACATTCCTCTTGCAATTCACATATCGCATAAACGACACCGTCTTCTCCGCAAAGACCTCTCAAGATCTCATCGTTTTCTTCAATAGCCATGACGATGTCCTTAAACAAATTGGTTAAGCAACCAACGAAATTTACCTGTCCGAGTCCTTGCTCCATTAGCTCAGCCACATTTTCGTATTCCATCCTCCCTCTCATCGCAATGACCTTTTTAAGGTAACCAACGTAGAGCTGTAGACCTTCCTCTTCCATTCCCAGTGGAGAATAGAGTCGAACGAATCTCAAAATAGTAGGATGATCCCTCTGGTCTATGGCTGTCAAGAGCTTCTTCTTCACAATACCTTCAAGCTGCTTCTTCGACGCGAGAAGCTGCTCTCTCTGGTCGGAACCAGAATCCTTGTATTGCGAATCGATCTCGAGAAATCTCTGTACGAATTTCGCGGCGGATTCGTAATCCTCCGATTCCAAAGCGGTCTTCACGCCTTCGATGCAATTCCCTCGCTCGACAATCGCGTCTATGCGGGAGAGAGTAACATTCACACGAGACTGAGCGAGATCGAGCTCCCGTACTTTGCCACTGACCTGATCCGCGAGATCGCAGGTTGATCGAACATTTCCAAGCATGTGATCGGCATCAGCCTTCACGATATCAAGAATCTCCGCTGATTTCTGAAGCTGAATGAGATTCCGATCCAGCTCCGTCCGCTGCGATAGAAGCGTGTCGAGATCTGAGTCTAGACTGCGTTGGTAAGCGATACATTCGTGAAGAAGTCGCGTCATTGCGCCAACGTCCGTCAGCGAGCGTACATACTCAAGTGCTTCCGGTGTACCAAATTTGACGGTGGAGGAATCCAACGACTCCGCCGTTGAATCGTCTTGATCGAGCTCCGGTTGCCTCGCAACCGCCATCGATCTAATAGGAATCGATGGCATTCTCCTAATTTACGCTATGATTATCTGAGTAATCTGCAACTATAAATCAGATCTGTTCAAAGATTTAGCACAAATGCTTCTGATAAACTTATCGCAAGAACACAAACCAATCACAAGAAATTAATCGAGAAGATGAAGCAAAAATGGGGTTCAGCTATATACTTAAAGCCCAAATAAAGCCCAAATAAAGCCCAATGGTCCAAACCACCCGGGTCGTAATCACTTGGTGATGTACTTAGGAACTTTATACTCAGACAGAACATTGAATTTTGTCTACATTTCCTCGAACAGGTGAAGCTATAAATGTCTCTTCTTTCTAACATTCCTGCGTTTCATCTGTAACTTACTAAAAATGTAAGATCCTAAGCCGATGCCCACATCAACGATTCTGGAATCACCGCTTATCTCTACTTTTATAGCATCTTCAAGAAACCGTTTGATCTTCTCCGACTCATCTTGTTTACAGATAATAGGAATTATCATCTCCCAAGTATCTAAATGCAATGTTTCTCCATTTTTCAACACCAGCTCTACCACATCACATGCTTCTTCGAATTTTCCGAAGCTGCAAAACCCTTTTACCAAACCATTCGAGACTGAGAAATGAGGAGAAAACCCTTTTGATATCATCTCTTGTAGATAATGTTTCCCTTCATTAAACATCCCTTCTTCACACAATCCCCCAATCAATGTCCTATACGAGACCAAATTGGGTGAGCAACCGTTAGACGACATATCATCAAGAACCTTCCTAGCATCCATAGCGCGCCTTTCTCTGCAAAAACCGAGAATTATCGTGTTGTAATGAACAATATCAGGATTACAACCTTTTAATTTCATCCTACATAGAATCTTGTAAGCCTCTCGGAGTTGTGTCTTCCTACACAAACTGTTCAACAATGTTGTGTAACTCAACCTATCTGGTACGAAGCCTTTGTTCAACATATCTTCCAGTAATTCCATAGCACCATTCACTTGTCCTTTCCTGCAAAACCCTTGAATCAAGATCCTATAAGACTCCACATCCGGGACAATATCTCTAACAAGCATTTTACCAAACAGTTGGTATGCAATGCTCAAGTCATCATTCACGCAAAAAGCTTGCATCAATATGTTGTAGGTTCTCGTGTTAGACATCACTCCGTGAAGCCGTGAACTCTTGAAAAGTTCAAAAGCTTTCCAGAGATAACCCCTATGGCTAACAAGAACCTCTAGAATACGGTTCAGATGTTTTGTCTGTGGCGTGAAACTGAACTCCAACATTTTATAAAACGTCCCCAACACTTTCTCCGGCAACTTTGCTTCTGCGTAAATCTTGATCAGACATGTAAACATTTCCCCGGTTACCGGATTTCCACTCGATCTGTGCTTGGCGAGAACGTCGTCGATGAGACTGAAGTATTTACAACGACCGAGTTTGAGAATGAGGATTAGATGAGAAGATTGAGAATGGCGGAAATTGGGTTGCTGAGAAGCATAGTCGAAGATCTCTTTGGCGAGAAGGGGATCCGATTGCGAAGCTATGAGCTTTTGAACACGAGTCGGAGACCCAAACGGGGATTTAGGATTCGGATTCGATACCAGAGGTGAGACCATCGGTACTTGCCTTTCATGTTCCGATGAACGGGATGAATAAATAAAACGCGACGATGCCGTTAACGGGTAAGAGAGGTTGCGAGCAACGGCAATCACGGCGGCGGAGATCTGCCGGCGAATCATTGGTCGGACGGAGTTTCTACATAATCGGTCGTTGGAATTGAGAAGTAAATAAAAATTGTGTAGGCCAAATTTTGTAATGGGCTTTAAGATATTATAGGCCCAGTAAGGAGCATGAAGGACCCTTACACTATGAGTTATTATTGTCTATGAGAAGCAGTGTGGTGTGGTATCTCGATTAAACATTAAATTATATTTTTTATAAGCACATTCATATTAAATGTAAGTTTTCAAAAAAAAATTATTGTATTTAAACTTTCAAGGCAAAATAAAATAAAATTTTATTTATTTTAAATATTTATATTTTGTGGTGTATTTTATTGTCTATCAAAGTAGTTTTAATTAGATAATAAATAAATATTGAGTAATACTATAAAATAGTATTTTTTTAAAATGAATTCAAATACAATATTTTAAATTTATGTATAACTTAATTATACTAAATATATATTTTTGGAAAAATAATTTATGTTTATTTTTGGAATTTTAAAACATAATGTTTGAGTTTACTTTTTTTAATTTAGGATTTAAATTTTTTATTAAGATGAGATTTTTAATTATTTTATTATTAAATTTGTGATATTTTAAAAAATTTAAATGATTAGTGCTATATTTAGAACAAAAACTTGAAAAAGTGTTATTTTATACAATTACATTTTTATTATTAATAAATTTTAATGTATTTTAATATTAAATTTATGATATTTCTGAAAATTTAAATCAAAATACTATATTTGGAATAAAAATTTAAAAAATATTATTTTTTTCAATTGCCCAATAAATAAAACGTTTTTATAAGATGTTGATTGGTTAGAGTTGTTGAAACCATTTTAAATTTAAAATTCCTTTCGGCAAACATTTGCACTAATAGGTGATTGCGGATGATTTACAAATTTTAAGATATGTATACATTGAATGATAATAAAAATTAAAAAAATCAAAAAAAAATCTACTATCTTATTTTAAATATTTTCATTTGAAAATTAACTCAAACACATTGATAATATGAATATATTTATTATATATAAATAAATAGTTTAAGTTCTTAAAATATATGTTTAATTATTTATTGTATAATTTAGTTATCAGTTTTATGTAAACTAGATAATATATATATATATATATATATTTATTTATTTGGTAGTTTTATATTAAACTATTATCCTCAACTAGTCATAAATATCTTGTAAACAAATACACTTCCAACTATGATACTAGTCACATCCCTAATATATTATTTGAAAAACATTTAAAAAAAATAATTTTATCCTAACGTATTATTAACAAAAATGTTATGATAACGTGTTATTAACACAATGATTTTCAAATAAATATATAAATAGGTTTAAATTAATAGAATAATTATTGATATATGCCATTATTATTAATTTAGTTAGAAAATCAATATATTTTATTAAACTAACCAAACAATACTATTAAATTCGTAAAAAACAATTATTTTTCTTTTCTTAATTTATATATACAAAATTATTATTAAAAATAATTTTAAATCAAAGTTAAAATTATAGAAATATTTAATTTATATTTAGTAATAAACCATATTATATCATTAGTGAATATTTTTTATCATACATGGCGTGGGTATAAATAAAATTGTTTATAGTTCTTGAAATAGCAATCATGCGATTGCACACCGTTCTACAACCGTACCACACTTACATCGTTTATGTGAGTCAAACTATAAATAATTAACAAATAATAAAAAAAATTTGTCATCTAGAACACGGGTTGACGTAATAATCTAATATTTTCATACGAATATTTAATATTTTTATATAAATATTTAACATTTTCATACGAATAAAGATGAATTCGAACTTCATATATCTGAAATAGATGTAGAAGTAGTCCAACTAATAATCCACTTACTTTTCTCCAATTAATAAATACTTTATATATAGTACTTATTAGACGTATTTGCTAAAATATATATAACCCAAACATTAGAAATAGCACCAATAAATTTTTTTATTAAAAAGTTGTAAGTGTACACTAGAGAATGGAGCTTTAAAAAAAGATTTTGAACGACATTTTTAACTTTAAACAGAATTTTCATATACTTTATTTACAACATCATGATTATGATTAGATATAATAATTAAAAAGAAATTCAACTAAAAATTTTCTTATTTAATAGAAACCAAATATAAGTAAAAAAGAAAAGAAATCAACTTTATTAACCCAATAAATATTTTCTTAAGGAAATGATTGTCTTTAAAAAAAAAGGAAAACGTTTTCATTTGAAGAAAAAAGCATTATGGGGACATTCATACCTTTTATACAACTTTTTATTTTCAACTATAAAATGTTGAGAACAAGAAAGTTCATTATTGGAGATGGGATACCCCTATAAAAATTCCAAGCTTGGTCCAACACAGGTTCCACTCATCATGTCGAAAATCTCCTATAAAAATTCCAAGCTTGGTCCAACACAGGTTCCACTCATCATGTCGAAAACCTCCTATAAAAATTCCAAGCTTGGTCCAACACAGGTTCCACTCATCATGTCGAAAACCTCCTATAAAAATTCCAAGCATGGTCCAACACAGGTTCCACTCATCATGTCGAAAACCTCCTATAAAAATTCCAAGCATGGTCCAACACAGGTTCCACTCATGTCGAAAACCTCCTATAAAAATTCCAAGCTTGGTCCAACACAAGTTCCACTCATCATGTCGAATGCCCAATATGAAGAAGTAGATGCATCATTACCGAAGAGTCGTCGGATAGTTCAGCGATACATCCGATATCATCAACTATTAAGAGGAACTTCCATAGGAGAGACATTAATGGGTATTTATGAGAATTTATGATAAATAATAATTATTATGTTGAAAATTTGATAAACTAAAAGTATAAAAGGGGAGGTTCGCGCCATAAATAAGAGAGATAGATTTTAATTCAGAAATACTCTCAGATTAAAAATTGTAACCGATCTCATTAATCAATACTCAAAACTTTTTATTCTCTTTTATTTCCTATTCGATGTTAAAAGCATCAAAATTTGATAAACTAAAAATATAAAAGGGGAGGTTCGCGCCATAAATAAGAGAGATAGATTTTAATTCAGAAATACTCTCAGATTAAAAATTGTAACCGATCTCATTAATCAACACTCAAAACTTTTTATTCTCTTTTATTTCCTATTCGATGTTAAAAGCATCAAAATTTGATAAACTAAAAGTATAAAAGCGGAGGTTCGCGCCATAAATAAGAGAGATAGATTTTACTTCGGAGATACTCTCAGATTTAAAATTGTAACCGATCTCATTAATCAACATTCAAAACTTTTTATTCTCTTTTATTTTCTATTCGATATTAAAAGCATCAAAATTTGATCTTATATGTTCTAACCTAAGAACCGAGATACAACATTCATCAACGGTAAAAACCATCATACTTAGAATTTTCCAAATTCTGACAACCTTTTTCTCAACATACAAAACCAATGTGTAGCTTTGAGTGCCCAAAAAAAGTTTGCTTTCATCGATGGAACCATCCCGAAACCAACTGATGACTCATTTGATCTCGAAGATTGGTTGGCCAACAATCACTTGTTGGTTACATTGATCAAATTGATCATCAAACCAAAGCTTCGTTTCATAATCTCTCATAAGGAAGAAGCTGAGGATCTTTGAGATTACATCAATTGACGATTTGCAATTAAAAATTGACAGCTTTAGCAAATTGCCATCGTATGACATCCTCTCTTGAAGACTGAATGCACTCTCACAACTTGCTATTTGATTAACCACAACCGTTTAAGCTTCTACGAGGCCTTTTAAGATGTTTCATGATTTATCAGATTTGTTTGACTATTTTCGTGTGACATATCTATAATATATTAATTGAAAAATATTTTTAAAAAATAATTTTATTTCAACGTGTTATTTATAAAAATATTTTGATAACTTGTCATCACTATAATAAATTTTTAATAAATATATATATATGATTAAATTACTAGAATAAATATAATATATACCATTCATATTAATTTAATTAAAAAATTAATATATTTTGTTAAATTAAGAAAAAAATAACTAATTATTTCAAAAGATAATTTTTTATTTCTTATTTAAGTAAAATTTGAGTATTTGTAATTAAAGTAAAAAAATTAATGTTTTTAATATTTTATGAGTGAAATATATTTGTATATAAATAATTGATTATTCAAATAAAATAAAAACTATCATTACATTGAATATAATAATTAATATTTTTTGGTATATATAATCAAATTTTAAATCTTAAACTAAAATTTTTTACAAATAACTATAAAAAATTTTGTAAATAAAAATATATTATATTTCTTCAATAACTATTTTATGCAAACCATAGTTCAAGATTATCAAGGTGATAAATTCGTACCTTGTAATAGATGATGTGTTTTTCTAGAATACTCTTATGGCAAGAAATGATGGCAGAGGTTCTTGTGAACTACCGACACCTCTAGTTTTCTTTTTCGTAGAAATGACAAAATTTCAAAATATATGTGCTTAATTAATTTGATTTTCGATTTCTCGTGGTTGTGTGAGTCCTTTGTCTTTTGAAAATCATAATACACAGCGGTGGAATGTTCACTTTTATTAATTCTTTTACATCATAATTTCTTTTGAGAAAAAACTACATAATATTTATATTCGTAAATTATATAATATTGTTTATTAATAATTATAAATTAAATATTTATATAATTTTAAATCTTATTTAAAATTAATTTTAAAATTAATTTTTATATATGTAAATTCAAGAAATAAAATAATTATTTTTTACGAATTTAATAATATTTTTTAGTTAGTTTAGTAAAATATATTATTTATCTAATCAAATTAATAACAATTGTATATATTATAATTATTCTAATAATTTAAATATATTTATATATTTATTTAAAATTTAATATCGTTAATGTAAAAAAGTATAGAATTTTTCCATCGAATTTTGTAAACTAGTCGGCATATAAGTTCACGTCTCTTGGTTGATGAGTAATGATAAATTCTAGAAAACAAATATACGAACAACCTCAAACTGTTTAATCTTCGTATTGAAAGTTGGCCAACCATCTAATTTATTAATTAAACGAATGAGATCAGTTAAATCGATAATAAATCGAAAACAGTACCAATGCATATCATATAAGCATGCCATAGCCCAAATAAGATCTACAAACTCTATATGAAATGAAGAAAAACCAAGTACCACACATGTTCATGAGTTCGTTTGTTCCATCATGAATCAACAATTCGTTTGGTCGCCGCAGGCGGCTGCGGCTGCGGTCAATCCTGCAGCTGCGGCTGCGGCAGATGTTGTTCGTTTGTATGCCGCCGGCTGTTGCAGTTGCGATTGATCACAGGTTTTTAGTCGCACCGCTGTTTTAATCAATGGTCGAAAAAATTGTGACGCAGAACGTTGCATCTACCGCATGTACTTGCGGCAGATAAATTAACGAATAACAATCTGTCACAGCCGCAATCGTAAAAATTTGTGGCTGCCAAACAAACATGACCGTATGATTTCTGCGTTGAAAGCTGGGTAATCGTATGATTCGTTAATCAGGTGGATTTGAATCGGTAGCGATACAAATCATACAAATATGTCATATAGCTCAAAAAATTCCAAAAATTCTAATGTGAAATGGAGAAAAATCTTTATAAGTATTTCACATGTTCAAGTTTGCTGAGTTCGCTTGTTCCGTTTTGTATATTAAGATTCGATCTGTAGATATTATATGTTGTTTATTTTACTCAATCATTATAATTATTAAGTAACATCAGAACTTATCTAACTGATAATTTTTCCAGCCTACTTCATGGATACGTTTTCTCTAAATTTTAGGTTTATGGCATTGCTTTTTTTGCATGGCTATGAACACTAGAGTTACATATCTTTTTAGCAATAAAGCCATAATAGGTGCAAGAATCACTTAAAATCCGATTTCCACCGCTAAAATCATGCACAAAATAATAACATTAATAAATGACTAAAGTCTACAATTGCATTATTTTACGTATACATTTTTTCTTCTCTCTAATATATAAAGAAACACGTGAAAAGGATGCTCTTCTAATACATTGACTCTTAATTACGTGACTTCAACGACATCATATAATTCAGTTTTCCTTTTTAGCTTCATCAAATTTTTTAATAATATATATTTTCTATTTTTTGTCCGGTAAATGTATAAAATAGCACGTTTGTAAATTTTTATTTCAAAAATAACATCGTTAGTTTAAATTTCCAATAATAGCATAAATTTAAAATTAAAATACATTAAAACTATATTTTAATAAAAAAATTAAGTTCTAAATTGGAAAAAATGAATCCAAATATAATAATTTAAGTTTATGTATAATTTATTTAAAATAAATATGTATTTTTACATAAGTATTTGTGGTATTTTTGGGAGTTTAATTTTGGTATGATAAATTTAAAAGAAAAATTTTAAAATTTATTATTTTATGGTATTATTTTTTTGTCACTATATTATATTTATTTACTTTATATATATATACTTTTACGCTACACAAAATAAAATAAAGCAGGTTTTTGTCAGGAGTAGGTCACAATCATTCTTGACTGTTTTACATGACTAATAATTTAGTATAAAAGTTAATTTTGATAGAAACGGAAAAAAAATCCTTTAAAAACTATCAGAAAAATATTTGATAAATATTAGTTTAAGGCAATAATAATTTAGTATAAAAGTTAATTTTGATAGAAACGGAAAAAAATTCCTTTAAAAACTATCAGAAAAATATTTGATAAATATTAGTTAAAAGCAATAATAATTTAGCTACAAAATATACGATTACATATTTAAAAATAATAAACCAAAGTAGTATCTTTCAAAATATTTGTTCCACATCTAGCATTTTAAAAATAAAATTTCAAAAATAACACAAATAATTTTATAAATTAAAATAAAGTATACATAAAGTTAAAACATTATATTTGAGTTTATTTTTTATAATTTAAGATTTAATTTCTTCTATTAAAATAAAGTTTTAATGTATTTTAATTTTAAATTTGTGTTATTATTAGAAATTTAAACTAATGATACTATTTTTTAAACAAAAACATAAAAATATGCTATTTTAGAGAATTGCCCTATATTTAATCTAAAATTTTAAATAAATCTATAAAATATAAATCATAAAGGATAATTGAAAAAAGTATCACTCTTTTAAGTTTTTTTTTCAAATATAGCGTTATTAGTTTAAATTTTTTAAAATAGCATAATTTAATATTAAAATAACTTAAAACTTTTTTAATAAACAAAAATTAAACTCTAAATTAAAATTAATTCAAATATAATATTTTAATTATATTTAGAGTTTATTTATGGTAAATATTTATTTTTCTAAAATAGTTTGTGCTATTTTTGAAATTTTAAATTTATAATATTCAATTTAGAACAAAAACTTATAAAGTATTCTTCAATCATAAAATATCCACACAAAAACTGATGCATCTGAAATTTTTAAATCCCAAACTTGACTAACCATGTGAATCTATTCAATTATACTACTTACAAACATAATCAATGCAATCTAAATTCTAAACTTAACTAACCATGCAATATCAAATCTAATCTACTAGTTATAAATATTATTTAAAAAATTTGTAAAATAATTCGAGTAATTGTTTTAGTTTTGGCGTTCAATATTTTATTAATATGGCAGAAATCTAAAAAAAAAGTTTTCAAGTATTGTATTAACGAGAGAATTTTGTTTTTGCGTTTCAAAATCTGAATCCACCGACAGACCAAAAAATAATTTTTAGTAAATAAATAAACATTATAATGGTAGGAACAAGTTTTTATTTTAAATAAAGATTTCTAAAAATCTATAGAAAATATTTCTTATAATTTTAAGAGTAATACGCTAAACTAACACATTTTAAAATTTTTGTTCCAAACTTAACATTATAAAATTATAATTTTAAAAACATAATAATTTATTTTTTGAAAATACATATTTACCAAAAATAAATTACAAATATAATTAAAATATTATATTTGGATTTTTTTCAAATTTAAAATTTAATTTTTTCTGAAAGAATTTTTTAATATTAAATTTATAATATTTATGGAAATTTAAACTAACCTTGCTAAATTAAAAATAAAATTTTAAAACAGTGTTATTTTATCAATTATCCACATATATATATATATATATATTCTATAAATTATTCAAATATTATGAAGATCTCATCTTTAAAAGCTATTTATTTAAAAAATTGAAATAAATCAATAAAAATTTGTTGCAATTTTCGATGAAATAAAAAATCAACAAAACAGTAGTGGATAAATGGTGTTCATCAATCGGATGATCTAGAGATATCACAGGTTAAAGATCAAAATAAATATTCAAATAAATTAGATTCGCCCATGGCACTAATCGAATTAACAATTTTTTTGTAGTTGTTAATGTTTAAAAAAAAATTTAAAGTGGATAAAGCTCCAAGTAAACAAAACTTTGTATTGATTAAGCAAAAGTTAAATTTTAAAACATACTTTATTAACTCTAAACTTAGAAGTTAAGACACCCAATAATTTAACAATACACAATTCTTATTCTGGTTATAATCTATTTAATTCCTAAAGTGGTAATAAAAGAAAAGAAGTACTCTATTCCACCAAAACTATATAAGACAACTTTTTAGAATAACACATTTTAAAATTTTTGTTCCAAAATAATATCACTAGTTTAAATTTTTTAATAATAGCATAAATTTATGATTAAAATACATTAAAAAATTTTAATAGGAAAAATGAAATCTTAAATTAGAAAAAATGAACCCAAATATAATTGTTTAAATTTATGTATAATTTGTTTAAAATAAATAAATATTTTTATATAATTCTTTGTGTTATTTTAGAATTTTAATTTTTGCAATTGACAAAATAACACTATTTTAAATTTTTGTTCTAAATATAGCACTATTGGTTTAAAATTCAAAATATATCATAAATTTAATATTAAAATATTTTTTTAAAAATTTAATAAGGAAAAATAACTATAAATTGGAAAAATAATCTAAATATAATCTTTTAATTATATTTATAGTTTATATATTGTAAATATGTAATTTCAAAAAAAAATTGTGCTATTGTTGAAATTTTAAGTTTAGAATACTAAATTTGGAACAAAAACTTTGAAAATTCTGTTAATTTTAAAATGTTAAATTTGAAACAAATTTTTTGAAAAGTGTTATTTTAAAGCTTTATATCATATTTATATAAATATTGTGATTTCATAGTAATGATAAAAGAATTGATAGCCAACAAACTCATTCTTTAAAAATATATTTTTTATGTGGGCTCCAACTCAGCATATATGATATATATAAATATACCTACCTAGTCTCAATATGATTATTCACCACTCAAACAAGTTATTCTAGAGAGAGAGAAAGAGAGATAGAGAGAGAGTATTTAAACAGCTAACCTACAAAAAAATGGGTTATATGGAGAACAAATGGATACCATTGATCATGATAATTGTGATTAACATGTTTTTGGGAATGGTTAATGCTTTGATAAAGAAAGTTCTTGATGGAGGCATTAATCATATGGTTATTGCTACATATCGTTTGGGTATTTCTACATTTTTTCTTCTTCCAATCGCTTTTTTTTGGGAACGGTATGCTTTATTTTTTCTATACATACTTAAATATAAACAATTTCGTAACAAAAATTATGATTAACTCATAAATTATGTGAGAAAATTTTGAATATTTATATGTACGAATGTGGAATCACAAGTTTGTGTTCTGAACAAAATAAATATGAGAATTCATGTTTTGGTCAGGAAAACAAGACCGCAGCTAACTATAAGCATGTCGTGTCAGCTTTTCGTCAGTGCCCTTGTTGGGTACGTTTCACTTTTAATCTCCAAACTCTTTATTTCTTAGTGGATTTAATTTTTTTAATTATAAATACATCTATTTTTATATGTTTTTTTTCTTATTCTTTTAACTATATAAACTGTTTTTTCGGTAAATTATATAAATTTTATAAATTATTACAATTACGCAAATTTTATTAATGTTTATATGTTAAATCGATATTAAATTTGGTTTTAATTCAAAAATTTGATTTTAACTTGTTTTTATTTTAAAGTTAACATCAGATTTTCGGATAAAAACAAAGTTTAATAGCGATTTAACATGTAAATTTATCGAAATTTTTGTAATATCAATAATTTATGAAGTTTATGAAAGAAAAACACAGTTTATATAGCTAAAAAAGACCTAAAAATATAGATAAAAATCAGTTTATTCGCATAAATTCGTATATTGCTTGGAATTAAACCCTTTCTTAGTAGGCCTGTCATAACAAGTTGTTACCAACGGGTCTTATCCCGTTTGATCCGCCGCGGGACGGATGCGGATCAAACCTAATATAAAGTGTTTTTGGTTAACGGGTTTGGGAGATATCCGCATATAACCTAATTTAAATATTAAATTCTGATTTATTTGGTGTATTGATGTTATTGGTTTTGTTGCTATTTCACACTTTGAGATTGGTTTAAAGATTCATCTCGAATTAGTTTAAATAATTTTTTTAATATTTTTAAATATTTAATCAATGAAGCGGATCACCTGATAATCTGTCAGATCCATCTAATAATATGCGGTAGGTGTGGGTTTTAAATCTATATATTTATGGATTTCATGGGTTTAGAATTATTCATGTAGATTTATTTTAAATCCGAAACGGGACAGATACGACCCGCTTGAGAAATCCTAATTCTTACTGTTCTCTCCTTTTTTTTTGGTTATAAGATTTACTCTCTTATGTTCTTCTCAGGGCAAGTTTGATGCAATATTTCTTCTTGCTTGGACTCTCCTACACTTCTGCGACGTTAGGATCTGCGTTTTGGGGTCTATTACCTTCACTCACTTTCATTATGGCTTTAATATTTAGGTACATTTTTATTACAAAAAAATTAATAAAAATGCCAATATATATTATAATTTCATCTGTTTTCTTACACCTTTTTATTTTGAATAAAAAATTTTACAGGTTTGAAAAGCTTAATATGAAAACAAAAATCGGATATGGCCTGTTTTTAGGAACTTTGATAAGCTTAGGAGGAACTTTACTTCTTACAGTGTACCAAGGCATTCCATTATCTCACTATCAAAAACAGACAACTACATCAAACAACCATACACATCATGAAAATTGGATCAAAGGTTGTCTGCTTCTATTCACAGGAGTTATACTTTTCAGTTCTTGGATGCTTATACAAGCCAAAATCAACATGAATTATCCATGTCCATACTCGAGTACTGCTATTTTATCCTTCTTTGGTACATTTCAATGCTTTCTTCTTAGCTTGATCAAGAGTAGACATGTCGACGATTGGATACTTAAGGATAAGCTCACCATCATTACCATCGTTATAGCGGTATATTCATATCTATAAATTCTTCATAATTAAGATGTAAATAATTTGGATTATGATATAACATATAGTATGTTTATAGGGTGTGGTTGCACAAGGAATTTGTACGGTGGGAATCTCATGGTGTATTAAACAACGAGGACCTGTCTTTGCCTCTGCATTCACTCCTGTCGTACTTATGTCGGCGACTTTGTTCGATTTCTTGATTCTTCATCGTATGATTTATTTAGGGAGGTATGTGTGTATGAATGATATAGTATGATATGGATAAATTGACGAGAGTAAAACATAAAAAGGATTTTAGAAAGAATTATTATTAGATTCTCGTGAAAATAAAATTACATAATATATTAGTTTATATAGAGTTAAAAACTATGATTTCTTAAATTATATTAAAATAATTTATTAAATATAATAATAAATTTTCTAATCTAAAATATTGATGTATATCGATAATCTTTAATTTTTTGTTAATATCTATTATTTTCAATATTTATAAAATATTTATAAATTATTAAAATAATTATAATATATGTTATTAATATTAATTTGGTTATCTTAAAAATGATTATTATAAAGTGAGTTGTTTTTTGTGTGTTGTTGCAGCATTATAGGTTCTGTGGTGGTAGTGATCGGTTTATACATATTTTTATGGAGTAAGAGCAAACAAGTAAATGATTGTACAATTATGAATTTACCAACCAATACTGTGGAAGAAGAAGGTTGTACAAATGTTAACAAAGGCCAAGTTTTGGTTATACCAATGACTCCTTGATCTACTTTCCCCACACAATAATTATATATCAATTATAAGAAATTGCTCGTTTCATTCTTTTAATAATTGGAGTAATTCATCACTTTTGTTGCAATGTTTAACCTTTTTTGGATTTTATAGGTACCATTTTGGATATTGTAATTTTTGTATAAATACTAGATTTAGATCTATACCATCCGCGTGAAAAAATATTGACATATTATAATTAATTAATTGTTTGATAAATATAAATTAAATATATATATATAATTAATTTTTTTTTAAAAATAATTTTAATTTTTTTAATATTGATTATACAAATGAAATATGCAATGAAATCGGATTATACAAATGAAATATGCAATAAAATAGGATTATACAAATGAATTTAAATTATCTATATCTTAGATGATTATTACATAGGTAAAAAATTGTATATGTGATAAATATTTAATTTAGACAAGATTTTGTTTTATATTTTTTTGACTAATTTTCTAATTTTTTTTATATTGTATTTACTTTTTATATCAAAATATTATGGATTTACTTATAATATACTAAGTTTTTAATTAATTTACTTTTTTAATCAAAATTTATGGATTTTACTCCGAGCAGATATTCCTACGGAGTTCTAAAGCTTTCCTAATTCTAAGAAGATTTTCCCTTATTACTTAGTGAAAAATTTTGGGGTGATGATTCTTGTGAACTACCGTCACCTCTAATTTTTAATTAATTTTATTCTTGTAAAAATTTAACATATTAAAAAATTACTTTGAAGCATCAATGAATCTAATTATAAAAAATTTGTAAGTTGAAAAAGACTTAGTGGTTGGTTCTCTAAGTCGTATGCTCTTCTTGTAAGGGAAGTGCTTCTTAAGTCGGTTGTCATAGCTCTTTATGTCATGCTTTCAATTAGACTTTATTTGCAAAACAAACCAAATTTTTTGATGGCATATGGTCGCTATTTTAGTTCTATTTTATTATTAGAATCACCAAATTAATTCAAACAATAGCACAAATTTTAGTATTAAAATTAAAAAAAGAAAATTAATTATTTTTTAATGAATTTAATACTATTTTTTTGTTAGTTTAATAAAAATACATTAATTCTCTAAACAAAATAAAATGGTATAATTGTAATTATTCTAATAAGTTAAATTCATTTATATATTTATTTGAAATTTACTGTAGTGATGACACATCAGTATGGTATTTAAAAAATTGAAATAAATCAATAAAAATTTGTTGCAATTTTCGATGAAATAAAAAAAATCAACAAAACAGTAGTGGATAAATGGAGTTCATCAATCGGATGATCTAGAGATATCACAGGATAAAGATCAAAATAAATATTCAAATAAATTAGATTCGCCCATGGCACTAATCGAATTAACAATTTTTTTGTAGTTGTTAATGTTTAAAAAAAAATTTAAAGTGGATAAAGCTCCAAGTAAACAAAACTTTGTATTGATTAAGCAAAAGTTAAATTTTAAAACATACTTTATTAACTATAAACTTAGAAGTTAAGACACCCAATAATTTAACAATACACAATTCTTATTCTGGTTATAATCTATTTAATTCCTAAAGTGGTAATAAAAGAAAAGAAGTACTCTATTCCACCAAAACTATATAAGACAATTTTTTAAAATAACACATTTTAAAATTTTTATTCCAAAATAATATCATTAGTTTAAATTTTTTAATAATAGTACAAATTTATGATTAAAATATATTAAAAAATTTAATAGAAAAAATAAAACCCTAAATTAGAAAAAATGAACCCAAATATATTTTTTTAAGTTATGTATAATTTGTTTAAAATAAATAAATTTTTATATAATTATTTATGTTATTTTAGAATTTTAATTTGTGAAATTGACCAAAATAATACTATTTTAAGTTTTTGTTTTAAAATATAGCACTATTAGTTTAAAATTCAAAACATATCACAAATTTAATATTAAAATACTTTTAAACTTTTTTTAATAAGGAAAAATTAACTATAAATTAGAAAAAAATCTAAATATAATATTTTAATTATATTTGTAATTTATCTATGGTAAATATGTATTTTCAAAAGAAAAATTGTGCTATTGTTGAAATTTTAAGTTTACAATACTAAATTTGGAACAAAAACTTTAAAAATTCTATTAATTTTAAAATTTTAAATTTGAAACAAATTTTTTGAAAAATGTTATTTTAAAGTATTACTCAATTTTATATCATATTTATATAAATATTGTAATTTCATAGTAATGATAAAAGAATTGATAGCCAACAAACTCATTCTTTAAAAATATGTTTTTTATGTGGGCTCCAATTCAGCATATATGATATATATAAATATACCTACCTAGTCTCAATATGATTATTCACCACTCAAACAAGTTATTCTAGAGAGAGAGAAAGAGAGATAGAGAGAGAGTATTTAAACAGCTAATCTACAAAAAAAATGGGTTATATGGAGAACAAATGGATACCATTGATCATGATAATTGTGATTAACATGTTTTTGGGAATGGTTAATGCTTTGATAAAGAAAGTTCTTGATGGAGGCATTAATCATATGGTTATTGCTACATATCGTTTGGGTATTTCTACATTTTTTCTTCTTCCAATCGCTTTTTTTTGGGAACGGTATGCTTTATTTTTTCTTTATATACTTAAATATAAACAATTTCGTAACAAAAATTATGATTAACTCATAAATTATGTGAGAAAATTTTGAATATTTATATGTACGAATGTGGAATCACAAGTTTGTGTTCTGAACAAAATAAATATGAGAATTCATGTTTTGGTCAGGAAAACAAGACCGCAGCTAACTATAAGCATGTCGTGTCAGCTTTTCGTCAGTGCCCTTGTTGGGTACGTTTCACTTTTAATCTCCAAACTCTTTATTTCTTAGTGGATTTAATTTTTTTAATTATAAATAAATCTATTTTTATATGTTTTTTTTCTTATTCTTTTAACTATATAAACTGTTTTTTCGGTAAATTATACAAATTTTATAAATTATTACAATTACGCAAATTTTATTAATGTTTATATGTTAAATCGATATTAAATTTGGTTTTAATTCAAAAATTTGGTTTTAACTTGTTTTTATTTTAAAGTTGATACTAGATTTTCGGATGAAAACAAAGTTTAATAGCGATTTAACATGTAAATTTATCGAAATTTTTGTAATATCAATAATTTATGAAGATTATGAAAGAAAAACATAGTTTATATAGCTAAAAAAGACCTAAAAATATAGGTAAAAATCAGTTTATTCGCATAAATTCGTATAGTGCTTGGAATTAAACCCTTTCTTAGTAGGCCTGTCATAACAAGTTGTTACCAACGGGTCTTATCCCGTTTGATCCGCTGCAGGACGGATGCGGATTAAACCTAATATAAAGTGTTTTTGGTTAACGGGTTTGGGAGATATCCGCATATAACCTAATTTAAATATAAAATTCTGATTTATTTGGTGTATTGATGTTATTGGTTTTGTTGCTATTTCACACTTTGAGATTGGTTTAAAGATTCATCTGGAATTAGTTTAAATAAATATTTATAATATTTTTAAATATTTAATCAATGAAACGGATCACCTGATAATCCACCAGATCCATCTAATAATATGTGGTAGGTGTGGGTTTTAAATCTACATATTTATGGATTTCGTGGGTTAGAATTATTCATGTAGATTTATTTTAAATCCGAAACGGGACAGATACGACCCGCTTGAGAAATCCTAATTCTTACTATTCTCTCCTTTTTTTTGGTTATAAGATTTACTCTCTTATGTTTCTTCTCAGGGCAAGTTTGATGCAATATTTCTTCTTGCTTGGACTCTCCTACACTTCTGCGACGTTAGGATCTGCGTTTTGGGGCCTATTACCTTCACTCACTTTCATTATGGCTTTAATATTTAGGTACATTTTTATTACAAAAAAATTAATAAAAATGCCAATATATATTATAATTTCATCTGTTTTCTTACACCTTTTTTATTTTGAATAAAAAAATTTACAGGTTTGAAAAGCTTAATATGAAAACAAAAATCGGATATGGCCTGTTTTTAGGAACTTTGATAAGCTTAGGAGGAACTTTACTTCTTACAGTGTACCAAGGCATTCCATTATCTCACTATCAAAAACAGACAACTACATCAAACAACCATACACATCATGAAAATTGGATCAAAGGTTGTCTGCTTCTATTCACAGGAGTTATACTTTTCAGTTCTTGGATGCTTATACAAGCCAAAATCAACATGAATTATCCATGTCCATACTCGAGTACTGCTATTTTATCCTTCTTTGGTACATTTCAATGCTTTCTTCTTAGCTTGATCAAGAGTAGACATGTCGACGATTGGATACTTAGAGATAAGCTCACCATCATCACCATCATTATAGCGGTATATATATCTATAAATTCTTCATAATTAAGATGTAAATAATTTGGATTATGATATAACATATAGTATGTTTATAGGGTGTGGTTGCACAAGGAATTTGTACGGTGGGAATCTCATGGTGTATTAAACAACGAGGACCTGTCTTTGCCTCTGCATTCACTCCTGTCGTACTTATGTCGGCGACTTTGTTCGATTTCTTGATTCTTCATCGTACGATTTATTTAGGGAGGTATGTGTGTATGAATGATATAGTATGATATGGATAAATTGACGAGAGTAAAACATAAAAAGGATTTTAGAAAGAATTATTATTAGATTCTCGTGAAAATAAAATTACATAATATATTAGTTTATATAGAGTTAAAAACTATGATTTCTTAAATTATATTAAAATAATTTATTAAATATAATAATAAATTTTCTAATCTAAAATATTGATGTATATCGATAATCTTTAATTTTTTGTTAATATCTATTATTTTCAATATTTGATTTAAATTTAATCGATCTTTCAATATATATTTAACTAGAATTTATAAATTATATAGTATTATTTATTTAATAAATATAAATTATATATTTATATAGTTTTAATTCTTATTTAAAGAATTTTTAATAAAAACTTATAAGTGTAAATTAAAAAATAAAAATAATTATTTTTTAAAATTAATAGTAATTTTTGGTTAGTTTAATAAAATATATTAATTTTTTAACCAAATTAATAGCAGTGACGTATCAGAAAATAATTTCAGTTTAATGTGTTATTAATAGAAATATCATATTAATGTGTTATCACCACAATAAATTTCAAATAAATATATTAATAGATTTAAATTATTAAAATAATTATAATATATGTTATTAATATTAATTTGATTATCTTAAAAATGAATATTATAAATGAAGTGAGTTGTTTTTTGTGTGTTGTTGCAGCATTATAGGTTCTGTGGTGGTAGTGATCGGTTTATACATATTTTTATGGAGTAAGAGCAAACAAGTAAATGATTGTACAATTATGAATTTACCTACCAATACTGTGGAAGAAGAAGGTTGTACAAATGTTAACAAAGGCCAAGTTTTGGTTATACCAATGACTCCTTGATCTACTTTCCCCACACAATAATTATATATCAATTATAAGAAATTGCTCGTTTCATTCTTTTAATAATTGGAGTAATTCATCACTTTTGTTGCAATGTTTAACCTTTTTTGGATCTTATAGGTTTCATTTTGGATATTGTAGTTTGTGTATATAAATACTAAATTTAGATCCACGTCATCCGCGTGAAAAATTATTCACATATTATGGTTAATTAATTATTTACTAAATATAAATTAGATACGCAACATAATAGGTACCATTTTGGATATTGTAATTTCTGTATAAATACTAGATTTAGATCCATACCGCGTAAAAAAATATTCACATATTATAATTAATTAATTGTTTGATAAATATAAATTAAATATATACATAATTTATTTTTTATTTAAAGTAATTTTAAATTTTTTAATATTGATTATACAAATGAAATATGCAATAAAATTGGATTATACAAATGAATTTAAATTATCTTAGATAGACAAGATTATTACATAGGTAAAAAAATTGTATATGCGATAAATATTTAATTTAGACAAACTTTTGTTTTATATTTTGTTTGACTAATTTTCTAATTTTTTTTATATTGTATGTACTTTTTTATATCAAAATATTATGGATTTACTTATAGTATACTGTTTAATATTTGTTTAATTTTATTCTCGTAAATAATTTAATAAATTATGTTTTATATAATATTTATTTTGAAATGCTTTCGTAGTGTGATACATCATCATGATATATTTATAAATCACAAGTGAATATAAGATTTTTTGTTAAAATATTTTTCGGTTAATATATATTAGGGATTTTAATAAATGAATAACTCAATCTGCATCGATCTACAGATTATTCTATCAAAAATTAAGGCTAACAAATTAAGACTAACAATCCCGAGCAGATATTCCTACGGAGTTCTAAAGCTTTCCTAATTCTAAGAAGATTTTCCCTTATTACTTAGTGAAAAATTTTGGGGTGATGATTCTTGTGAACTACCGTCACCTCTAATTTTTAATTAATTTTATTCTTGTAAAAATTTAACATATTAAAAAATTACTTTGAAGCATCAATGAATCTAATTATAAAAAATTTGTAAGTTGAAAAAGACAAGTTGAAAAAGACAAGTTGAAAAAGACTTAGTGGTTGCTTCTCTAAGTCGTATGCTCTTCTTGTAAGGGAAGTGCTTCTTAAGTCGGTTGTCATAGCTCTTTATGTCATGCTTTCAATTAGACTTTATTTGCAAAACAAACCAAATTTTTTGATGGCATATGGCCGCTATTTTAGTTCTATTTTATTATTAGAATCACCAAATTAATTCAAACAATAGCACAAAATTTAATATTAAAATACTTTAAAATATATATTTTTAATAAAAAACATAAACATAATATTTTATTTTTATTTGTAACTAACTTAGAATAAATAAATATTTTTATATAAAAATCTCTAATATATTATTTGAGTAATATTTTAACAAAATAATCTCATCTTAACGTGTTATTAACAAAAATATTATCATCACTACAACAAATATATAAATGATTTTAAATTATTAGAAGAATTATAATATATGTTATTATTATTAATTTGATTAGAGAATCAATATATTTTATTAAACTAACAAAAAAATACTATTAAATTTATAAAAAACAATTGGTTTTATTTTTTTAATTTACATATATAAAAATTAATATTAAAAATAATTTTTAATAAGAATTAAAATTATATAAATATCTAATTTACATTTACTAATAAATAATATTATATATTTACGAATAATTTTTCTTACGCAGCGTGTGGATATAAATATAGTTTGTGTTATTTTTGTATTTTTATTTTTAATATACTAGATTTGAAATGAAATTTAAAATAGTATTATATTTGGGTGTTAATTTTTTATTTATATTACCATTTTCTTCTTATTTGTATTACCATTTTCTAGATTTTATGGTGTCTTTCGATATGAGTCACATCTAAATAAAATGGAATAGTTTGTGGATCTTTTCTTGCATTTCAGATATGATGAAGGTGGAAGCAATAAATAAACATATATTTTCTGGAAAGAAAAACTCGATTATCGACTTCTCGAGGATTGTGTGAAGTAGTAGACAACAGTCGAATATTCAAAATTTATGATTTCTGTTTAATGAAAATTAGATTTTGACTCATGTTTTATGTGAGAAAAAATATTTATACATTGTAATTAATTAATTATTTTGTTAATATAAATTATATATATATATAAAATTTATTTAATATTTACAATAATTTTTCTAAAATTTTTAATATTGATTACGAAAATTAAATATGTAATTAAATCATATTATACAAATAGATTTAAATTGTATATATTTTGGATAAAATTGTATATGTAATAAATATTATTAAATTAAACTTTTGCTTTATTTTTTTATTAATTTTTCAAAATTTATAATATTTTTTATATTGTATTTATATTTTATGACAAAGTATATTTTATATCGAAATATTAGAAATTTAAATATAATATAGAGTAATACCCTAAAATAGCACTTTTTAAAGTTTTTCTTCCAAATCTAGCATTATAAAATTAAATTCCCACAAATAGCACAAATACTTATGTAAAAATACTTATTTATTCTAAATAAATTATACATAAACTTAAAGTATTGTATTTGAGTTCATTATTTCTAAATTAGGATTTAATTTTTTTGTATTAAAATATAGTTTTAATGGATTTTAATTTTAAATTTGTGCTATTATTAAAAATTTAAACTAATGATGTTATTTTTCGAACAAAAACTTAGAAATGTGCTATTTTAGACATTTGTCTTATAATATACTGTTTAATGTTAGTTTTCATAAATAATATAATAAATTATGTATTATCTAATATTTCTTTTAAAATGATCTAATATTTTGACACATCAACATATTTTATTTGTAAATCATACGTTAATATAAAATTATTTTGTTAAAATAATTGTCTATATTAACTATTATTTGTATACGTTAACAATCATATTGCATGCTCAAGACCGGCCCTGACTTTAGGAAGGCCGCAAGCAAAAAGAAAAAAAACCGTTTTACATTATTTTATCAAAATATTTTCAGAATGGGGCCGATTTTTTTAAAAAATATGAAGAGTTGCAAAAACGGATTTATCCCGCTTAATTTGAAGACCGGTTCTGTGCATGCTTTCCTTATTTTTCCTTTAAAGTTGAGCGTAAAAAAAGGGCTGCCTGACATCGATGATTGTGTCTTCTTCGTGCTTTTAATTTTCTTTTCATGTTATAGATTTATATGTATATGCTTTGCTTTACTTTACTCTTTCTCTTCTTTATAATACTGCTGAGAATGGCACACGAAAGGAAGTAAAAGCTAGGCACTTCAGAAAAATACTTACCAAACTAGTGAACAATCCTTATCGAAAACACATATGTAATATAACTACTAGATTTTCATGACTTGTAAGGGAAAAGATATTATAGTTAATTATCTATTTTCATGACTTGTAAGGGAAAAGATATTATAGTTAATTATCTTTTTAATAAATATAAATTAGAACTATATATAATTTATTTTTTATTAAAGTAATTTTTAAAAATGTTGAATATTAATTATACAAATAAAATAGACGATAAAATCATATTATAAATAAATTTAAACTGTGAAAATATTATTAAATAGGTAAAAAAAATTAGATATAGTAAATATTCAACTAAACCAAAATTTTATTTTATATTTTATTTGACTATTTTAAAATATCTAATATTCTGTTTTATATTATGTTTGTTTTTTATATCAAAATATTTTTATATCAAAATGGTAGAAATTTACATATAATAAAATATTAAATCTTTATATAATATTATTTTTGTAAATACTCTAATAAATTATGTTTTATATAATATTTATTTAAAAATATTTTGATAATGTGATACATCAATGCGATACATTTAAAAATTGCACGTAAAAATAGTAATTTTTTGTAAAAATATTTTTCAATTAATATTCAAATATATATATATAGTAATACCCTAAAATAGCACGTTTTTAAGTTTATCTTCCAAATTTAGTAAATTAAAAATAAAATTCCTAAAATAACACAAATTATTATATAAAAAATAATTATTTACCTCAAATAAACCATATATAAAATTAAAACATAATGTTTAGATTCAATTTTTCCAATTTAAAATTTAAATTTTTTTATTATAATAAAAATTTTAATTATTTTATTATTAAATTTATGATATTTTGAAAATTTAAATGATTAATATTATATTTGAAACAAAAATTTAAAACTGTGTTATTTTAAATAATTATTACTAAATAAATAATTAATTATAATATATAAATATTTTTATCATCCGGGATATAGATTTAAATCTAGTATTAATATAAGGATAAATCAAATTAGTGGATGGTAAAATCGGAAACATATATTTCATGAAAAAGGAACTATATCATTAGTCTATAAACGAAATGCGACAAAAAAGATTTCGGTCGTTCATTTTGAAGGAGACAAGTCTCGGAACTTTGATACAAATTTATTATTGAATTGCGCAATCAATTATTTTTTAAAATTTAATTAATAAAAAGCTATAATAAAGTAATTTTGCATGATTTAACCAATGCTTTGACTCGAAATAAGATAAATTCAATCTCTAAGTTAGTGTAGGAGTAACAAGTGGTTCAGTGGTTGTATCATTTATACGTACATCCCAAAAGTGTACAGTTTGATTCTACTATTTTTCGCATGAGAATACTAAATCTTCGTATGAAAATATTGCATTATTGGATCAGTACGTTGTGACCCACTAACAAAAAAAAAGTTAGCGTACGAGGCACTGTGTTTTTTATTGCGCAATCATTTGTTTTATTAAAAGTTTATTCTGTTTGTTACTTAATTTGGTTCTCAATTCTTTTGTTAATTTCAGGGATTATCTACTCTAATGGATATTGATTTGAATATGGATTCTGTTGGAGCATTAATATATATACTCAACAATTTTGATAAGAAACTCAAAAGATGTTGCTTGAGAATATATGGAATGTTGATTAATCCAAAGAATATAGACAAAATGCAATGCACATTGTGTGGGAAAGAATTAGTAAAAAATGCTTATAGGATCAAAGAACATACTGCTAATATTTCTGGAAATGTTCTGCTTGTTCAAAGTGATCAAAGGATGAGAACTAAAAAATGCAAAAATACAATTGAAAAAGGGGAAAATGTTCATTAAAATACTGAACTTTTGTGTTTGGGATAT
The DNA here is from genome assembly GCA_018901935.1 of Pugionium cornutum. Taxonomy (NCBI): domain Eukaryota; kingdom Viridiplantae; phylum Streptophyta; class Magnoliopsida; order Brassicales; family Brassicaceae; genus Pugionium; species Pugionium cornutum. Next base: position 41,378,198 of record CM032159.1, on the reverse strand, counting down.
TTAAATAACAAAATTTAAAATAAATCATTTAAATAACGATTTACAGTTGAATGCACTTATTTAGATATGCGATTAGTTAATATTAACATTATAAATAACACCGTTAATTCTGTTATTTAATTTTTATTTATTGATGTTTAGTTTTACTTGGTTAAAATAAGTAATAGAATTAACGATGTTATTTTTGGTGTTAATGTTGACTAACTACATATCTAAATTGGCGCAATCAACAACATATCGTTATTTAAAATATTTATTAAAAAATTTGATATTTAAATATTATAAGTGCAAAAGTTTAATATTTTAATAACTATTTTGAAGAAAAAACAGAAAAGTTTAATATTTTAATAACCATTTTGAAGATGTAAAGAGAAAGAAGAAAAATTTTCGAAGATATGACAATCGGTTAAGGTTTATGACAATTAAATTTTCGAAGATGAGGTTGAAATCATATAAAGAAAGATGTATAGACAACAAAATATGAATGATGCTATTTGGAAAGAGAGAGAGAGAGTACAAAAGGTTATAAGAAACAAAAGAAAAATATTGGAATGATTTGATATAATTAGTGGACTGAACAATCTTGTGAATGTGCAACTAAACACAAAACTAGGCTTGGGTTTTCGGCATAAACTGAATAACCCGAATCGGCCGAAACGAAAATTTTAGTTTTTGATTTTGTTTTAAATATATTTGCTAAACCGATCAGACAATTAATTAATTTTATTTGGTTTATAGTTCGGTTCAATTCGGCAATATAAAACCGATCGGTTTTCGAAAACCAAAAATCACAACCCTTTTATAAACAACAAACCCTAATTTGTTGGGCAAAAATTCATTACTCCCAACGGCAGCCTCTTTCTTCTTCCTTTTCTTCTCTTCTTCTCTTGCTCTCTTCTTCTTCTTCTTCTTCCAGCGTCATTCCTTCTTCTTTTCTTTCTCTTCTTCTCTTCTTCTCTTCTTCTCTTCTTCTTCCACCGGCAACCCTTCTTCTCTTCTTCTCTTCTTCTTCTTCTTCCACCGGCAACCCTTCTTCTCTTCTTCTCATTTCCCAGCGGCATCTCTTTTTCTGTTTCTTTTTCTCTTCTATTTCTTCTCTTTTGTTCTTTTTGGAAATACTTTTTCAAAGTATGATATTTTATCTTTTTTTTCTCAGATCTTAGATCTTAGACGCGCTGGTCATCGTTTCTCTTTTACTCCCACTTACAAATCTGGTTTTGATTCTTATGGTTTCAGAGTTGCTTCTACTGTAGATACAGTGTTGCTTTGTCATCTAGATATGCTTCATATCTAAAATAGATATGCTTTCTCATCTAGATATGTTTTCTCATCTAGATATGTTTTCTCATCTAGATACGCTGAATGACATAGATTCTGCTTTCCAAATTGTGATCAGATTGACTTACTCACAAAATTATCATCTTGACTGAATCGAACCAAATCGCACCAATTTTGACCGAATCGCACCAAATTGGTCCGAATTGATCTCTAAACTTGAAGAAACCGAATTAAACCGAAGTAAACCAAAGTAAACCGAATTAAACCGAAAAATCTGAAATACTAAATACAAAACCGATTAAACCAAAAATCAAATATATTTTGGTTTAATTCGGAACGGTTTTATTTACTAAAAACCAAACCGATTAAACCGATAAAAAAACTGAACCGAACCGATTCTTTATAAAAAATTTTTCGGATAGTTTTTTCACAAACCGAAAAATCCGAAAACTGGATAAACTGACCCGAATAAACCGTATAAACCAAAAACCCAGGCTTACACAAAACTAATGAACCAAAAGAAAAAAATGAATAGATAAAAATATTGACAGATTGCTTGAGGATCATGCTACTAATGCTCAATCATAGATTGCTGATGGAATTGGAAATAAATAAGATTTAGAATTTGGCTCACAAGGTGATGTTGATGAAGAAGAATCGTTAACAGAAACATATCATGTGAATGAAGTTACAAACTAACTTGATTTGGTTTAGACTTTCTTGTTTGTTGCCTACAGGAAAAATGATTCATCTATGGTATTTACTCCGAGTTTTCAATTTGATGGATATAATTTAGAAACTAACATTGTATATAACAATTCATATAATAACAAATTAAGTAAATCTTACGAATTAAAAAAATTGGATGCATAAACCAAACGAAAGAAAAAAAAACATAAAGTCGAGATGGTCTGTGAATGGGCTTACAATGATAAATATTTTGACGCTTGTTAATGATATATGGGCCCGAACGGAAATTTTTTTAGCCCATTCCAAAAATCAAAACTAGTTTTTTTTATAAAATCGATAATGTTTATGAACGAAACTATTATACCACAAAAATCTACACTATCTACGGTATTTTGACCCAAATTTTAGATTTTTTTTTAAACATTATACAAACTAACTAAACAATATCACAACTAGATTTATATCCACGCCATGGAAAAAAATATTTATAAATTATATTTTATTAATAAATATAAATTAAATATTTATATAATTTTAACTTTTATTTAAAATTACTTTTAATATTAATTTTTGTATATATAAATTAAGAAAAGAAAAATAATTATTTTTTACGAATTTAATAGTTTTTTGTTAGTTCTATAAAATATATTAATTTTCTAACCAAATTAATAACAATGGTATAATTATAATTATTCTAATAAGTTAAAACTCATTTATATATTTATTTGAAATTTACTGTAGTGATTACACGTCAGCATGATATTTCTGTTACTAACATGTTCGAATAAGTTTATTTTTTTAAATATTTCTTAAATAATATATTAGGGTACAGTAGTAACTTAAATCTATTTATATTTATTTAAAATTATTTATAAATTAACGTATAAAAAATTGAAAAAAATAAAAATTATTGTTTTTGCAAATGTAATAGTATTTTTTAATTAGTTGAATAAATTATATTCTCTAACCAAATTAATATCAGTGACATATATTGTAATATCAGTGGTATGTATTTATTCTAGTATCAGTGACATGTATTCTCTAATCAAATTAATATCAGTGGCACGTATTGTAATTATTCTAGTAACTTAAACCCTTTTATATATTTAAAATGAAACTCGTTGTAGTGTTGACACGTCAGCGTGACATTTTTGTTATTAACACGTCAGAGTAAGGTTACTTTGTTAAAAAGTTTCTCAAATAATATATTAGGGATTTTACATGAATTTTTGAGTGTTTTATACAATTCACCAAACTATTATTATCTGATAAATTTGCGATCAATACTTTAACCGCGTTTATCGTAATTGTAATAAAATTCTGACCGAACCGAATAACCTGGATTTCGAATATCTGAACCAATTTCGTAACGGTAAAATTTTCTATACGAATTTGCATCTATCTTCTAGATAAAAGTCACTAACGCTATGTCCACACCAACATCTATTCAAAATATTTTTCTCTATCGTCCTTCGAATCAATCAATTTGAAGTTGAAGATGAACTGTTCAGATTTCAGCAGTTTTCCTACTCGACTTCTATCTAATCAACGAAATTATACTCAATTTCATTTCCAAAAATCGTATTTAATTTCACATTCAAATCCCACTCAATCTAACATTCAAATCTCACTCGATTTTAATTTTAAAATCACACTCGGTTTCACATTCAAAATTGCATTCGATTTCATTTTTAAAAATCGAGATTGATGACAGTCAAACAACTCTCAATTAATATTTGGAGGAAATTGAATTGAAGGTTTTAATTGCTCAGGTTAGGTTATGCGAGATTAACATACTATGGATCGGATTGGATTTTGCAAAATCAGTTAGTGTAATCATAGTTGCGATGAACGTGATTAAAATTAATTGATTGTGATTTTATCAGATAATAACGTTTTGTTGAATTTTGTAAACAAATTAAAAATTTGTGTAAAATTACAAATTGTTTAGTTAGTTTATATAGTATTTTAGTGAAGTCCATAATGAATATACTATAGACAATGTAAATTTATGTGATATAATAGTATTGTTTCTAAATCTATAAAAAAATATAATGTTACAAATTAATTTCGAGTCATTACAGCAAGACCTGCGTAGGATTATATTTTATCAGAACATCGCAATTTTGTTATACATATTAACAATTTCATGCAATTATTTAAATCAGAGCTGCATACAAATATTATCATCACTAAATAGTACAAATATCCACGAAGAGAAATGAAAAAAACAAAAAGAAAAAAGATTTTATCATCAACGATTATAATTAGGCATGTCAATATGATTCTTTATCCGCGGGTCTCGCCCCGTTTGACCCGCTGCGGAGCGGGTGCGGGTCGAGTGAAAATTTTTTTTTCATATGCGGGATGGGTGCGGGTCGAGCATTATTTAGAGCGGGCGGGTGCGAGTCGCAATTTTTTAACTTGCGGGTTAGCGGGTACCCGCAAATTTTGGGCTCAATCAAATTAATCAAATTCAGGCCCAACTAATTTAGGCCCAAATTAATTTAAATCCAAACAAATGAAATTATTAAATATTTTAATTAAATTATTTAAATATTTTTAGAAACTTTAATTAAATTTATTAAATATTTTAATTTAAATAAATTTATTAAATATTTTAGTTTAATTAAATTTATTAAATATTTTGAAATTTTTAATTAAATGTATTAAATATTTTATTTTAATTAAATTTATTAAATATTTTAGTTTAATTAAATTTATTAAATTTATTTAAAATTTTTTGAAAAATGAAGCGGATCACCCGCGGGACCCGCTTGATTAATGCGGGGCGGGTGCGAGTCTAAAAAAATTGATTTGCGGATTTTGCGGGTAAAAAAGTTTTGTGCAAAAAAATCTGTAACCCGCTGCGGGGCGGATTAGGCGGAGCGGGTCTGACTATTGGATGAAAAAGAAAAGAAAAGATATTGGATGTGTGGCTACAAGTTTATTCCTTTAGTATTAATACTTTTTTGTACTAACACTTACATGAGGCTAAGAAGCTTTTATATCATATGAAGAGATAAGATTCTTAGATTTTATATATCTTTTTCAATATTTCATAGTTTTACGATTTCCATTGGATTTGGTGTTCCAATGGATAACATCTTTTTTTGTATAATCAAATTTTTATCGTTGGAGATTCTAAATTAAATCATTTTCCTTGTTTTTATACGATCTCTCTATTTCTATCGGCTTATATGTTTGTACTAGATTTATATTCACGTTATATGTAGGTAAAAATATTAGTAAATAATATAATATTATTTATTAGTAAACATCAATGAAATATTTCTATAATTTTAACTCTTATTTAAAATTATTTTTAATATTAATTTTTGTATATATAAATTAAAAATATAAATTAATTGTTTTTTACGAGTTTAATAATTTTTTTAATTAGTTTAATAAAATATATTGATTCTTTAATAAAATTAATAATAGTGACATATATTATAATTATTATAGTAAGTTAAACCTATTTATATATTTATTTAAAATTTAATATGATGATTACACATCAACATGACATTACTCTTAATAACACGTTATGATTATTAAAATGTTTCTCAAATAACATATTAAACTAGATTTATATCTACGCCGGCCCTGCATGGAATTATATAATATTATTTATTGGTAAATATAAATTAGATATTTATATAACTTTAACTGTTATTTAATTTTTTATAATATTAATTTTTTATATGTAAAGAAAGAAATAAAAAATAATTTTTTTTACGAATTTAATAATATTTTTTGTTAATTTCATAAAATATATTGATTTTTGACAAAATTAATAATCATATATTGTAATTATTCTAATATTTTAAACTTATTTATATATTTATTTGAAATTTACTTTCAATGATACGTTAGTATTGTATTTTTATTAATAACACGTTATTAAATTCTTGTTAATAAGATTATTTTTTTAAAATATTTCTAAAATAATATATTAAAAATTATGGAGAGAATATACATGGTGAGTATCAAATCTTGTCATTGCACAATTTGCACTTTGCTTGAACGTGCAAGCAACTTCCAAACGTGTTTAGATGCAAACCCGTCACACCTAAATATCGTTCATACAAATACAATAGTTTATTCATTCACAAATTGTAAGTTCTTAATCTTTTATGTACGTATCATTTTTTGATAGTCTAATCATTAATTTAAACAAAATTGTCTGGCATTCTAATTTAAATTTTATTAAATTCCTTCTTTCTTGTATCAACAATTATTTTTCATTAATACGACGAAAGAGTAAAATAATAATGTTTCATTAAATAATTAAGATTCACATAGAACGTGCATGTACCAACCAACCTAATACTATAATTTATGAGGTAAGCAAAATTACAATAGTACTAGATTTATATTCATGTATTCCGTGAAGAAAAATATTCACAAACTATATAAAATTATTTTTTAGTAAATAGAAATTAGATATTTATGTAGTTTTAATATTAATTTTTGTATATATAAATTTAAGAAATAAAATTAATTATTTTTTTGAATTTAATATTATTTTTGGTTATTTTAATAAAATATATTGTTTGTTAACCAATTTAAAAATATTGTCATATATTGTAATTATTTTAGTAAATTAAATTTATTTATATATTTATTTGAAATTCATTGTAGTGGTGTCACGTCACCACAGTATCTCTAATATATTATTTGAGAAATATTTTAAAAAATAATCTTATTCTGACGTATTATTAACAGAAATGTTATACTAATATTTCATTACTACAATGAGTTTCAAATAAATATATAAATAAGTTTAAATTATTAGAATAATTATAATATATGTCAATTATTAATTTGGTTAGAGAATCAATATATTTTATTAAATTAACTAAAAATACTATTAAATTTGTAAAAACTAATTACTTTTCTTTCTTTAATTTACATATACAAAAATTAGTATTAAAAATAATTTTAAATAAAAATAAAAATTATATAAATATTTAATTTATATTTATTAATAAACAATATTTTATAATTTGTTAATATTTTTCTTTATACATAGTGTGGATATAAATTTGTTTTATGTTAATAACACGTTATAATAAAGTTATTTTTTAAAAAATATTTCTCAAATAATGTATTAGAGATATGTTCTGATAAATTTTATTTTCTGTTTTGGATAAATCGTATATGTGTGACACTTTGTAGAATATTTCTCCAAAGAATTGATTTATTAATTACTGTGAAAAACACAGATGTAGTAAAATAACATCTTAGTCACATAATAAAAGAAATATTAAAAAGAAAAGATACATCAATCTCTCTCAACAGCAGTTTCTTTTTTGACAAGAAACAATATAAAACCCTAATTTAGAAATCATTAGAAGGAAGTGATTCATGTCCATTACTACCGATAAAGATAGTGTCATAAACAATAGCTGCAATGGCTGCACCAATAAAAGGGCCAATCCAATACACCCAATGGTTAGTCCAACTCCAGCTAACGACAGCCGGACCAAATGAAACCGCCGGGTTCATGGACGCACCATCGAAGGCACCACCTACTAGAATATTAGCTCCAACGATTAATCCAATTACCAAAGGAGCAATGATTCCAATATCACCTTTCTTGGGATCCACAGCAGTAGCGTAAACTGTGTAAACTAGTCCAAACGTCATCACAATCTCGAAAACGACTGCATTCCACGGCGTGACGCCATAGGAAAGCGAAAACGCTGTTGTTTCCATTCCGCCTGTGCTTATCTTTAGCAGCAAGCAAGCTACCACTGCTCCGAGTAATTGAGCAATCCAGTAAAGAATAGCTCTCAACAACGTAATATTTCCGCCGATGAAAGCACCGAATGTAACTGCCGGGTTCACATGACCGCCTGAAACATTTGCTCCGACGGAAACCGCCACTATTAACGCAAATGCGTGAGACAAAGACGCCGCCACGAGACCGGAAGGTGTGGCCGGACCATCTCCCGTTAGTTTTCCGTAAGCCATTCCGGAGCCTTGACCTGCGAAAACGAATATAACCATCGAGAAAAACTCAGCGAAAGCCGCTTTGATCGCGTCTGGACAACTAGCTTCACCTGGCGTTCCAATCGCCATTCTGTTTATAGCCATTGTTACAACTGTGTTTGGTCTCTTCCTTTCTTGTCTTCTCTCTATATAGTTAAATCGAGAGTGCCACGTGTCTGTTGTAGAATCATTCAAAAGTCTGAGATTAGTGTTTTACGGTAAGCCTCAGGTTGTGAGAGATAAAACGGTGATTATTAACATTGACTTGACTGATTAATTAATCACTTAATCACAATCTAATAACTTATTAAAAGCTTAATCCATTTTTCTCGCCGTCTATAAATACGATTATGGCTCGCAATTGAAGATCACGCGCTTTACTTTCTCTTCTGTTCTTGAATCGATTCCAAAGGTACGACTTTTTTTGATTCGTGGATCTCAAAATTTTGCATCTAATGAAACGAACGTATTGGACACAAATGGTTTTAAGTGTTAAGCTGAAGATTCTTGACTTTTCTCTGTTATTTAGATGAGTGAAGAAGTGAAAGAGAATCAATCTGAGTGGCTTCAGCGACCTGCTCCACGCTTAAACGAGAGGATCCTCTCATCTTTATCAAAAAGATCTGTTGCTGCACATCCATGGCACGATCTTGAAATCGGTAAAAGCTATTATATGTCTGAATCTTGAACCTGTTTATTACAGTCTTTCTTGAGCAAAAATGAAATTGTCTGTGCAGGACCTGGAGCTCCAGTGATTTTCAATGTGGTAAGTCTTCTGCTTGATGATGTGATAGTCTCACAAAAACAGATGATATGAAATGAATTGGTTTACTTTTGAATGAGAAATCAGGTTATTGAGATCTCAAAGGGGAGCAAAGTCAAATATGAACTTGACAAAAAAACAGGACTCATCAAGGTAAAATGATCTGACAATATCTTCATATGGTTATAAAACAAACTTAATTGTTTGATTGTGTCTCTCAGGTTGATAGGATTCTGTATTCATCTGTTGTGTATCCTCATAACTATGGTTTTATCCCACGAACATTATGTGAAGATAATGATCCTATGGATGTGTTAGTTATCATGCAGGTTTAAGCCTCACTCACTTAAACAAAAATGTTGATATGAATCTAAAAAGTTTTCTTGATGAAAATTGTGTTTGTGTATAGGAGCCTGTGCTTCCTGGTTGTTTTCTACGAGCTCGAGCTATTGGATTAATGCCTATGATTGATCAGGTAACAGTTTTTCAAAATCTAGAATTCTTGGTTGAGTTTGTTCAAAGCATTGTAATCAATTCTCTTGGTGTTTTTGTGTTTCTAATAAAGGGTGAAAAAGATGATAAGATCATAGCGGTTTGTGTTGATGATCCAGAGTATAAGCATATCACTGACCTCAAAGAACTTCCACCTCATCGTCTATCAGAAATCCGTCGATTCTTTGAAGATTGTAAATTTTCTAATTAATCATCAATCACTAATTCTTCATTATGAAACAAACCATTGTCTTTAACTAAAAATTTAACAGACAAGAAGAATGAGAACAAGGAAGTTGCAGTGAATGACTTCTTATCTGCTGGTCCTGCTGTTGAAGCCATTCAATACTCAATGTAAGTTCATGTTTCTTCTTATTATTACTGTTTAATTTCAACTTTTAGCAAATTCTTGATTTTGAAAATCATCACAGGGACCTCTACGCTGAGTATATTCTTCACTCTCTGAGGAGATAAGAAAGAAAGGTCAAGAACATTCCATTCCATGCCAATTTTTGATCTGCAATCTCAGATTTTGTAGCAGGGAATATCCAAACACACAAGAATTTGTCTGATATTTTGGATATTGAATAAACACGTGTTGCTGAATTGGTCTGATATTTGGCTTTAAAGCTTCTTTGTTGTTGTTGATGTTGTCGTTTTCTTCTGGAGATTTTTTGTCTGAAACATTGTTATTCCCAATTAAGATTTTTTTTTCTCAGTTGTATTGTTGTAACACTGTCTCTGGATCTTTTTGTGGTTAAAATAATAATTTTCAAACTTTAATTTAGTTCCAATGAAACCATTTTTATTGTTTTAGCAGAATCCCCATTTGCTAATTTGTTGTTAAATCCAAAATCCAATAAGATTTGCAGAATCAGAATAAGAAATGGAGAAGCTTTTTCTTTTGGCAGATAGTTGGATGTGAACTATTTTTCATTTAGTTTAGAATAATATTTTTAAATACCATTATTTTAAATTATTGTTCGAAATTTAAAATTGTAAAACTACAACATCAAAATAACGTAAAAATATTTATTTATTTTAAATTATTTACAAATAAAATTAAAACAATATGTTTTGATTTTTTAATTTAAAATTTATTTTTGTGTTAAAAAATATTTAACAATATTTTAATATTAAAATTTGTGTTATTATTAAAAAAATAAACTAATGATGTTAAATTTGCAATAAAAATTTAAAACAATACTATTTTTTAAAAAAATTGATATTTATTTTACAACATAGGGATTATGAAAACCAAATTACAAACATGTAAAAATAGAAGTATATTTGACAAGAAATGAAAATCTGAAACTCATCTTAATTACTCTCTTTTGTTACATCCTAGTTCTGATTTGATGAAACTGAATGAATTGAGACCGAATTAAAATAATGATCCAGTAAGTATTAAAAGTTCTAACTCTTTTAATATTGGATTTGATCATCTAAAATGATCTTTTTAAAAAGAGTCGTATAAGTCAGTGGACCAGCCATATAAATGTGGCCTAAAAATGACAAACATAAAAATATATTTAGTATATACTATTATTTTGAAATAGATTAATAAGAGTTTGAGAATGGAAAAACAAAATATACAATATTTATTAAATGAATAAAAATTAAGTGAGGAATAAGTAATCTAATGGTTGTATCACGTATAAGTTCATTATAAAGGTGTAAATTTCGAGTACATCTTAAATATTTGTATGAAAATTTTGTACTATAACCCGATCCGTTGTGATTTATTGACAAAAAAATAAATAAAAAGTAGATTAGATATAATAAAATGTTTAAATAGTAGAAAATAATGTTATAGAGTAGAAATATTCTAAAATAGTTAAAAAAGCATAAATGTTAAATAAAATAATTCACATAAATAATATATGTATTATAATAAATAATCAGACAAACCATATTTTTTTTTTCTTAGTAAAGAATATTGTTTTATGTTTTCAAACTAATTTTTAATAGGATTTTCAATTTATCCTTTATCCAAAGATAATAGTTTTCAATTTAAATTATTATTACCAAACTAATAACATATTAAATAAAAAAATCAGAAATACATTTGTCTATTTTTAAATATTGTATGATATGTATAAAAAGTATACACTTTTTTTAGGAAATGTGAAAAACATTTTATTCCACAAAGTTATATACGCTTAAAGATATTGAAAGCGGTGGAAAAAATTGTGAAATAATGATATATTTGAAAAAAATTTATGAAATAATAGAATACTTCTCATAGGATTTGCAAAAATAGTTAAATTATTGTCTACCAAATTGGAAGGTTTAAAAGCAAAATTAAATAGTCATTTCATTACAATAAGAAACAATCAGAATTTTGTGACACGATTTCTAATCTTAAAAGATTTATAAAGCTTGTCAACGTAATTGTTGAATAATAAAATAGATGCGGCGATTTTTAATTTTAAAAGGTTTATACAGTTTATCAACGTAACTGTTGAACAATAAAATAGATGCGGCGATTTTTAATCTTAAAAGTTTTATAGAACTTGTCAACGCAACTTTTGAACAATAAAATAGATGCAGCGATTTTTAATCTTAAAAGTTTTATAGAACTTGTCAACGCAACTTTTGAACAATAAAATAGATGCGGCGATTTCTAATATTAAAAGGTTTATAAAGCTTGTCAACGTAACGGTTGAACAATAAAATAGATGCGGTAAATTCGAATGGCACATTTTAACTAAGATAAACTAAAATTCAAATTTCACATTTTATGCACTTTTGTGATATATAGTTTTAAGAATCACATTTTTATTCTTTTTTCAATTTTTCATGATAATTTTTTATATTTCATTTGTTAAATAAGAATAACAGAGATACATTAGTCTATTTTTAAAACATTGTATGATACATATAAAAAGTGCACTTTTTTTTTAGGAAATGTGAAAAATATATTATTCCACAAAGTTATACGCGCTTAAAGATATTGAAAACGGTGGGAAAAAATTATGGAATAATGAAATATTTGGAAAACAAATTGTGAAATAATGGAATGTTTTTATGAGATTTGCGAAAATAGTTAATTTATTGTCTCCCAAATTAGAAGGTTTAAAAACAAAATTGAATAGACATTTCATCACAATAAGAAACAATCAGAATTTTGTGACACGATTTCTAATTTTAAAAGGTTTATATAGCTTGTCAACGCAACTGTTGAACAATAAAATAAAAGCGGCGATTTCTAAATTTAAAAAGTTTATAGAGCTTGTCAATGCAACCGTCGAACAATAAAATAGATGCGGCGATTTCTAATCTTAAAAAGTTTATAGAGCTTGTCAACGCAACTGTTGAACAATAAATAGATGCGGCGATTTCTAATATTAAAAAGTTTATAAAGCTTATCAACGCAACACTTGAACAATAAAATAGATGCGGCGATTTCTAACCTTAAAAGGTTTATAAAACTTGTCAACACAACGGTTGAACAATAAAATAAATGCGGCGATTTCTAATCTTAAAAATATTATAAAGCTTATCAACGCAACTGTTAAACAATAAAATAGATGCGGTAAATTCAAATGGCACATTTTAACTAAGATAAACTAATATTCAAATTTCACATTTTATGCATTTTTGTGATATATTAGTTTTAAAAATCACATTTTTATTCTTTTTTCAATTTTTCATGATAATTTCTTATATTTCATTTGTTAAATAAGAATAACAGAGATACATTTGTCTATTTTTAAAACATTGTATGATATGTATAAAAAGTGCACTTCTTTTTTAGGAAATGTGAAAAATATATTATTCCACAAAGTTATACGCGCTTAAAGATATTGAAAACGGTGGGAAAAAATTATGGAATAATGAAATATTTGGAAAAAAAAATTGTGAAATAATGGAATGTTTTTATGCGATTTGCGAAAATAGTTAATTTATTGTCTCCCAAATTAGAAGGTTTAAAAACAAAATTGAATAGACATTTCATCACAATAAGAAACAATCAGAATTTTGTGACACGATTTCTAATTTTAAAAGGTTTATATAGCTTGTCAACGCAACTGTTGAACAATAAAATAAAAGCGGCGATTTCTAAATTTAAAAAGTTTATAGAGCTTGTTAATGCAACCGTTGAACAATAAAATAGATGCGGCGATTTCTAATCTTAAAAAATTTATAGAGTTTGTCAACGCAACTGTTGAACAATAAATAGATGCGACGATTTCTAATATTAAAAAGTTTATAAAGCTTATCAACGCAACACTTGAACAATAAAATAGATGCGGCGATTTCTAACCTTAAAAGGTTTATAAAACTTGTCAACGCAACGGTTGAACAATAAAATAAATGCGGCGATTTCTAATCTTAAAAAAATTATAAAGCTTATCAACGCAACTGTTAAACAATAAAATAGATGCGGTAAATTCAAATGGCACATTTTAACTAAGATAAACTAAAATTCAAATTTCACATTTTATGCATTTTTGTGATATATTAGTTTTAAAAATCACATTTTTATTCTCTTTTTCAAAATTTCATGATAATTTCTTATATTTCAAAAACATTTTTGAAACTGTAAACAAAATCTAGACGAAATTCCATGCAATAGATAAAGATTATCATCTATTTTTTCTCATTATACTTTATTCGACATGAATGATAATCCATGTAAGTCTCACTTCTGACAAGTAAAGGTAATTAAGAAAAACAAAAGTCAGAAAATACACTTTTTTTGTAACTCATATGAAATAACTAACTAAGATGATGAAAACAAAATCTTATTAAAGCACACCTGTTTACGTTAAATTGAGATATTAGATTGAAAAATCTAACTTTTTAAATTGGAGATACTAAACCAATGACCAAAAGCAATATCTCTTATAAATATTATATTCAAAAATATCTAGAAGATTTTAATGGTTATCACCTGTAGACAAAATATTAGGGTTATCACCTGAAAATTATTTAATAATTTGTACTTATTTAAAAAAAAACAAAGAGAGAGAGAGAGAGAGAGAGAGAGAGAGAGTATTTACAACTTCAAAAATTAGAAAATTGTACAGTTGTTTTGTAAAGATACCATTCTAAAAAATTTCAAAATTTCTACAATTCGTTTATAGACATTTCTGAAAAGTTAGGAACTTTTTGATATTCCCATTTTGAGTTATTTTTATAAAAAAAAGTTATTAATTTACAAATTATCCTCACTAAAACTTAATAATAATTTTTTATGTCTATTCCATTTTGAAAAACGAAAATCGATATTTTTTTATGTGATAGCAATAAACATTTATTTTATCTAAACTTGAGTAAAAATATTTTTAAAATATGTACTATTCTAATTTTTATACTTGATCTATTTTTATATTTTCTCTTCGTTAAGCTGACCCAAATAAAATTTAGTTTAACAAAAAATTCAATATGGTTAAAACTTGAGAAAATCATGCATTTTCATTAAAAGACATAGCCACTTTTTTGTTAATTTAAAGCAATAAAAAGGTATAATGGTTAAGACCAAAGCAATATAACAAAAAAGTTGAGAAAAAAATATGAATGTGTCTTTTGCAATCTCTTCTGCCAAACAAATTTATTTAGTCAAAAAATAGTGAATGTGTTTATTTGCCATTGACTAAAAATGAAATATTTTTTAGTAAATCCAAATAATATCTCATTAAATATTATTTTTTGTAGTATTTGAAAATATTTATCAATAAATAAATTTAAAACATCATATAAGTAGCACATATTTATTTTAATAGTAAAAATAATAAAAATGTAATATTTGAATTTTAGTATGGACAAACATGTCTTCTTATTATAAAAAGTTTATTTTCCAAAAAAGTTCTAAACATAGATTATTTTTCAAATTACATTGGTCAATTCTAATACTAAAATAAAATACATGACTTTTTGCATATATAGATATTAAAACTAACTATTTCCACCTGTTGGCAGATGTGTGGAGCAATTTTCAGTAAAATCTATATTTTAATAGGAAATATTCTAATTTTTGCATATACAAATTAGTAATAATATATATGAGGAATTAATTTAGCTGGCTAAAGATGACTAGTGAGAAAAAACCCAAAAAAAAACAAAAACAATAAATACACAATATCTGAGATGAATAAAGAGGAAACTAAACAAAATACAGAAATAAAAAAAGAGTAACTAGTCTTGCAAAACATTGACACAGTTGTCTTACCTATACAGAAAATATACATGCGAGTATAGATTTGTATATCTATATAAGTAGCTAGAGTTACCCCAAGTCTATATATAGCTAATTGAAAAGGACAATAAGCTCTCACATGACCCAAACCACATCAGTCATGGGTCCCTTTAATCTCTTCTCTAATATGTAATCTTCATCTCTATCATCGTCAAAATTCTCAAGCCACTAAAGTCATATAGAGAGAAAGAGGTAGAAAAGGAGAGAGAGAGAAACTGAAAACCAGTGAATTCATTTGTAAACACCTTTTGGATTCAACGAAACAACCAGAGAAAAGAAGAAAGACAAAAAGAGTACGTCTGTCTTCTATACTTATGGATTCTCTAGGGTTTTGTTCTTCAGTTGATGTTTAATTACGTGAATTATTTATTAATTACTTGTTTACGTGAAGAGATATCTAATTAACTTGGGTCATTAGCTTCTCCAGAATTCATATATAAAAGAAAAAGTTTGAAGGAAATGTCGACGGTGAACCCTGACCAAGAACTCACTGGTGGTGGTGGTTCCGGCAATAACATCAACTACTTTTACAACTCGGAGATGAGAGAGCATATGTTTGACAAAGTGTTGACACCAAGTGATGTCGGAAAACTCAACAGGCTTGTGATTCCTAAGCAACATGCAGAGAACTACTTCTCACTAGACGAAAATCAAAACGGAACGACGTTGGAATTCCAAGATAAAAACGGGAAGATGTGGAGGTTTCGATACTCGTATTGGAACAGTAGCCAAAGCTACGTGATGACCAAAGGATGGAGCCGTTTCGTCAAAGACAAGAAACTCTTCGCTGCAGACATTGTCTCTTTCCACCGTGGCTACATTCCCGACAATAACGATCCGGAGAAACGAATCAAACTAATGTTCATCGATTGGAGGCATCGAGCCGACATAAACCTCGTACAAAGCATTAATCAGCATAACTTCATTTTCGGGTCGGCTAGCTATTATCCGGTGACTGCATATTCCATACCAACCTACCGAAGTTTTCCACCGGTTTATCATAACCAACTTCAAGAAAGGCCACATTTAGGGTATGGTTATGGTCGAGTTTTCAATGGAGGGCATTACTACACGGGATCACCGTTGGATCATTATCATCAGTGGAATCTTGGTAGATCTGAGCCGTTTATTCATGACTCGTTTCCTGCTTTTCCTGCGGCGAGAGTACCTTCATTGGCGCCTCCTCAGCTACCCGAGGGAACGTCGACGACGAAGAAGCTGAGGCTCTTTGGGGTTGACCTAGAGGAGTCTTCTTCTTCAGGGGAGACACGTGGCGAATTGGGATTTACTGCAGGGTACAATTCTTCTTCTCCAGTTGTGTTCAAGGACGATGAATCATCTTGGAGGACGCCACGTGGCGAAATAGGTGCATCGTCTTCTTCGGCTATGCAGCTAAGCGATGAGGATGAAGCATATCGAAGGAAAGGAAAGTCCATAGAGTTTTAGAAATATATCTTATAATATTCACCATTTTACTTAAATTTCCTTCCTTTAATTTCTTTTATATTTAATTGTCATATGTCAGTTGGCAATTGGGAAATTAGACTGTCGTAACCGGTTTTATATGACAATTATGCAGTGTTGAATTTTTATATTTTAAGTGCTTATATTAAAAAGTTTGTGAATTTAAATTAATTAACAATAAAATAAGATCAATTCACAAAAATAACACTATTTAAAATTTTTATTTTAAATATAGCATAAGTTTTTTAAAGATAACATAAATTTAATATTAAAATATTTTAAAACTTATTTGTAATAACAAAAATTAAAACCTAAATTAGAAAAACATACAAATATAATATTTTAATAAGTAATATCTTAAAATAATACTTTTAACAAAAAAAATTCAAATTTAGCACTATAAATTTAAAATTCCAAAATAGCATAAATTATTTTCTGAAAATACATATTTAACATAAATCAATTATAAGTATAATTAAAGTATTATATTTTGGTTCTTTTTTTCAATTTAAGTTTTAATTTTTCCTTATTAAAAAGAAGTTTTAAGATCTTTTAACACTAAATTTGTGCTATTTTTATAAATTTAAACTAAAAGTGATATATTTAGAACAAAAACTTAAAAGAGTCTAATTTTGTCAATTGTCCAATTTTAATTATATTTATAATTTATTTATGGAAAATATATATTTTCAAAAAATAATTTGTGCTATTTTTTAGAATTTTAAGTTTATAATGCTAAATTTGAAACAAAAACTTACAAAATACTATTTTAAGGTATTAATCATAAATTAATTAATAGATGTTATATATATATATTATTCAGATATCTTTTCAAATTTCTTATATGTAATATTATTTTTAATAGGTTTTTTTCAAAATAATATCTTCTTAGATCATTTATATAGCTATATTTAGATATAATCAACGTAATAAATTTTAGCGAAGATTATTTATATCGCTATATTTAGATATAATCAACGTAACAAATTTTATAGAAGATCATTTATATCGCTATATTTAGGTATAATCAACGTAACAAATTTTAGAGAAATTATTTATATCGCTATATTTAGATATAATCAATGTAACGAATTTTAGAGAAGATCATTTATATCGCTATATTTATATATAATCAAGGTAACAAATTTTAAAGAAGATCATTTATATCGCTATATTTACATATAATCAACGTAGTAAATTTTATAGAAGATCATTTATATCGCTATATTTAGATATAATCAACTTAACAAAATTTAGAGAAGATCATTTATATCGCTATAGTTAGATATAATCAACGTAACAAATTTTAGAAAAAATCATTTATATCGCTATATTTAGATATAATCAACGTAACAAATTTTAGAGAAGATTATTTATATCGCTATATTTAGATATAATCAACGTAAAATTTTTTAAAAAAGATCATTTATATCGCTATATTTACATATAATCAACGTAGTAAATTTTATAGAAGATCATTTATATCGCTATATTTAGATATAATCAACTTAACAAATTTTAGAGAAGATCATTTATATCGCTATATTTAGATATAATCAACTTAACAAATTTTAGAGAAGATCATTTATATCGCTATATTTAAATATAATCAACGTAATAAATTTTAAAAAAGATCATTTATATCGCTATATTTACATATAATCAACGTAGTAAATTTTATAGAAGATCATTTATATCGCTATATTTAGATATAATCAACTTAACAAATTTTAGAGAAGATCATTTATATCGTTATAGTTAGATATAATCAACTTAACAAATTTTAGAGAAGATCATTTATATCGCTATATTTAAATATAATCAATGTAATAAATTTTAGCGAAGATTATTTTTATCGCTATATTTAGATATAATCAACGTAACAAATTTTATAGAAGATCATTTATATCGCTATATTT
The DNA here is from genome assembly GCA_018901935.1 of Pugionium cornutum. Lineage (NCBI taxonomy): Eukaryota > Viridiplantae > Streptophyta > Magnoliopsida > Brassicales > Brassicaceae > Pugionium > Pugionium cornutum. Next base: position 41,359,387 of record CM032159.1, on the reverse strand, counting down.
AGATATAATCAACGTAACAAATTTTAGAAAAAATTATTTATATCGCTATATTTAGATATAATCAATGTAACGAATTTTAGAGAAGATCATTTATATCGCTATATTTATATATAATCAAGGTAACAAATTTTAAAGAAGATCATTTATATCGCTATATTTACATATAATCAACGTAGTAAATTTTATAGAAGATCATTTATATCGCTATATTTAGATATAATCAACTTAACAAATTTTAGAGAAGATCATTTATATCGCTATAGTTAGATATAATCAACGTAACAAATTTTAGAAAAAATCATTTATATCGCTATATTTAGATATAATCAACGTAACAAATTTTAGAGAAGATTATTTATATCGCTATATTTAGATATAATCAACGTAAAATTTTTTAAAAAAGATCATTTATATCGCTATATTTACATATAATCAACGTAGTAAATTTTATAGAAGATCATTTATATCGCTATATTTAGATATAATCAACTTAACAAATTTTAGAGAAGATCATTTATATCGTTATAGTTAGATATAATCAACTTAACAAATTTTAGAGAAGATCATTTATATCGTTATAGTTAGATATAATCAACTTAACAAATTTTAGAGAAGATCATTTATATCGCTATATTTAGATATAATCAACGTAAAATTTTTTTAAAAAAGATCATTTATATCGCTATATTTACATATAATCAACGTAGTAAATTTTATAGAAGATCATTTATATCGCTATATTTAGATATAATCAACTTAACAAATTTTAGAGAAGATCATTTATATCGCTATATTTAAATATAATCAAGGTAATAAATTTTAGCGAAGATTATTTATATCGCTATATTTAGATATAATCAACGTAAATTTTTTTAAAAAAGATCATTTATATCGCTATATTTACATATAATCAACGTAGTAAATTTTATAGAAGATCATTTATATCGCTATATTTAGATATAATCAACTTAACAAATTTTAGAGAAGATCATTTATATCGTTATAGTTAGATATAATCAACTTAACAAATTTTAGAGAAGATCATTTATATCGCTATATTTAAATATAATCAACGTAATAAATTTTAGCGAAGATTATTTATATCGCTATATTTAGATATAATCAACGTAACAAATTTTATAGAAGATCATTTATATCGCTATATTTAGATATAATCAACGTAACAAATTTTAGAGAAAATTATTTATATCGCTATATTTAGATATAATCAACGTAACGAATTTTAGAGAAGATCATTTATATCGCTATATTTATATATAATCAAGGTAACAAATTTTAAAGAAGATCATTTATATCGCTATATTTACATATAATCAACGTAGTAAATTTTATAGAAGATCATTTATATCGCTATATTTATATATAATCAAGGTAACAAATTTTAAAGAAGATCATTTATATCGCTATATTTACATATAATCAACGTAGTAAATTTTATAGAAGATCATTTATATCGCTATATTTAGATATAATCAACTTAACAAATTTTAGAGAAGATCATTTATATCGTTATAGTTAGATATAATCAACTTAAGAAATTTTAGAGAAGATCATTTATATCGCTATATTTAAATATAATCAACGTAATAAATTTTAGAGAAGATTATTTATATCGCTATATTTAGATATAATCAACTTAACAAATTTTAGAACATTTCAATTTTGATAGATCAATTTTAGGTAAAATTAGACAATATTAATACTATTTTGATATCGCAATAAAATTAATGAAATTCTAACCAAAACCAAATAACAATTAGTAAATTAACTTAGTTAAAATATTTCATTTCTAAAATATTAATCTTCAAACTTAGTTATAACTACATGTTGAAAACTAACCAACCATCTTTCAATAATCTTATCAGGTTTTGAGATGTCTACACCAAAACGTTGATCAAAAGTGTTCAAATTGTTTCATTGAAAGTATATTATCTCTAATATATTATTTAAAAAATATTTTTTAAAAATAATTTCACCATAACGTATTATGAATAGAATATAATATTAACGTGTTATCAGCATAATTGATTTCAAATAAATATATAAATGAGTTTAACCTAATAGAATAATTACAATATATACCATTGTTATTAATTTTGTTAGAAAATTAATATATTTTATTAAACTAACAAAAAAATCATATTAAATTTGCAAAAAAAATAATTTTTTTTTATTTTGTTATTTATATATACAAAAATTAATATTAAAAGTAATTTTAAATGTCTAATTTATATTTAATAATAAACAATGTTATATAATTTGCGATACGGTTCGTGAACATAAATCTAAATCTAGTAGTTTGTTAAATGTGTAATTTGGAAGAAAAGAAATGGCTTATAATTGTACTCTATGTGCCTACATATCTCCCTAAGCTGACAAAGTTTTGTGGTATATTCTAAGCAAATGGACAGATTCAAAACAAAAAAGTATCTATCTCTCTCTATAACCAATGGTCCAATGTTAGTTTGTTGGTTACTATTGCCTTTTGCTTGGTTTAAAGAGATTTGTATTTTATGGACAGTGAACAAAATGGAGAAACTATGAAAGGACAATTTCAATTTCAGGAAAACGAAATACAGAATCATGACATGAATTCCATTTTTTACGTTATCCCAAAATGAAATATATTTTTTTTACATTTGCTTTTGTAACCATTGCTCTGTACGACTACCGTACACGTCGAATTAGCTGTCTAATTTATATCATATACTAAATAGTTTATTAGTTGCACTATTTTTACAATCATTACAAAGGTGTAGATTTTGATTCTATTTTCATTCGTATGACAAAGTTAAATTTTCATTTAAATATGTTGAGTTATGGGGTCAGCCCGTTATGCCCCAATAACAAAAAAAAAGTTATATCATAAGAGCCGGGGAGTAGTAAATAGTTTATTAGTTACACTATTTTTACGTTCATTACAAAAATGTAGAGTTTGATTCTATTTTCATTCGTATGACAGAGTTAAATTTTTTTTTAAATATGTTGAGTTATCGGGTCAGCCCGTTATGTCCCAATAACAAAAAAAAATTATATCGTAAGAGCCAATATAATCAATCAAATGCACAACAATTATGGCCGATTCTTATGAATGTGATAGAAAACATTTATTTAGGAGACTTTTTATATAATATATTATATGTAGGACTCTTTATATAATATAGTTTTACATATGTAAATTTTATTAAGTTTCAGAATAAAGAAAACAATCTAGCAAAAAAGGAAAAATATCTTAAAAATACCATAAAAAGTTTTAAACTAAATGAAAATCAGGATTCATGAACCAAGAATGTATATTAACAATGGTTTGTAAAAGAGAAAAAAATGAGAATATGGTTTAAATTTTGAAATAATATCCCATAATAACAATTTTTAAGTTATGTTCTAAATATAACACGGTAAAAGTAAAATTTTAAAAATAACAAAAATTATTATGTAAAAATAGTTATTTAGCTTAAATAAAATAAAATTAAAATTAAAACATAATATTTAGATTTTTTTATTTAATTTAATGTTTAGATTTTTTATATTAAAAGATATTTTTAAATATTTTACTGTTAAATTAGTGCTATTATTAGAAATTTAAAATAAGAAATTTTTTCTAAGACAACACATTTTAAAACTTTGATTTCAAATTAGCATTATTAGTTTAAATTTACAATAATAACACAAATTTAAAACTAAAATATATTAAAACAAGATTAATATCCTAAAATATTATATTTTAAATTTATCATTAAAAATAATATTAAAAATAAAATTACTAAAATGGTACAAATTATTATGTAAAAATAATTATATAATTTAAATAAACTATATATAAATTAAAATATAATGTTTATGTTTACTTTTTTTAATTTATTATATTATTTTTTTATTAGAAAGATATTTTTAATTGTTTAATATTAAATTTGTGTTATTTTTAAAATTTTAAATGATTAGTGATACATTTATAATAAAAATTTGAAAAAGTGTTATTTTATATAGTTGTCCATTTTAAAATATTGTTAAAATTTCCTTGGACTCTGTATAATATTGTTAAATGTCAATTTCTATACTATTAACATACTTTTGTCTAAGGGTAATTTTATAAAATATTATTTTTAAAAAATAATTTTCAAAAATAACATCAATAATTTAAATTTATAATAATAATAATAATACAAATTTGAAATTAAAATATACTAAATTTTCTTTTTAATAAAAATAATAATCTCTAAAATACAATATTTTAATTTTATATAATTTATTTATAATAAATAAATATTTTTATATTATTATTTATGTTATTTTTAGAATTATAATTTTGAAATATTAAATTTGATACAAAAAATTTAAAATATATTATTTTAAAATATTTTTTTTTTCCATCAAACACATGAATAAAGAGTTTCACTTTCTTGGACAATATACCACAACCTTATGCGTTAACCAAATAGCTAAAATCAACACCTTTCTAAAAGCCAAGACACGAATCAAACAAGACGATCTATGTTTCCGAAATTAGTCAAGATTGCTAATATGTATGAAAGCTTTAAACACATTTTTGTCTAAAGATTGGGAAAATCCGAACAGATAAACAATCAAAACTGGAAGTCAAACTCCAAGAGAATAAAGAATCATAAGAAGAACCTCCTCCTGCTAGTGTCCATTTCAGGCTGTAATGAAACACAAAACATAAGAACACAAACATAAGAACACAAAACTCGTAAGGACCTGCGATGAAGCTAACATATATATTCTTATGATATTACCTTATGAACCCATTCAAATTCTCCACCTTTGGTATCAAAAGTTCCATGTTGTAAAGTAATCAGCTTAAGGGTGAATCGAGGACCACATTCCTTCACGTAAAATCCAAGTTTTTAGTATACAACATTTGAGAATGTTGATCGATTTAAACACACAAGAGAAGTATTTCTCAATTCACCTGAAGACGAGGTTTTACTTTCTCTCGAGCAACACCATCTTTACCCTTTGTACCACTCTCTTTGATCTCCTTTTTCTCAAATATGTAACTGAATAAGAGTTGAATTTGTTCAATGAATGTTTTAACGGAAGAATCTATCTGGCAAACACAAGGTTATTTGATTTACCGATGATGTCTGAAAAATATAAAGTCTCGCTGGTTATGGAATGTTACAACTCTCCTACCACGGAAATTAGGATCCGGAGGGAAGAGCGATTGAATAAATCTGAGAAAAATCAGAGAATACAACATCAGTAAGAAATCAAAGAGACCACAACACGAAATTAAAGAGAACACTTTGGAAAAAACTATAGCTACCGGCCAACACGATTCCCTAAACGCGTTGTAAAGTTATTCAAAATAAGTTCTGGTTCATGGCTTGTAGGATTTCCATGATTCTGCAATGCATTTGACATATATGTAAGTAGTCACTAATCTAAACGACGATGTAGAGAAGAAGAATGTGCTTACATACCTTAATATCCTTCCTTAGAACAAGGTTTGACAATTTGAAATGAGCAGTGGGCCCATTTGGCAAACCGATGATAAGAAGGGCATCTACATATGAAATACAAAAGCTTGAAACATCCATATAAAAGACAATAATGAACCCAAAAAAAGCTTGAATCCATGAGTGGAAACTAACCAGGCTCTCTGCGGTTTGTATGAACTACAATAAGAGATGTAAAATCTTTCTTCTTTGCGTATTCTACAATCTACAGAACCATATATAAATGGTTATCAAAAGATGAACTTTATAAGAAACATGGAGTCTCTGAAACTAATAACAACACCTTTTTCAAATCATAAGTTCCTCTCTTCTGATAATGAGAGTTTGGGATCACCGAGAGCAGCTCAGATATAAATGCAGGTCCTCTCTGCAATCCAATAACATTACTTGAAGCAAAAATCAAAACAAACACTGGGAGAATCTCGATTCTAGACTTCAAATTATGATCAACAATGAACCCTTTTATAAGTTTTGTACAAAAGCCTTACAGTGGAATTGAAACGACATGTTGTGATCAAGATCTTAGGTGTAATCTCACGTCTCAGGACTGGATTAAATTCATCAGCATCAATATCCGCAAATAGCTACAAATTCAAAGCGAGTAAATAAGTGACAAGAACAAACTGATTTAAGATTAGAAAAACAAACATTAAACGTACTTCTTCGTCATCAGGTCTGCAAATGGTTTCATCAGATTCTCTAGTATTCTCAATCGTCCGCGGAATCATCTTTTGTGGAGGCTATAAAGGAAGAGAAAAACGAATTTAGAATTCAAACTCAACACTGCTTTTTAAAAAATCCCTAAAAAAACTCCAGATCTTTGTACCTCTTCACCAAGCTCTAGAGCTCGTTTCTCAGCGGCTTCACGAGCCTTAATCTTCTTCTGCTTCTCAATCTTCTTCTCATGCTTCTGCTTCGCGTATACTTTGGATCTCTTATCTTTATTCTTTATCATCGAAGGAAGTATCACATTCCTCTTCTCCATCCCGTTGAAACTGGATCTTCCGCGATTTTCAGCTTCGATTTCTTCACACTCACCGTCGTGTGAGGTATTAGAATTTGGCAAAGACACAATTAACTCGGAAAAAGACCTTATATTAAGAAGAGTTTTACAGCAATTTAGAAGACAACAGTGTAGAAAGAATCAATGAAAACTCAGTCTCTCTCGTAACCTAATCTCTCTCTACCTCTTTGTTTTGCAGGATGATTTTGGACATCCAGAAGAAAACAATTTTCTAGGGTTTTTACCAATTGGGCTTAAGGCCCATAAGAGATGAAAATAGATTTGGCCCTATAAACTCATTCGAATTTGGGCTTCGGAATTTTTGAGAATTCTTATTAATATTCGGACGAATCTAGTATATTAATTGAAAAAATATTTAACAAAACAATTTTTATTTTTATATGTAATTTAAAAATATGTTACATTAACGTATCATACTGTCACAACATTTTAAAATAAATATTTATAAAATATAATTTACTAAAATATTTATAAAAATAATATTAAAAAAATATTTAACATTATACAATATGTAAATCTCACATAAAAAGTAAATACAATATAAAAAATATTAGAAATTTTAAAATATTATTCAAATGAAGTATGAAAAACTTTGATTTAATTAAATATTTATCACATTTACAATTTCTTACTTATTTAATAATATTATATATTCAAAATAAATATAATTTAAATTCATTTGTATAATTCGATTTTGTTGTCTAATTCATTTGTATAATTCGATTTTATTATCTAATTCATTTATATAATCAATTTATAAATTTCAAAAAAAAAGAACTTATGTATATATCTAATTTATATTTAATAAATATATAATTAATTATAATGTGTGAATATTTTTTTTAAACATAGCATATGAGTCTAAATCTAACTAAGCTGTATTTGGCACAAATTTTCTATAGATAATGTGTAATATGTTATCAGTGAAATTTAATTCCAAAAAATCAAATTATTTTATAACTTACAAATCATTTCAATTTATCATAAGACATATGAGTAGTGGCTCCATGTGTGAGTTTATTGAATGGAATTATGGCATCACATCACCCATGTGATAAGTACGTGGACGTACCCATTAGATATGCCATAATATTAGGCTATCCATCATTTATATTACTTGATTGACAAATTTATAATTTTATCTACTTATATATTAACGTTTGACTTCGACCATCTTTACAATTTTCAAATTAGGTTGAAGAGCCAATCTAAATATAAAATTATCTAACATGTTATCATAAAGTATTTAGCACTCTCCCATTATAAGTATATTGCTTTATCTTTTATGATTGTTCATCTTATATCCATTACTTATCTAATCCATCAATCCAAAATCAACTTAAAGAAGTTTATTAACGTTTTTTTATGAACCATAACGTATTGTCCCAATTCTCCAACATTTTCATACGAAGATTTAACACCTTCATACGAGACTAGGTATAGTCGAATTCCACACATTTGGGATGGACGTACATGTGCTACAACTACTACACCAATTACTCCTCCCGAGTTCATTAATGTTTATAAATAAACAACCACAAAAATTATATCTCATCTCATATAGATTAAAATAGAAGTGAATTTTAAAAAATGGTTACTCAAATATGACATAGATAATTTTAAATATAAAACTTAATTTTATAAAATTATATATCAGAAAGATACAAAACTAATGATTTTTTATATATAGATATAGACGAATTAGATATTAATATATGAATATCCGTAATTCTATTTCTAAAAGAAAACAGAGAAACTTTCTAGTTATGAATCAGGTATAGAACCGATCGGGGATGCTTGGTTACAATTTAGAATCCGTTATTATATGTTTGATCCTATTCTAAAGTGATTCGTAAAAGCTTTCACTCTATCCAAAGGGAAAGGTTCAGTTACTCAAAAGGCGGTAATTATCAGATTTTTCGGGGCCTGGGAGGGCAGGGAATCGGGTTTTATGAATATCTCTCTTCCGGAAACGTGTATTATATATAAGCTCATAATTTTTAATATACAATCGTACCAAAATATAGTTCAAATATAATTCGATTCTAAAATATAAATGTAAGCATATTACAAAATAAAAATATAATTTTAATAGTTTTTAATACATAAAACACAAATAAAACTCATCCTTTATAATAAATAAATAATATAATATATATACATATATATAATATTTTAATCAATACAATAATAACACAAATTTTAATATAAAAACTCAAAACGTAAGAAAATTATCTAGTCAATGACGTCTTAAACTATTTGTAAAAAAAAATTTATGTGTAATTATTATCAAACGTATATTTCATTAAAAGGGTAGGGATCCTAATTATATTTTATATACATATATTCGAGAGAAAAAAAATTCAAGCCATATGGTAAAATATTTCAGCTACATATACTAAAAATTTCATAAGTTTGTGTTTTTCTTTTCAATCCCTTCAAAATTTATAACTACATATACTTTTGTTATGGTTGGTCAATTTTAGTAGAATATAAAATATACTAGTTATATTCGTTTACCAATCGAATATTCATGTGTTCGTGGTTGCGACAAATTATTGTTCGTTTAGCTGTTGTATTTATTTACGGCAGATGCAGTGGTTAAACTATGACGTAGTGGTCAGATAATGTATTATTCGTCGTAATTTTTTCGACCGCTAATTAAAACAATGGTGCGACTAAAAATTTACGATCAAATGTAATCGCAATCGTCGACGACAAACAAATAAACAACATGTACCATAGCTGTAACCGCAGTGTTGACCGCAGTTGCATCCGCATTACTAAATTAACAATACTAGTCTAATTATGATTGTAAATCAATAAACTGAATTTGCAAATTGTGACGTACCACGGAATTTGCGTAAATAGAGGAGCACTAATCAGTTCATTTCGTACTTTGAATTTTCAGCAAAAAAAGCCATTAATGTTCAAATTATATATTCATTGCCAATTATTAAGCTAACTTGTCCATGTGATGGGGTATAAATATATTTATATGTACAAATTGGTGTACTAAACTATTTAATGTAATAACTAATAATAATGGTTTACCGTTATAAATTGCAACAAGATTCAAAATTTAATTGAATTGATTTTTATGATTAATAATTTTCTATTATTCTAAACTAATAGTTATTTAATAAATAAAAAAATTCACAATTAATCATTATTAGTTAGTAAAAAATATATTGAAAACTTAAAAAATCTATCTTTATAAAATAAAATTAAAATCTAAAAAAACATTTAAAAATAGAAAGAGAGTATATCTTTACAAGTATAGAAATTTATAAACATAGAAATTTTAATATTTATATCAAAATGACAAAAAATACATAAAAATATCAAAATATATGTTATCATTTAATTAAGTATATGGCCGTCTTCCATATTTTGAATATAATCTTGTTCGTTTGCTCGTCGCATGCGGCTACGACTGCAACATATATTGTTCGTTTGTCTTCTGTCAGTGGTTGCGTTTGCGGTTGATTAAAGACTTTTAGTCGTATTGCTGTTTTGATAAGTGGTCAAAAAAATTGCGACGCATAACACAATATCTGACCATTGCGTCTGGCCGCAAATAATTGAGGTAGATGAACGAAAAACAATTTATCGCGGCTGACAAACGAACATGATCTATAACTTACCGGTACAATATTATAACTACCAAAACTAAAATCAAAATCAAACTTCACACACATACATGATATGTCACCAAAATTGTGCAAACCATTTACACACTTAGTTTTTTAGTTCATTGGTTATCCATTTCAATTTTTCTTTATTTGTTTTTAGATTAGTATTATAATAATGTTTGGTATGTACTAATTGACTATTTCAAACCGCTAAAACAATCAAAACTATAAAACTTGGTTAATAAGAAGAAACAAAATATAAACATAGAAAAACAGAGCAATAGTTTATAATATATGAAATAAACTAAAAAAAAAACAATTACCTATTGTCACATGCTTTATAAGATTCACTTAAATATCATATGCTTGACAACTCCTTAATTTTCTTCTTATAATCATTGGGTCAATCATCACCAAACCATATTATCAATTTTCAACAGTTTTGTCTAATTCCAAGTCATATATAATTACTTTATGCATTTATCTTAATTAATTCAAATTAGCTCTATGATTTTCACTATAAATAGCTGCTTAATCAAAAGTTAAACACCTAAGAAATTCGAAAAAGAAATACAAAATGAAGAATAGTTTCTCTCTTTCGGTCTCAGTGATCTTCTCCACAATGTTTTTGATGAAGATGAGCTTCGTTTCTGCAGGTTGGTTAAAAGCTCACGCGACCTTCTATGGCGGAAGTGATGCTTCTGGTACAATGGGTAAGTCTCATCAACATTTTTTTTAAACATTTTTTTCGATTTGGAGAAAATTATATCTTACTAAACTAAAATTTTATAACTTTAATTTAATAAATTTAAAAGAAAAGAGAAAAAATAATGAAAAGATATAAATTTCTTCTAGTACAAATAATTTTACTTTAAGTAATGATATGATTTTTTCGTAAATCTTTAGACATATTTTAATTATTTATTTTTTTGTTTACTTTTTAGAGTAACAATGTAAAATAATTTTTTTTAAAATTCAAATTTTAAATATATTATATTGAAATTAAAATTTTAAAAATAACATAAATAGTTAAAAATACTTATTTATTTTAAATAAATTATAAAAACTTAAAAAATTATTTTTTTCTACTAAAATTATTTTAATGTATTTTATTTTAAATTTTTAATAGGACAATTAATAAAAATAACACTGTTTTAAAATTTTTCCAAATATAACAGTATTAGTTTAAATTTATAAAAAATATTATATTAAAATACCTTAAATTTTATTTTTAATAAAGAAAAATTAAATTTTAAATTAAAATAAAAACTGAAATATAATATTTTAATTATTTTTGTAATTTATTTATGGTAAATTAGTGTTTTCAGAAAATAGTTTGTACTATTTTTGAAATTTTAAATTTAAAATGATAAATTTGGAACAAAAACTTAAAATAATGTTATTTAAAGTTATTATTCGTTTTTTATTATTCTGAGAAGTTAAATTAACGGAGTTACTTTTACAGTCAAATTTTTTAAAAATATTATTTTATAAAATTGTATTTTATTTATTTCGATTCTGTTTAACGTTGGGTATAAATCAAACTATAAACTAAATTTGGTTTTAGAGAGACAAAAAAGAAAGAGAAACCTTTCTTCTTTAGCAAGAAACCTTCTCAAATATTTGATTTTCTTTCTTTTCTCCTTCAGGTGGAGCTTGTGGTTACGGAAACCTATACACCGACGGTTACAAGACAAACACTGCGGCGTTAAGCACGGCACTGTTCAACGACGGCAAATCATGCGGTGGATGTTACCAAATTGTTTGCGACGCGACCAAAGTGCCACAATGGTGTCTTAAAGGCAGATCAATCACAATCACTGCCACAAACTTTTGTCCACCAAACTTTGCTCAGGCAAGCGACAATGGAGGTTGGTGCAACCCACCAAGACCTCACTTCGACATGGCTCAGCCTGCTTTTCTCACTATCGCTAAGTACAAAGCTGGAATCGTCCCCATTCTCTACAAAAGGTAATAAACAAAAAATCATTTAAAGGCTTCTTCTTCTTCTTCCTCTTCCTCTTCTTATGGATTTGTGTTTATCTTTTGTAGGGTTGGTTGCAGAAGAAGTGGAGGGATGAGATTCACAATGAACGGTAGGAACTATTTCGAGCTTGTTCTTATCTCAAACGTAGGAGGAGCTGGTGAGATTTCAAAAGTTTGGATTAAAGGCTCTAAGAGCAACAAATGGGAGACAATGTCAAGAAACTGGGGAGCTAATTGGCAAAGTAATACTTACCTTAATGGTCAATCTCTCTCTTTCAAAGTTCAACTCAGCAATGGAAGAATCAAAGCAGTTCTCAATGTTGTTCCTTCTAATTGGCGGTTTGGTCAAAGCTTCAAGAGTAACATCAACTTCTGAATATCAATAACAACCATCGTATATCCACTTTCGTTTTTCTTTTGTTCATCATCATCTGCTGCCGTAAGCTGCAAGCATTGTAGCTATATGTTGTTTAGTCTTGTTTCCGGAGTGAGTTTATAATCTGCGGAAGACTTAAGCAGTGATGATTGTATTGTAATTAACGTTATTTCTATAACATTGGGTAATTGAATAATCGTGAATCAGTTACATATAATATAATAAGGTAAATACAGATACAAAAATTTGAAAAAAAAAATAAATTTGCGATATAACTGTATAATTTTTATGATTTATTTTAATATATTTATTTAAAGCAAAAAATTAAAATTATTATTTTATATTATTACTTATACTTTTTAGTATCTTCTTTTTTAAATAGATAAGAATAATTTTTCTGATGTTATTTTATCCGAAACAAATAAATGTAGTTTTGAAAATCCATATATTACAAAAAAATGAATACCACACATATATCCTATCATATATATCCTATCATAAGGTCACATATATAATCACATACTAGATTCATAACCACGCAATGCGTAGGGAAAAATATTCGTAAAATTATATTTTATTAGTAAATATAAATTAAATATTTATATAATTTTAATTTTTATTTAAAATTACTTTTAACATTAATTTGTGTATATAAAAATTAAGAAAATAAAAAATAATTATTTTTTATGAATTTAATAGTATTTTTTGTTAGTTTAATAAAATATATTAATTATACAACCAAATTAATAACAATGATATATTTGTAATTATTCTAATAAGTTAAACTCATTTATATATTTATTTGAAATTTACTTTAGTGATGACACGCCAACAAGATATTTCTGTTAATAACACATTAGAATAAGGTTATTTTATTAAAATATTTCTCAAATAATATATTAGGGATTACAGTAGTAACTTAAATCTATTTATATTTATTTAAAATTATTTATAAATTAACGTATAAAAAATTTAAAGAAATAAAAATTATTGTTTTTGCAAATGTAATAGTATTTTTTGGTTAGTTGAATAAATTATATTTATTGTCTAACCAAATTAATATCAGTGGCATGTATTGTAATTATTCTAATAAGTTAAACCCTTTTATATATTTAAGATGAAACTCGATGTGGTGTTGACACGTCAGCATGATATTTTTGTTATAAACACGCCAGGGTAAGATTACTTTGTTAAAAAGTTTCTCAAATAACATATTAGAAATATGTAATTTTGAAATATATTTAAAACTGTACGAAATATATGAATAACATGGTTATATATACAAATGGTCATGAAATATGTGATTAACATCATAATCTAGTTTTTGATATTGGTCAAAAGTTTAATCAACAGTGTTAATTCGGTGGATTAAAAAATTTTAATTCTCATTACATAGATGAAATCGTTTATTCGAGTGTAGTTTGTTTTTTTTAATCTACGTCGTTTAAAATTTTGACCAATTAAAAATCAAATTATAATATTAAACACATGTTTTATAAATAGTTTGTCCATGTTATCCATATAATTCGTATAATTTTACATAAATTTTAAAACTATAAATGTGTGATCATGTGATAGGATATATTTTGTAGAATTAACAATTATTTTTCTATATATTAACGAGTCTATTTATAAATATAATTTTTCAAGTCTATTTATGAAAATAATTTTATTATATTTTCTGATTTGAAAATGGTAAAACAAATATAAAAAAGTTTGGTTTTTTCTACAAACCCGGATTCGAAATCCGCCACTACTAGTATCCACTGTTGACCCGGTTCAAGCTCAAATCCTAAATCCTTACAAGCTTTGACTTCCCCTAAATCCGTACACAATGGTCTTCCTCCTCCTATTGGCCTCGTCACCACCACCACTCCTCCGCCGTACCCACGGTGACCACTCTGTTCATAGACGTAATTCCTCCGCAATACTATCGACCCACGGTGGATACTCCGGTCTCAGTTTCCTCGGTCTTCTCTGATTGTTACTCTCCCCTGTTTCGCCTTTTGCGCTTCGTTCTCGCTCGCGTAGGCTTCCTCGCCGGAAATGGGCGAACTCCACTCCATGCCGCCTTCTCCTTATCGGAGGCGTGGTCGGAAGCGAATGACAACCCGTTGATCCCTTATCGGCATCTGAAAATTTTAGCTCCTACAGCGATTTTTCTCCTCCTCGACCGACGCGTGCCTCGTCAGGATCAGACGGTTCGCCGTCAGCTTCATCGACGTCGTAATTTGAACAGACGGAGAGTCTCGACAACGAATAGTGATGTTCCTCTTCTTCTCGGCCATCAATTTTTCTAGGTGGTCTCGTTATGCGATGCGCCATGGAAGATCAAGCGTCGTAATAGCTGCAATTTCCAGTCTATCGCCGGCGAAAAAATCACCTCTTCCAGAGGTTTGTAATGTGCTTGTAGTCGCGTCTCTATCGAAAACCTTGTCTCAGTCGGGTATACGGAACCTTGACGCAAATTCCATCCCGATTTCTGAACCTGTCGTCCTCCAGATACTTCGCCGAAACTCCTTGGATCCGTCGAAGAAGCTAGATTTCTTCCGATGGTGCTTTTCTCTTCGTCCCGGATACAAACATTCCGCATTAGCTTACTCTCAGATATTTAGCACTCTTTGCCGGACAGGGCTTCTCGGAGAAGTTCCCAGTCTGCTTGGTTCAATGAAGGACGATGGCGTTAGTTTAGACCAGACAACTTCTAAGGTACTTCTAGATTCCTTAATCCGTTCTGGTAAGTTAGATTCAGCGCTAGAAGTTCTGGATTACATAGAGGAATTAGGAGTTTGCTTAAACCATAGTTTATATGATTCTGTTCTTGTTGCTCTAGTCAAGAAAAATGAATTGCGTCTTGCTCTGTCCATTTTCTTTAAGCTTCTAGAATCTGAAAACCATAGTGAGACTGGTGAGGCTACTGTAAGTTATCTTCCTGGAACGGTTGCTGTGAATGAGCTCTTGGTAGGTCTAAGAAAAGCTGATATGAGGTTGGAATTCAAAAGGGTTTTTGAAAAGTTAAATGGAGCGAAAGGATTCAAATTTGATACATGGTGTTATAATATATGTATTCATGGATTTGGTTGTTGGGGGGATTTGGATGCTGCATTGAGTTTGTTCAAAGAGATGAAAGAGCAAAGATTGATCTCTGGATCTTCTATCAGTCCTGATATATGCACATATAACAGCCTGATTCATGTGTTGTGTTTATTTGGAAAAGCAAAAGATGCTTTGATCGTATGGGATGAACTGAAAGTTTCTGGCCATGAGCCTGATTATTCGACATATCGTATACTGATCCGAGGATGTTGCAAATCTTACCGGATGGATGATGCAATGAGGATTTTCAGTGAGATGCAGTATAATGGGTTTGTCCCTGATACTATTGTGTATAATTCTCTTTTAGATGGGACACTCAAAGCCAGAAAAGTCACTGAGGCTTGTCAGCTGTTTGAGAAGATGGTTCAAGAAGGAGTTAGAGCTTCCTGCTGGACATACAACATTCTGATAGATGGGTTATTTAGGAACGGAAGGGCCGAGGCTGGGTTTACTTTGTTCTGTGACTTGAAGAAGAAGGGTCAATTTGTCGATGCCATTACTTTTAGCATTGTTGTGTTGCAGCTTTGCAGGGAAGGGAAGGTAGAGGGAGCAGTGAAGATGGTGGAGGAGATGGAAACTAGAGGTTTCTCTGTGGACTTGGTTACAATTACTTCACTCTTGATTGAATTTCACAAACAAGGGAGGTGGGATTGGAAAGAGAAGCTGATGAAGCACGTACGGGAAGGAAACTTGGTACCTAATGTTTTGAGATGGAACGCAGGAGTGGAAGCTTCACTAAAACGTCCACAGAGCAAAGATAAAGATTACACCCCAATGTTTCCAAGCAAAGGAAGCTTCCTAGATATCTTGAGCATGGTGGGTTCAGAAGAGGATGAAGCTAGGGCTGAAGAAGTTGCGATGGTGGAGGGTGATGATCCTTGGTCATCATCTCCATATATGGACCAATTAGCCAACCAGAGCAGTCGACCTAAGCCCTTGTTTGGTTTAGCCAGAGGGCAGAGAGTCGAAGCAAAGCCAGATTCTTTTGATGTAGACATGATGAACACCTTCTTATCGATCTATCTGTCCAAAGGTGACCTCAGTTTAGCCTGCAAATTGTTTGAGGTCCTCAGTGGAATGGGTGTAACCGATCTCACGAGTTACACATACAACTCCATGATGAGCTCGTTCGTCAAGAAAGGCTACTTCAAAACCGCCCGCGGAGTGCTTGACCAAATGGGTGAGAGTTTTTGTGCAGCAGACATAGCAACGTACAATGTAATAATCCAAGGATTAGGAAAAATGGGAAGAGCTGACTTAGCCAGCGCGGTTCTCGACAGACTAACAAAGCAAGGAGGATATCTAGATATTGTAATGTACAACACGTTGATCAATGCCCTCGGTAAAGCAAACCGGCTAGATGAAGCAACCCGACTGTTTGAACATATGAAGAGCAATGGAATAAACCCTGACGTTGTGAGTTACAACACAATGATTGAAGTGAATAGCAAAGCAGGGAAACTAAAAGAAGCGTACAAGTACTTGAAACTGATGCTAGATGCAGGTTGTTTGCCTAATCATGTAACCGATACAATCCTGGATTATCTTGGGAAAGAGATGGAGAAATCAAGATTCAAAAAGGCTTCTTTTGTTCGAAACAAACCAAAATAATGATTCTTCATCTCAGTTTCTTGTAACTTCAATACAAAGCAATGAAAAAACACACACTTTTTTGGTGTTATTAGCATGAAAGATTATAAACATAAGATTAACTCATCAGTTACAATCTCTATGTGTTGTTTGATTTACAAGATTCGAACGAAATCAGAAGAGACCAAAGAGAATAGAAAACCCAAGAAGCATGAGCCAGACAATGTGAATCAAAAGCAAAGCTTGTCCAGGAACAGACAAACCACCGCCATTTCCAATATCACAAGCTCCTGGTTTAACAACACGAACCCCATGACACAAAGCATCTGAGCAACCGCACCAGTAAGTAACGCTGTCTTCACCGCAAACCGGATCAGCCCGAAAACACTTAACCGGACACGATATCGGGTTAACCGTTCCTTCACAGAATTCGCCTCTGTTCTTCTCCGAAGGTAATCGAATCTCTCCACCCTTTATAATCTCCTTCGAAGGATTAGCGGAAACGAAATTTAGATTCAGAAGAATCAGAAGAAGTAAAGAAATTGCGGACAATGGCGGCAAAAGCGTCGACATTGCCGAGATTTCAATCTTGAATTTCGCCGGAGAATCCGTCAGAAATGCTAAAATCCAAATGCGATTTTCTCTTTTATTTTATGGGTTTTTTCTTTAAGAAGGTAAAGAATCTGATAAAATTCTGAAACAACGCTGTTTCCTCTGAAAAGGAACAACGAACGAGAGAAAGAACAAAAAATAGGAAAAGATATTAAACAGGGAAGAAGAATTTAAAACTTTTGTATCTTTTAGCATAATTAGTTAAAATTAAATTAAAATCCGAAAATTTGAAAATAAATTAAACGAAAGTTTTCACCTTTAGTAGAAAAAAGGCATTTTTAAAATTACATGAATTGGTTTAACAAACAAAAACAGCACACATGCCTACGCTTTACAACTGGCTCCCACGTAATAGAAACAAACCAATGGGCTTTCTAATGGGCTTTAAGTGGGCTTTAAGTGGGCTTAAATGGGCTTTGTAATGGATTTTACAAAAAAAACAATGGACTTAAAAATTTCTAAAAGTAATTATTCTCACATGTTAATAACAAAAATACTAGTTGACGTGCCAATACCACAACAAATTTATAAAAAGGTTTAAATTATTATAATAATTATAATACATGTCATTGATATTAATATGGTTAGAAAATAGATATATTTAATTCAACTAAACCAAAAATATTATTATATTTTCAAAAACAATAATTTTAATTTCTTTAAATTTTTTTATACGTTAACTTATAAATAATTTCAAATAAATATAAATAGATTTAAGTTATTATCGTAATCTCTAATATGTTATTTGAGAAACATTTTAAGAAAATAATCTTACTCTGATGTGTTATTAACAAAAATATCATGATTACGTATCATCACTACAGTAAATTTCAAATAAATATACAAATTATTAAATATTTTAATTAAATTATTTAAATATTTTTAGAAACTTTAATTAAATTTATTAAATATTTTAATTTAAATAAATTTATTAAATATTTTAGTTTAATTAAATTTATTAAATATTTAAAAAATTTACTAACATTAATGTTAAAATTCATTTTAAATAAAAATTAAAATTATACAAATATTTAATTTATATTTAGTAATAAAATATAATTTGCGAATATTTTTCGTAGATATAAATTTAGTAGAAGCTTGAAAACAAAACTTTGAGGGTAAAATAGTCATAATACCAACGATTGAAAGCCCTAGAAAACAGAGTTAATAAAAAGGCTTTCTCGCCACTGCCATAGCAACTCATATGTGTTTCGTCTGTGTTTTTTATTTCTTGGTCTGAGATAAATCTGCCTCCTTGAGTAGCTTTATGAACTCTAAGTTCTTAGTTAATTTCATATCTGGCTTAGTTAGGTGGCAAAAATCAATATCAATATCAATACTTTTCTGTATTGTTTTTGACTTGGAGCTTTTTCTTTGTTTTGGTAGAAGCTTTAGCTTTCTTTAATCAAGTTTCTTCCCAAAAAGCTTCAAAACATCGATTTCATGGTTTTGTGAATTGATTTATGTATATCTCTAATAGCCTCCGAATAGCGAGAAGGTGAAATTTTCTGAAACACCTTCTTGTTCAGACATAGGCTTATATCAAACTCGAATCTGGTTTGAGAGTCAAAAAGTTCTTTATTTTTTTGACAGCCTCAGTTCTTCATCCTTTAATGGATAGATTCGAATATCTGCTTATCTGTTTTTTCATATTTTTTATTTACCTACCTTTTGGAAGAAAAAAACCCAAAAAGGAGGAGACTTTGGTTTTGAGAATGCTGTCTATAGTCGTTTTCATGTTCTTCTTCTTGTGTGTTTGTGATTATCGTTTATATGGTTGGATGTAGAAGAAGCGAGGGATGAGATTCACAATGAACGGTAGGAACTGTTTTGAGCTTGTTCTTATCTCAAACGTAGGAGGAGCTGGTGAGATCTCAAGAGTTTGGATCAAAGGATCTAAGAGCAAAAAATGGGAGACAATGTCAAGAAACTGGGGAGATAATTGGCAGAGTAATACTTACCTTAATGGTCAATCTCTCTGTCAAAGTTCAACTCAGCAATGGAAGTATCAAAGCAGCTCTCAGTGTTGTTCCTTTCAATTAGCGGTTTGGTCAAAGCTTCAAGAGTAACATCAACTTCTGAGATTTAGGGGACTTCTGAGATATAGATATTGAATATAATTCATCTTTATATAGTCTGAATATTCGACTTAACCTCTGCAGTCTAGACATTTTACCTCTTTCCCAAGATGAATCTGATTCGAATTATACTATAAAATTTTAGTCATGTCTGGTTTGGAGGAATCACATGTCGAAAAGACTTGGTATATTCAAAGCTTATAGATCAAAATATACAAGTGAGAACAATGTGTATGACACTAGTTCAACTTGAGGTTTAAGAGAAAAGAAAACTCAAAGATCATGAATAACATCTTCAATTACTTTCTGGGCTGCATCTCGAATACTCAGAAGATTTGTTTTGATCTCTCTGCACAATCTTCCTTCAACTAGTCGCACCGGTAACCACATCTTTGGTTTTACTTCCACTGTGTATGCAAGTGTCGTCGGAAAATCTTTAAACTGCAAATCCAAAACCTCTTTGTCGAACTGTGTAATGAGAGAGACAGAAAAACATAAACCAGAATCAAAAGAACAGCTCGGAGGAAGAATGTGTTTGTGTTTTGATAACTTACTTGTTCGATGGACCATTTGCCTTCAAACAATTGGAAGTCACCTTCAACCATCTTAAAGTCGATTTCACGCCTCTTCCCATGTGGGACAATCTCAAGCTCTTTCTCATAACAATCTAGAACAGCTTTTGCATTGAATTTAAGACCCAGTGCTAAGCTCTGTTGTCCCATCTGTTCAAAGAACCACAAATCCAGAGAATAAGATTGGTGTCATCCATCTTGATAAAGAAACCACAAGAAACTTAGACCGGAATTCGAACATACTACCAATTAAGTATCAAAGTTTCCAAATTTGAATCCAACCAATATGAAATCAATTCAGACCAAAACTCAACAGTAATGTAGTTGTCTTGGCTCAACCATAGTTAGTGCCAACCATTTTCAACACTTGAATGATTTCTTCAGCAGTGTAATCTCAATACCATTACAAGAACATGGTGAATTCAAGCTGAAGTAACAGACAAAGCTACCTAATTTACCAAAATTTGCACCTAAACAGATGCATTTGATACATAATTTTACTTTTTGACAAATGAAAGAATTTGTTTGAGAGCAAAAACCTGGAAAAGACGAACACGATTCCCTTCCTTCTCAACCAATTCGCTAACGACAAGGCCCGGGATGAAATCCGACAACTTCTCGTAGTCAGTCAAGACGCTCCAAACCGAATCGAGACTCGCTTCGATTCCAATCTTCGAACTAATTCGCCGCGAACTCTTTTCGAGTTTCTTCAATTCAATGAGAACTCCATCTTCGCCTAGCAATTCCTCCTTCTTACCATCTGTTAAGCAATCAACCAAATAATCATCTTCATTGCTTTCAGTTTCATCTTCGCTACAATAATCGTCGTCGCTCGACTCAAACCGCGGAGAACCGTCGCCAAAACGGCAGGAGAAACATCTACGGGAAGAAGAAGTTAACACTAGTGTCGATGAAGACGAAAAGAAGAATGACGATACGTTGGAAAAGTGAAATTGTCTCGTCTGGGAATGAGAATTCGCCACGCCGGATGTAGTGGCCAATGCGGCAGTGCGTGGGTGACGAAAGGCGGAGGAGAAGTCTAATACGATCGGAGATGACTGCATTGTCTCTCTCTAAATGTGGACAAGTCTAAAAGCAGGCTTTTTGCTATGAACTATAGGCTTTTAGTTGGGCCTTTTATTTTTCTTATATACTCAAAATGGGCCCAAATAAATCTCTTCGATATAATATATTCATAAATTTCAAATAATGTTTTATATCTACAATTTTACATCGAATATAATTATTTTTAAAATAATATCCTAAAATATCACATTTTAATTTTCTCTTTGAATTTTATTCTACTAAAACTAAAAATTCAAAAATAACAAAAATTATTATGTGAAAATAATTATTTATTTTAAATAAACTATATATAAAATTAAAACATAATATTTAGATTCATATTTTCTAATTTATGGTTTAAATTTTTTCATTAGTAAAAAGTTTTTAATTATTTTATTATTAAATTGATTATATTTTTGGAAATTTAAATGATTAATGTTATATTTAGAACAAAAAATTTGAAATAGTTTTATTTTAATCAATTGTCCTTATTTTTACAACTATTTTATTTATAATTTGTATTTCTATATAATTACACTAAACTATATGTCATATGATAAAATGTTTATGCATATAATTTATAGATCTTTATTTTTCTGTAAAAAAAAATTCTTGATATTATAAAACATAATTTGAGCACATTAACATGGCCTATATTTGCTATAAAATTTTTGATTTGATGTATTGAATCTTATACTATAACATTATAAAAAAAATGTACAAAATTAGGTAATTATATTTTATTATATGTCAATGTAGACAAAGTTTGATATGAAGGAGTGGCCAAAATGTTTAAATTAAAATACTTTTAGATATGCATTCTACAATTTTTAAAAGTTATGTTTTTTTATTTAGTTTTGAAATCATTTATTTATTTTAAAATGAATATTTTCTTATTATTGAATGTGTAGACTATTTTTTTACTTTCGTGAAACTAAATATTTTTTACACTAATTAAATATATATATTTATGCACTATATATAAAATATATTGTATATACATACTTAAAAATTCATCTGTTTAAATTTTGTCTAGGCAACATTGTTAAATATTAATCAATTATATATACATAAATATCCATTATTATATAATAGATATAAAACTATAACTAATATTTGATTTTAACTTCTAAAACTATAAAAATTATATGTCTAATAAAATAAGTTTAGATATGCATCCTACAATTTTTAAGAATCATGTTTTTTATTTATTTTTGAAATTATTTATTATTTTAAAATGAATATTTTCTTATTATTGAAGTTTTTTGTAGAATATATTTTTACTTTCATGAAACTAAATATTTTTTTTACACTAACTAAATAAATAAATATAATTCACTATATATACACTGTTAAATATTAATCTATTATAATATAAAAC
This sequence comes from Pugionium cornutum, assembly GCA_018901935.1. Lineage (NCBI taxonomy): Eukaryota > Viridiplantae > Streptophyta > Magnoliopsida > Brassicales > Brassicaceae > Pugionium > Pugionium cornutum. The sequence goes on along the minus strand of CM032159.1, from coordinate 41,336,471 downwards.
TTTGTTTGCACATAAAACTTTGTGTTTGTAGATCCAAAAGAGCTTTTTGGAGAAACAATTGAATATGTTTTAAGTTGATGATCGTCAAATCCTTACTGTTCTTCAAGATTCTGAAGATCAACCAAACTCTTCATATAAACAACAAAAGTCTCTCTAAACAAGATTTTCATAGCAAAGTATGATTTTAGATCTCAGGATCTTGAAGAGCTTAACAAACGGAAAAGAAACATATTATTTGAATCTTGAAAGAAATCTATTGAGTAAAAAAATTATACCTTGAAGAATTTGAGACATTATTTCTTCGTCTTCTTTGTCAAACCTCTCAGATGCTTTGAAGATCTCAAAACTTTTTAAATAGAAATACAATTTGATTAATATATAGAAAAATGATGAAGCCTGTAAGTAGATGCCAACTAATGACCATTGCATATTTATTTAACCCAAAAAATAAATAACTACTGCATATTTTCTTAACCAATAAAACAAAACTATTGAGTCATTCACATGAACCGAAAGAAGTATATTGTCTCACAATTCTGAGTTGCTTGACAAATTTTATATTCATAGTTATTGACCATAAGATTGGTGAATCAATAATAAAATAAAAATAAAACTTGGTACAAAGATATTTGTAATTGGACCGCTTTGTTGTGACCTACCGATAAAAAAAATTAAATGTAATGTATTATTAACAAAAATAATATGATAATATGTCATCATTACATTAAATTTTAAATAAATATATAAATAAATTTAATTTAATATATTTTATTATTATTAATTTGATTATACAATCAATATATTTTATTAAAATAACTAAAAAATACTATTAAATTTATAAAAAATAATTATTTTTATTTTTTAATAAATTAATATTAAAATTAATTTAAAATAAGATTTAAAATTATATAATTTACATTTATGAATAAATAATATTATATAATTTACGAATATTTTTTCATATAAATCTAGTTCATAGTTATTTACCATAAGATTGGTAAAATAATAATAAAATAAACAAAAAAAAACAAAAACAATGGGTTGGAGAAAATTAATAGTTCCTAAGAAAATTAATAGTATTTATAAAGAAGGTTTTTACTATGCGCAATTGACAAAAATATCACTTTTATAAATTTTTGTTTTAAATGTAGCATTATTAATTTAAATTTCTAAAAATATCACAAATTTAATATTAAAATAGCTGAAAACTTTTTTAATAAATTAAATTAAATTATAAATTAAAAAAACTCAAATATAATATTTTAATTTTATTTATAATTTATTTATGGTAAATAAATATTTTCAAAAAATAATTTGTGATATTTTAGAATTTAGTGTTTAAAATGCTAAATTTAAAAAAAAAAAACTTTAAAATCTGTTATTTTAGTATATTATTTTTTATTAGTACAAAACAGTTGTATATGAATCTTTTTCTATTTTCAAAATGAATACTCATATATAATTCTCTATTTCACCAAATATTTATTTCAAATCTATTTTGATGGCCTCAATTTTTTTATATGGGATTATATAATTGATTTGAAATGTTACTTTATGAGTGGGAGATGCATTGTACTAAGGCATATAACTTAAAATAATCTAATGCTTGCATAGTACAACTTAGCTAGCATATTCAATTATTGTTGATTTTCTACTGTTAATGAAAAGCAGCCAATTGTACAATGTTTTTTTTTTAAACTTATCTCAGACAATAAAATTATATTCATTTATAGAAATAAAAACAACTGAATTTAAATTCGTAAAAAATGTATAAGAAAACCGAAATGCATTGTTCTTAGATTTTTTTAAAAAAGTTAAAATCCTTATTTTGACAAATTGCAAATTGTCAAGATAGCAAGTGTAGAGTTTCTATTTGGCCCAATGGGCCTTAATAATGAGGAAGTTGCTAAATGGGTCGAAACTAGAAGGCCAGACCAAGGTTTGTGCTCCACTTGCTTAGTTTTTTAGTTTGTTTATGTGTCTTATTTTTTTTTTTATTTGTCACCGGGACCATACCACACCGGTTCAATAGTATAATATGTTTATTACGAAAATTTAACATTTATACGAAATAAAATATAGTCAAACTTCATATCTTTTGGATGGATGTAGAACTGGTATAACTAGTAAACCATTTAATCGTTCCAGTTTTGTTTATGTTTTGCGGATTAAATGTCGTAATGCATACTTTAGAATAATTTTTTACGATAGTGTTATTAAAATTTTTATTTCAGTTTAAAATCGTTAATTTATTTTTTTAAAATAACATAAATATAAATATTGAAATATTTTTAAAAACATATTTTTTATGAGAAAATAAATCTTAAACTAAAAAAAGTCAAACATAATATTTTATTTTTTTGTAATTAATTTAGGATAAATAAATATTTTGAAATAAAATTTTTTGCTATTTTTGAAATTTTAATTTTAGCATGTTAAATTTAAAATAAAAATAAAAAAATATTATTTTAGGATAATATTCAATATTTTAGCACCAGATGTTGTTCGTTTGTGCACCAGATGTTGTTCGTTTGTTTGCCGTCGACGGTTATGGTTGTGGTTGATTACAAATTTTTAGTCGCACCGCTATTTTAATCAACGGTCGAAAAATTACGACAAATAACGCAACGTCTTATTACTGTTCTACATAAACTAAACAAACAACAATATAGCACAATCACAACCACATATTTTTACGATTGACAAACGAACATAACTTTTGTAACTTAACGATACATTCATTTTCCTTTTTTCTTGATTTACTTTCAGACACTTCAAAGTTTTAAGTTTTTTGGTATCTCTGTTTTTGCTTTTTGTATATCTTTGAGTTTAATATGAAATGTTGAAATATTATAATGTTGTGGAGAACACCAATCAATAAATATCTAACTCTATACTTTTCCTTTATGACCATATCAATATTGCAACATCTCATCTTCAACACACAGAAATACAAGAAAATCTATGAATTTAGGAAATCAAAAAACCCAAAATGAAATTTCCAAAACGCAATCCGAAAATGCATGTAAGTTTGAATTTTTTGTAAACTGAAAAAAAAAAATTTGTATTTTGATGGATCATAAAGAGTTAGGAGGATGATGATGAGTTGTGGACACAAAAGCCACCGCATGAGCCCACGCCTTAAGCCTCGCTTTCACATCTTTGGGATCATCCCCTGAAAAATATCAATTTAACATTTAAATTAAATCAATATTTTCTTATGTTCAAAACTATTTTTACAACAAACTATAAAAAATCAAGAAATATCATTTTTACTAAATATTTCTAAACAAATGCATAAAATTATTCAAATATCTCTATTTTATCAAAATACAACTCATATTTTTTGGGTAATTTTTCAAAATATTATAGTTTTATCCTAAATATAGAATCGTTATTTTAATTTCTAATAATAACACAAAATTTAATATTGAAATTTTTTAAAAATATTTTTAATAAATAAAATATAAAATTTAAATCATAAAAATAACTCAAACATAATATTTTAGTTTTATTTACAATTTATTTAGTATAAATAATTATTTTTATATAATAATTTATACTATGTTAAAATTTAAATATGTTACACTTAGAAAAAAAATTTCGAAAAATATTGTTTTATATTATTTTTCATATTTTTATGATAATAATCTTTTTTTAGATGTCATTTTATTCGAAACACGTAAATATATTTTTGACAAAGACAATTATTTAAAATATTATATTTTATATTTTTTTCAAAATTAGTATCATTAATTTAAATTTTTAATAATATTATAACGATTTTTTAGTTATTTATGAAAATAATTGTATTATAATTATGGATATTCTCTGACTTGAAAATTATAAAAACAATAAATAAATAAAAGTTTGGTTTTTTTTGACAAACCCGGATTCGAAATGCGGTGGTTAGAGGAGATAGGAGAATTGCCGCCACTACTAGTATCCATTGTTGACCCGGAATACGAGATCCGACCCGGTTCAAGCTCAAATCCTAAATCCTTACAAGCTTTGACTTCCCCTAAATCCATACACAATGGTCTTCCTCCTCCTATTGGCCTCGTCACCACTACCACTCCTCCACCGTAACCACCGTGACCACTCTGTTCATAAACGTAGCTCCTCCGCATACTATGGACCCACGGTGGATACTCCGGTCGCAGTTTCCTCCGTCTTCTCTGATTATTACTCCCTTGTTTCGCCTTTTGCGCTTCGTTCTCGCTCGCGTAAGCTTTCTCGCCGGATATCGGCGAACTCACCACTCCATGCCGCCTTCTCCTTCTCGGAGGTGTCGCCGGAAGCGATTGACAACCCGTTGATCCCTTATCGGAATCTGAAAATTTTAGCTCCTCCACCGATTTTTCTCCACCTCGACCGACACGTGCCTCGTCGGAATCAGACGGTTCGTCATCAGCTTCATCGCCGTCGTAATTAGAACAGACGGAGAGTCTCGACAATGAATAGTGATGTTCTTCTTCTTCTTCTCTTAAGAAAGACGCCATTTTCATATCTTCATCAAACGCCATAACTATCTGAAACAAATCACAAAAATTTCTATTTTTTTGGTTTCTTCAGTTATCTGATATCTGTTTTTAGCTTCGAGATTTTGATTTTCTGTTGGTTAAATGTTTTAAGATAACGACATGAAAACCTTATATATATATATATCCTAAAGTTACTCTTGAATTTCCAAACTTGCCCCCAATTACTAAATTTTTTACCTTTTTTTATTCTATTGATGCGAAGAACAAAAAAAGTCAAAATAATTCATAATTTCTAATATATTATTTGAAAAATATTTTTAAAAAATAATTCTGACGTATTATTAACATAAATCTAATGTGTCATTAGCATATTTAGTTTTAAATAAATAAATAAATTTAAATTATTAAAATAATTATAAGATATGTTATTATTATTAATTTGATTAGAAAATCAATATATATTATTAAACTAATCAAAAATACTATTAAATTCATAAAAAATAATTATTATTTTTCTTTAATGTATATATGCAAATATTAATATTAAAATAATTTTAAATAAAAGTTAAAATTATATAAATATTTAATTTATATTTACTAATAAATAATATTGTATAATTTACGAATATTTTTTTCTATGTATGTCGTAATTATAAATCTAGTGTTAGGTTAATATGTTATTTTATAGGGCGATGACATATTATTGCTATTTGAAAAATCACCTTTTCTTATGATACTTAATTAAATTGTTTGCTTGTTGTGTGATAATGATGGCATATTTTGTAGATTATATTCTTTTGCTTGTTTGTGTGAAATAGTAATCTGTTTTCACTTCCTTGATTATAGCTAATATCTCAAATCTTTACATAATAGAGAAAAATGCTAAACCTAAATTAAAAAAAAATTTAAATATACCTTAAAACTACAAAAATAGTATTTTTAATTTTTCGTTTCAAATGTAGTATCATTAGTTTAAATTTCCAAAATAACACAAATTTATTATTAAAATACCTTAAAACTTATTTCTAATAAAGAAAAATTAAACCCTAAATTATATAAAAAAAAAAAATATAATATTTTAATCATAGTTTTAATTTATTTATAGTAAATGCGTATTTTCATGAAATGATTTATGCTACTTTTTAAATTTTAAGTTTAGAATGTTAAATTTGGAATAAAAACATAAAAAAAATACTAAGTTAGTTTATTATTTATAATTATTTTTTTTTTGGGTAAACTATAAACTACATAAATTTCATAAATTATTTCAATTACAGAAATTTCGTTAATGTTTGCACGTTAAATTATTATTAAATCTTGTTTTACTTCGAAAATTTGGATTTAGAACAAATATATTTAACCCTAAGTTGACACAATTGTGAGGATAATATTGTAATTTAGGAATATAGATATTCGTTTGGTAAGAACTTTCTGATTTCAAATTAAGTATTAAATTGGAAGTATTAAACAGTAATTAAAAGAAGATTATAAAATGTCTGCTGATCTAAGCGAACTTAATCATATACTGAGTAAACAAACCGTCTAATGACACGTAAAATTAAGACAAGTGATAGAACCAAAAGACCAGTTCGCACGACGCGGCTGTCCAAAGCATCCTTGTCATATTATTATGTCAACACATCTAATTCTTTACAATTGTAAGTTTAGATTTGCTATTTTCATTTAAAGTACAGTAATATCTTAAAATAGTAATTTTAAAAATTTATTCTAAATTTATTATTCTAAATTTAAAATTTTAATTATTAAATTATCGAATAATATTTTAAAATAATATATTTTAAATTTTTTGTTTCAAATCTACCACTTTAAAATTTAAATTACAAAATAACACAAATAATTATGTAAAAAATATTTATTTATTCTAAATAATTATACATAAATTTAAAACATTATATTTAGATTTATTATTGAAAATTTAAACTAATAATGTTATTTTTGTAACAAGAATTTAAAAACATGTTATTTTACAGAATTACTCAAAATTGTTTTATGAAAATACATATTTATTATAATAAATATAAATATAATTAAAATATTATATTTTCATTATTTTTTCTTTGATTTTTTATTAAATATATTTTAAGATATTTTTAATATAAAATCTATGTTATTTTTGAAATTTCCGTTATAGTTACGGCCGCCGTTCACCGGAGCTTCGGTCGTCGGCTCCCCTATCATCAGATCACCAACTTTCTTGACCTTTCGGTACTAGACAGACGTCAGCACATTTGGAACAAAAATTTAAAATAATATTATTTTTATCAATTACATTTTAAAATATTTATCACGGAATATAAACATTTATGTTTTTTTTTGGTTAATGAATATAACTATATAGGGACTTTGACTTATTTTTTTATTTATTCACTATGGATAATTAGAACCAATCCCACTAATATACAAATTCGTAAGAAAGATACATATTATATTAAATAATTAAGTTTGAAGGAATTTGGTTTTTCCTCACAGTATCATTACATTAGAAAATATCACAAACTTTATATGGCAAATTTAAAACACATTAACCTAAAACCAACATTTCAAATTTCAAGCAGAAATCGATATTGAAACTCTTCTCTATATGTTCTACAAGTAACATTGCAAAATGTAAATGAAAATCGAAACCAAATCGCGACTTTTAATATTATATTTGTAAATATTTTTCTCTATGGAGAAAATTTGAGTTTGGATATTTTCATGTATTTTAGTAAGACACTTTGGCTTATACATGAAGCGGAATTTATATCAACACAAAACGAAATTAAACCCAAACTCAACTGTTATTTCTAGTTGAGAATTCTATTTTTATGCGCTATGTTATTTTTTAGATCTGGGTATTCGGATATTCGATTTGATTTCGGTCGGTTATTTTCGCTTTCGGTTTTTTTGGTTAGTAAGATCAAAGATTTATTCGATTATTTTTATATTTCGGTTAAATTTTGATTCGATTATACCTCAATTTCGGTCGGTTTGGTTATTAAATTTAAAAACCAAAAATAACAAAAATAACCACAAAATAACCGAAAATAATCAAAAAATGACCAAAAATAACAAAAAAAAATAATCAAAAATAACTGAAATATTTGAAATATCCGAAAATATTTCGGATAACCAAAAATAATCAAAAATAACTGAAATATTTGAAATATCCGAAAATATTTTGGATAACCAAAAATAATAAAAAATAATTTAGTTTTTTTGAATATTATTTCGGTTTTTTGTTCGATTTTGGTTAGTAACCAATAATTATGATTTTACAAAATAATATTCGTCCGATTATTTTTTATAACCAAATACTAACCGAAATTTATTTTTTGGTTAAGTTTTGGTTCCATTTATTCGGTTTAAATTATATGAACAGACCTATTATTTTCTAATAATATGACGATTCCATGACCAAATGTCATGAAATGTGACAACTTCAAGTATTACTTTTAATTATCAGAAAAGTAGTTAAGGAGCTACATTTCTCTTTTCAGAAATTAAAATAAATTAAAAATTAATCGTGGACAAAAATAATTAGCTTAAACATGATCAAGTGATATCGGGACACATATATATACTTTAATTAAAAAAAAACACTAAGTGATGTATTGGTCCATATGCTTTGTTTGGTTTCTTCTTTAATGAAAAAAATATCTTACGACTCATTCTAAGGCTGCCTTTTTGCTATTCGTGAGGGCAAATGTACGGTTTGGATTATGTCTTCCACACGTGTCATTCTACAGAATAAATATTGTTTTTAGTGAAAATCGCACGTGCTCCTGTCCAGACCAAAACAAAATCTAAAAGTCATTTTACTAGATTTAAATTTAAAACTATTTATATATTATAATTAATGATTTTATTTAGTAAATATAAATTATATAGATAATTATTTTAATTTAATAATTTAAATTTTTAATATTAATTATATAAATAAAAATATATAGTAAAATCGAATTATATAAATAAATTTATATATTATTTTGAATAATCAATATTATTAAATTATTAATAAATTGTAAACATAATAAATAGTTAGTTAATCTAAATTTTCTGTTATATTTTATTTGATTAATTTTTTTAAAAAATTAAGGTTTTGTTTTATATTGTATTTATATTTTATATCGAAATGTTACATTTTATATATAATATGTTTTTAAATAGTTGTGTAATGTTATTTTCATAAATATTCTAATAAATAATATTTTATGTAATATGTATTTTAAAATGTTTTGATAACGTAACACGTCATCGTGATATATTTATAAATCACACGTGAATATGAAGTTTTATTATTAAAATATATGTCGATTAATATATTAAAAATATTTCGCCAATTTCTGAGGTCCGAAACAAATTTGATAGCACACTATGCTTTTTTGGATTACAAAATTATACAGTTTTATCATGATTGTAAATATATTTTTTTGTAAATTTTAGTGACAATTTAAATGATAATTACAATAACGCAATTTGACAGTAATCTTTCTTTTTACTTTGTAATTTTTCTTACACTATCCATTAGAATTTGTATAAGCTTTCAAACTATACATCTAAATGAAATTTTCATATTACTAATTATAATTTAAAATTTGTGTGGTAGTGATCATGACAAATATCTGAACAAAGTATTTCTCTCTTTCTGGACATAATTCAAAGAATGTTAGGATAGTCTACAAATACATACAAAACTCGTGAAAAAATATATGTTGAAAAGTTGAAATATATGCAAAGAATTTTATGATTTAGAGATTTAATAAATAAATTAAAAAGTAAAGTAGGTGAGACCGACCCAAATAAATTTAATATAAAAGGCAAACCAATCCATGCATGCCACGAAGTTCTCATATTTTGTTTAATGCCAAAAACTAATTTTGTTTTAGAAGTCAAAAGACAAATTGACGACCAGTGATAATATTACTAAAAAAATATAATTGAAAACGACATATTTTTTTGTTCGTTTGTTCGTCGTTGATAGTTGTGTATATGGTTAATATTGCGGTTACAACTATAACATATATTATTTTTTTATCTGCCATCGATAATTACGGTTACAAGTGATCGTAAATTTTTATTTGTTTTACTGTTTTAAGTAACAGTTAAAAAATTGCAACGTATGACGCAGTATCTAACCGGTTTGATTGATCGCAGATATCTACGGCAGTTAAACAAAAAATAATTTGTTGTATCCGTATACTTACAAACGAACATGACTATATAAATAAATAAATTCGCAATCGCCAATTTTCTAAAATAATATAAAACAGGAAAATAATATATAAGGTAGAGAAATGTTCTCCTGAACCAAAAAGAACAATACAAAACTAATCTTGCATAGTTTTAACTCAAAATATTAAAAGGCTTTGATTCTATTTTACAGAATTAGTGAACTCATCTTTTTGACTTTCCAATAAAAAAAGGTAATTTTACAAAAAAAACATTATTTATATTTTATTATAAATATATTATTATTTAAATTTTTTCGTAATATCACAAAGTTAATATTAAAATATTTTAAAAAATTTTATAAGAGAAAATAAAATTTTAAATTAGAAAATAGAAATTCAAACATAAAATGTTATTTTTATCTGTACTTTGTCTAACGTAAATAAATATTTTGATATGATAATCTATGTTAAGAAAAAGTAAAAAATGCTATTTTAGAATTATGATTTGTTTTTTAATTTTTTTGGGTCAAATTTTAGGTTCAAGAAGAAAACGTATGGATTTATAATCCCATGATTTTAAGGCCCATGTAACATTTAATGGGCTTAGTATATCCCAAACGATTTTGCACTTCTATTTTAGTTTTATATTTATTTTAATATTGGTAGGATATGTTTACGGACAGAATTAGTGTCAATCATTTAATTTCTAAGGAATGACATCTTTTTAATCTATTTAATGAAATTGGTTTGCTCTAATTATATTATATTAATTTAAAATAGTTATTTTAACATTTTTGAATTTTTGTGTTTGAGCAATATTTTAAAATAGCATATTTTAAAAATTTTGATCCAAATTAAGTATCATAAAATAAAAATTCCAAAATACCATAAATAATTATGTAAAAATATTTATTTACTTTAAATAAATTATACATTAACTTAAAATATTATATTTTGGTTCAGTTTTTTCCAATTTAGAATTTAATTTTGTTCTATTAAAATAAAGTTTTAATGTATTTTAATTTTAAATTTGTGTTATTATTAAAGATTTAAACTAATAATGTTATTTTCAAACAAAAACTTAAAAATGTGTTATTTTAGATAATTACTCTTTTTGTTGTAAACTATTTTTTTCTTTTTGAATGATTAATAAATAAATAGATTTTAACTAATCTTTAAGTAAAAAATAGAAAATAATAAAAACTAATTAGATCATAAAGATAACTGTTATATATATATATATATATATTTAGAGTTCGCTGTTAAAAAAAAACAAAGTAAAATTTTAACTCTCAATTTTAATTTATTTTCACCAATAAAAATTAAACTGCAAGAAAAAAACAGCTTAAATTTCTCTAAAAACAAAGAAATAAGGGGAAAGTTCTCTCCCAATAATATAAGAGAAAAAAGATTTCACTCTCAAATTGGTATTTCTTTTCCTAATTTCTAATTAATATTTTAACTTATTATTGTACAACAAATCCAGCCATACATGTAACTTAATGTTGGCTTAAAGTGAACACAAAAAAGAAGCAAAAATTGACCAAATGCAGGAGAAACTAGTTGTAATAAGTAGAAACTAAAAGTTGCTTGACTAAAGACCAATATTTTTATAATAATTTTAAAATTTAAAAAGATAACTAAATGTAAAATATGTTCCTTAAGTCCATTGAAAATGAAACTAAAATTAAAGTGAGAAAAAAATATAAAGTGATAAAGTTGTCCCAATATAAAGATATAATAGCCTCTTTTTAGAAGCTTCATCTAAAAAAATGTTACACAATAGTCACTTAGAATAAATGCTTTGTCTATCATAAGTTTAAAAAAGTTTTTACATATTAGGGTTTTTCATTTCGTAGTCGTATGAAATTGCGTATGCGTTATGCGGTTAAACGTTATTCGTTTGACCGTCGTAATTTGTTGCGGTCAAATGCTGCGATCAACCATAATAATTTGCGGTAAAAAATTTTAATCGATGTAGAATTGTATCGTTTGCGGTAAAATAATTGCGATACAACATACAGTGATAACTTACGGTGATAAAACGAATAATAATACTACAACGTGTAACCGCAACGTATGATCGCAGATCGCTGCCGCAGACACTGCGACAGACAAACAAAGAGCGCAATTACCATAGTTATCTATTTTTAGTTTCGGAAGATAAAATCTACGTTCAAAATTTGTTTTCAAAAAGAAAAATCAAACCAATCGAAATTACGATAAAAAAACTTGTTTAAAAGAAAATAATTTTGATATTGAAAAAATTTGAATATTACATATAAATCGTACGGAACTGAATGAATAAAAAATGTTACATCCATCGTATTTACTATTACGAATTTCAAAAGAGATAAACCCAACTCCAACACCATTACCAAATTTAATCTTATAGATTTTTCAATATTTTTAAGAGAAACTTATCGCCAATTGTTTTCTTTATTCCATTTATATCATTAAAATACATTTAAATAAACTGAGAATATTAATTTACAAATATTTTACCAATTTACAACACTTTGTAAATCTTGCACACCTCTAAAACATAATATAAAGATCCACTTTATCTTCTTAAAGTTATGTATATTTAAATATTTTACATATATATATAACTATTTTTCAGTAAAAGTATGTTTATTTTGAACAAAAAGTAATTTTATTTTGAAAAGGAGAGATAGAATGTACCAAATTATAAGAAATAAATTTCTTTAAACCATCAACCATAGATAACACAAAAATCACAAAGTCTAGAAAACTGTGTTTCACAAAATACATTAAATAAAAAATGTTACAAAACAATACTGTTAAACTAAATGATATATAACACAAATTATAAAAAAAATATACGAATAAGAAAAAAGAAGATTCACACACCTTTTTAAAATATACATTTATATTTGCCCATATGCATATTGCTGAGGCTGAAGCTGGTTACATGGCCATATACCAACATTTGTAGTCTCTGTACCGAAACAATTGGTCTCTGATTTGATTTCACTATATAACGACGAATTCGTATGGTTCTGTAATGAATTATTCGATATTGTGATTTGATTTTCCTCCATTGTTGATCCCCAATTCAGATTCCCAGTTCCAAAGAATGTCGAATTGTTGTAATTACTTTCTTGAAATTGCTGCTCTGTGATCATTGGTCCGGTAGAGAAAGAGTTATCCAACTCAGTTAAACCGAAATTAGACGATCTGTAACCGGTTGTTGAACCGGATAAGAACATTGAACCGGGTAACACCACTGCACTAGGGACGATATCGACACGATGATGATGATTCCATATGCCGAGGTCTGAACCGGTTGGTAATCTTGAACCAGTTTCTAGACTTAACCGTTGAAAACCGAAATTCGCGGTATAAATCTGATCAGTGTTGTTGTTGTTTTGGTTAGTACTGCAAGTGGAGCCTTCTATCTCAACGAGATACGTCTGTTGACTGTTCTGAACCGGTTTAGTTTTATCAACAGTACCGATTTCGATTTCGGTTAAGAGCTTGTGTGTAACCGGATCAATTCCTCTTAGCTTCAATTTCTTCTTCAAGCAAGAATTCCACAGATTCTTGATTTCATTGTCGGTTCTACCCGGAAGCTGAGCAGCAATCTGAGACCATCTAAAACCAAACCGGAAACACCAATTATATATGTTTATAGCTATACATCGATATGTAAAAAGAACGGCATGGAGTTTTATACCTATTCCCAAGAACGGCATGAAGTTCAATAATGAGATTTTCTTCATCCTGAGAAAATGCTCCTCGTTTCAAATCTGGTCTTAAATAGTTTATCCATCTCAATCTACAACTTTTTCCACATCTCTGCAAACCTAAAGAACAGAAAGGTGATTTAATCAAACAAAGTAAGAAAAGTTAATTAATTGTGAATTAAATAAAATTACCAGCTTGTTTAGGGACAGAACTCCAACAGCCATGGCCATACTTAGTGATGTATCTAAGAAGCTTTTCATCTTCTTCAGGAGACCAAAGTCCTTTCCTTAACTTCTGCTTGTAACAACATGAATGTCTTCCCATCTATCAAATTAAAGATATTGATCGGTTTGTTTTTTCTTCAGTAATGGCTTTTGATGTCAGCTTTTAGTTCATAATATGAGGTGAGATAGAGAGAGAGAGAGAGAGAGAGAGAGAGAGTTTGAAGTGAAGATGAGAAAATGAGAGGAGGATTTAGGAATATAAACAAAAGGGTTTTGTATGAGTCAAAATTTATCTTTGCTTTGATTGGTAATATTCTAGAAAACCTAATTAATATAAATAAATTTAATATGACTGACAAACAGAGAAATGATAAAATTTCTTCTAAATTTATGACTGAAATTGTGAATAAATTTTTTTATTTATTTATAGTTTATAAAATTGCATGACTAAATTAATCCAAAGTTGTGAGTAATTTGTGAAAACGAATATTAGTAAAGATAATAGTTTTGACAGTATGAAAAGGATGTGACTGTGTGCAATTATATATTTTTGTGGTGTGGAAATTAATTATTAGCTTAGTTTCTTCATAAAGGTTTGATTTACAAACCACACGCTAAGTTTTTGTTTAGGAAAAAACGTACATATTTGGAATATATTTTATTTATTATTTATATATTAAGGAAATTTGGGTTTGAAATTTATTTAAAAACATTGTTCACAGGTTGTATATTTCGCATTTATTGTTTGGTAATAAATGTGTACCGTGTCTATTCTTATACTTAATTATTTTGTAAATATTATTAGAATAATACTGTAAAATATTATTTTTTAAATTTATTTACGACATCTAGTTCATTAAAAATAAATTTTTAAAATAACACAAATTATTATATAAAAATAATTATTTATCTCAAATAATATATATATAATTAAAATATAATATTTGGATTTATTTTTTTAATTTAGACTTTATTTTTATTAAAATATGATTTTTAATTATTTTAATATTAAATTTATGTTGTTTTTGTAAATTTAAATGATTAGTGTTATATTTGGAATAAAAACTTAAAATAGTGTTATTTTAAACAATTTCCCATATTATTAAGTTATTCAAAATATAAAAAATACACGTATAACATTTTGTGAGTTTTATAGGGAAAATAAATAGTTTGGTGAAAAATTTAGATTAATACCCTAAATTATCACATTTCAAAGTTTTTGTTTCAAATTTAATATTTAAAATAAAATTATAAAAATAGTATAAATAATTTTATAAAAATACTTATTTACACTAAAAATATTATATATAAATTTAACATTATATTTGGGTTCATTTTTTCTAATTTAAAATTTTTAAAAATATATATATTTTTTATTAATAAAATTGTGTTATTTTTAAAAAATTTAATTAATGATGATATTTTCGAAACAAAAATTTAAAAATATTTTATTATATAGAATTTTCTAATAATTTACGGTAATTACAATTTTTGTTGTAGAAAAAATATATTAATATTCGTTTAGCAAAATGTAAAAAATTTAATGTTCGCGAAAACAACTTAAAAAAATTAGTATATTGTAAGGAAACAGCACATTTACATATCTTCATATATTAAAAAAAATTTCATTGAATAATTGATATTACAAAAAAACATATGTAAAACAATGTATTCATCTCTAAACAAAAAAAATATTTTCTTAATGAGAAAAGAATTAGTTAATAATGTGTTCCAATCATTAAAGTTATTCAAACAAAGAATTAAAATTATATTCGTTCAACTGAATATTTTAATGACATATGAAGAGTGTTTAAGTAAGTTTAAAGCAATATAAATATTGTGACAGGCATAAAACACACAATGATTCCTGGCCATTATTGGTTAGGCATATATTTAATTACTTATGTTCATTAAATTATAATATTACTACCTTTAACTTTTATATTACAATAATTGACTATGCCTATATGGTTTGAACATCGAGTAAATATCATTGGTTTACTATACTCAACGAATATTTGTCGCTCAAAATTTATTTAACAAAATTGATATTATCTTATTCAACCACTACATATTTTGTGTAATTAGTTGAAATATTTATTCCATGCAGAAACCAATTTTAAATAGGAAAATTGTATGAAATATTACTTTTTCAAGTTTTTATTCCAAATGTAATCTTACTCATTTAAATTTCAAAACTAACATAAATTTAATATTAAAATAATTAAAAATTTATTTTTAATAAAACATAAACTTTAAATTGAAAAAATTAAATCCAAATATTATATTTTAATTTTATATATAATTTATTTAAGGTAAATAATTATTTTTATATAATAATATTAAAAAATACTTTTTAAGCTTATCTTTTAAATCTAACACATTAAAAATAAAATTTCTAAAATACCACAAACTATTATGTAAAAATAATTATTTATATTAAATAAAGTATATATAAAATTAAAACATAATTTTTGAGTTTATTTTTTCAAATTTAGAGTTTATTTTTTTATTAAGATTTAGTTATTTTAATATTAAATTTGTAATATTTTTGGAAATGTAAATGATTAATGTTATATTTATAATAAAAATTTGAAAAAGTGATATTTTGCTATTTTAGAAATTTATTTTTAATATGTTAAATTTAAAAAATAAATTTAAAATATATTATTTTATAATATTACTCTTTTATAAATATGGTATTAAGTTTAGACCAAAAACATTATTCATGTTTTGTAAAACCATTACACGTACAAACTACTTCGCCTAAAATTCCAATAATATTATGTTCAAAGACTCTCAGGTTTGTGAATAACAGAAGCAATGCATTGTCAGTAACTAAATTAATATGTGAAGAATTGATGATCATGATAGTGTGTCAAACGCAAAATCTGTGGTTGTGGCTGTAACAAATTATTGTTTGTTTAGTTGTTACAAGTATTTACGACATACACAATGATCAAACGATGTATGTTGCATCGTAATTTTTTTTTATCGCTGATTAAAACAACAGTTCAACTAAAAATTTACAATCAATCGCAACCGTAACCATCGACGACAAACAAACGAACAATATTTGCCGCAACTACAATCACAAAATTTATTGCAGATGCAGCCGCAGTCGTCTAGATAACCAAACGAATAAAAATGATGTGAAACTTATTTGTATAATTATAAAATCTTATTAATAAATATTGACATTATCATTATAAAGGTAAAATAAAAAAGATTCGTTGTCTCAACAATGGCCTTAACATTAGAAGAAAAAAAAGGAATCTTCATTGAATATAAGCCAAGTCTCGTAGGACGGCTTCGATATATAAATATATAACATCAATTATTGACATATCATTATAATATTTTTATTCTATGCTATATGAAGATTTTTTTTAGTCTTTCATAACATTCGAAAATTTTAAAAAATAGTTCCACGACTTCACAATTATTACCACTACCACAAAAATCTATAATAGATAATTTTTATGCACTATATTTACAGTAAATAATTATATATTTTTTGTCAACTACGATAGAAAAATTCCCACTGGCATATTATTATAATTAGAATTAAAATATTTTAGAAATGATAATTCTAAAAATATGACAACATGTTTAGAGTTTTACTACCACTGTTTTAAAATATATTTTTTTTCTAAATTTTCGATAAATATTTGTGATATTTTTTTTAAAATATATATATTTATCATAAATAAATTAAAATTTTAATTAAAATATTATATTTAACTTTTTTTTCATTTTTAGAATTTAATTTTTCTTTATTATAAAATAGTTTTAAAGTATTTTAATACTAAATTTTGTTATTTTAGAAATTTAAACTAATGGTGTTATATTTGAAATATAAATTTAAAATAATGATATTTTGTCAACTATCATTTATTTATAATTTATTTAAAATAAAAAAAATCTTTTTATATGGAAAATTAACAAAAATAACAATTTTTTAAGTTTTTATTTCAAATATAATGTTATTTGTTTAAATATCTAAAAATAACACAAGTTTAATATTAAAATACACTAAAATTTATATTTAATAAAAAAATAAAATCTAAATTAGAAAAAAGAAATTCAATATAATGTTTTAAATTGATATATGATTTATTTTTAATAAATATGTATTTTTCAAAAAATAATTTGTATTAGTTTTTAGAATTTTAAATTTAGATTGCTAAATTTAAAAAAAAAAATTAAAAAATATTTTAATATATTACTCTTACTTTTTTATATTATAATTTTGTATTACTTTTTGAAGAAAAATTAGTAAAAATAAGTTATTAATTTTTTCAACAGATTAAAATTATAATTTCTGAGCTCGTTTCGAGCCACTTTGTTATAGACTTATAGTCAACCGATACTAATAAAAAGTATTTACATCTAACGGCTCATGTGATAGATCTAACGGTAGAAACAGCACTTATGTGGAATAATTACCAATGACGCGAAGCAGAGAATGAGAAAAATGGGAGGCAATAGCATGTGCTAAAACGTATCTTGAGTCCATCTTTGTAGGACCATTTTCTGTCTAAAACCCAATGAAAGACTACACGTGCCTTTTTTTTTTCTTTTCCTCTTAAAACATATTTCATTTATGAGACTAAGACTTTCAACATACTTTAGGTTTCTCCATTTTCTACATTTCATATTATTATTATTATTTAACCAAAATAACACATTTGATAGTCAAATTAAAATGGATAAAAATATATTCTTAAATAGCATAAGAAGAGACATTTTTGGTAATTCCATTAGCCCACCCATTACCATTTCGTTATTGGAACTTAAAATTAGATTTCTAAAAAAAAGAAATTGATCTCTTTTCATATAATGCTTAAATCATAATTTGAAATTCCATATGGTGAAAATTCTTAACTATCACAATATAAAATGAACTATATACCTCAATGAAAAAGATTATGGTTCAAAATTTAAATAAAACTATTGTTAAAACGAGTTTTAAAGAGACGATATTTTTGGAGGATCTATGTTTTCATATCTAAAAAGTCATTATACTATTTGTATCACTCAGGACCGGACTTACATTTAATAAGGTCACATACAAAAAAAAATATCGTTTTACATTATTTTATCATAATATTTTTAGAATGAATGTCGATTTTTTATCAAAATATAAAGGGCCGCAAGTACGAGTTTGTTTCGATTGGACGTAAATCCGGCTTGTATGAATAGAAAAATATTTGCTTTGTAAGAAAATTAGTGGACAAAAGTGGTTGAAAACTTATCATATCCAACCATAACATCCAAATTTCGGATAATCCATGGGTCTCGGATGATTTACCAAAACTTCCGAAAAAATCAATTCTTAGCTAAAACCAGAATCATAAAATTACGATATATCATATCGTTAAGTTACGCCAATATTACATCAAATCGTGCAATCTTTTCTCAAGATAAGTGATCATCAAATTCAATTTCTCTGGATGGAACTATCGTTTTAACTAGGTGATATTTTAAATTTTCATATTTGGATGATAAAAATCTTTTTATACACTAATTGTTTTTAAAAGATTTGTAGTTTCTATAGTTTTTTACAGGTAGCTAGACAAAACACACAAAGAGTTGTTGAATAGTTCCAAAACGTTTTGAAGTATAACTATAGTTGAAGAACTTCTCATTGATTTGAAAAATACAGCCACTTGAATTAGCATTCATGCAGAAGTGCTTTGTAGACATTCGGACTAATGAATTAAAAGTTATTCTAATTCTCGTGACATGTACTTTAAGACACAATCACACTTAAATCCTTAACAGTTGCCTGGTACGAAAATGAAAATGGGATTATGGACAAATTAAAGAATGTATTAAGAAATCAAATAATATATTCCTAATATATTATTTTAAAATTATTTTTAAAAAATAATTTTATCCTAACGTATTATTAACAAAAATATCTGATATACCATTAACACAATTATTATCAAATAGATCTATAAATACGTTTAAATTACTTGTTATTAATTTATTTATACAATCAATATATTTTATTAAACTAATCAAAAAATATTATTAAATTCGTAAAAAATAATTATTTTATTTATTTAATTTATATATATATAAATTAATATTAAAAATATTTTTAAATTATCTAATTTATATTTATTAATAAATAATATTATATAGTTTATAAATATTTTTTTTTACGGATTGTATGGATATAAATCTAGTATTTATATAATCAAAAAAAATCAATTTTAGGATCATATATCATTTACTATTAAGCTTATCATAAGACAAGCACACGATACTATATTTTCTCTCCAGTCAACTATTGTCTCTAACCAATTGATCAGTCAATTATCCATTACAACTTGTATACTTTTTTTATTGTCCTTTTCCTATCTATATATTTATATTTTTAAAATACTAATATATACTTATATTTAAACACGTATATTATAAATGGCAAATTCCAACACATCAGAATAAGATTAATTTGATAAAAAATTTCTTAAATAATATATTAGGGACTATGTGCGATTGAAACAATTTGTTTTATAGGAATTCAATCAAACTTCATACATATACACCTTTGTGACTTCTTATACTAAGAATTTAATTAGTGAATCTCAAACTCACCTAGTTGACTAATATTTGAGTAAATATATATATATATATGCATGGTCATGAATATAGTTTTATCTTATTAATTATTATCTAAAATTCAATATGAGACGACAAAAAACTCTGTCATTTTTTTCTCCAATTCAAAATTTAATTTAATACTATGATGTATATCTCATTTAAATAACAATAATATACATATATATATATATAATTAAATATACCGATAACAATTGTTCAAAAGACATGTAGGGTAACTATCCACACGTACATTCAAATATAGACAACTTCACATAATACTACAATAAAGGCAATTTAGTTACGTCGTGATGGGTATTTATATATATATATATATATATATAAATGTATTTTTATCAAAGAAAAGAAATGACTTTGAGCCTATATACATTTATGATTATATCCATGTGCAATTAAAAAAAGTAATTGTCCAAAATAATAAGTTTTTGTTCCAAATATAATAATAACTAGATTTATATCCATGTGGAGAAAAATATTCACAAATTATATAATATTATTTATTAAGAAATATAAATTAAATATTTATGATATTTTAACTTTTATTTAAAATTATTTTTAAAATTATTTTTTTTATATTTAAATCAAGGAAAGAAAAATAATTATATTTTATGAACTTAATAGTATTTTTGATTAGTTTCATAAAATATATTGATTTTCTGACCAAAATAATAACAATGACATATATTGTAATTATTCTAGTAACTTAAACCTATTTATATATTTATTTGAAATTTATTGTGTTGATGATACATCAGATGACATTTGTGTTAATAACACGTCATGATAATGTTATTTTTTAAAAATATTTTTCAAATAATATATTAGAGATTATTTAGATTTCCAAAAATAGCACAAATTTAATAATAAAATATTTAAAAAATCTTTTCCTAATAAAAATATTTAAATCCAAAATTAGATAAAGTGAAACCAAACATTATGTTTTAATTATATATAGTTGATTTAAGATAATAATTATTCACATAATAATTTATGCTATTTTATAAATTTTATTTTTTATATGTTAGTTTTAAAAGATAAACTTAAAAAAAATTCTATTTTAAAATATTACTCTTAAAAAATGTATTGTCATTTTTTTTCTTTTCTTGGACTTCTTTTTCTTCAAATATGTCCCCAACGAGATTTGCTTTTCTCAAATTTGATATCTTATATTTAATTTTTCAGATCAAAACTAAGTTGACACATATCTTTTTTATCGTATAACTTCTGGCATACTCCTAATATATTAATTGAGAATCATTTTAGCAAAATAACTTTAAGTTGACATGTGATTTACAATATGGCATGCTGATGTGTTACATTATTAAAGCATTTTAAGATAAATATTACATAAGACATAATTTATTAGAGTATTTATGAAAAATACCATTAGACAATATATTATATGTAAATCCATAATATTTCGACATACAATGTATTTTGTCATAAAATACAAATACAATATAAAACAAAATATAAATTTTGAAAAATTAGTCACCAAAATATAAAATAAAAGTTTAGTTTAATTGAATATTTATCACATCTACAATTTATCCAAGATAGATACAATTTAAATCTATTTGTATAATCTGATTTTGTTATCTATTTCATTTTTGTAATAAATATTAAAATATTTAGAAAAATTATTTTAAATATGAATATATATATATATATATATATTTGATTTACATTAACAAAATAAATAATTAATTATTATGTATAAATATTTTTTCCCACGAATGACGTAGATCAAAATCTAGTAACATATTTATTTTTTGTTTTCTTGTTAATGGCATACCTTACTAATGTATTTGAAAACAAAATGCGAAAAAATATCAAATAAAAAGAATTAATTGAGAAAATGTTCTTAGAAAATTTGCATTCTAAAAAGTTGGCAGAAAATTTACAAACTTCCTCAATTAGCTGGAGAATTTTTTGTACGACCCATCATTAGTAATAACCTCGAATTTCGAATCTGAATTATAATTGTTTTGAGCATAAAGATGTACACTTAATTAGTCCTTAGAAAAGGATAATAATGATAGTTCATAACTTTTCCTATTATTACTATTTACTTGCTAAATATAGCACAATGCATACTTCACACAACTAATAATAACACTTTATGACTTGAAATTAAAAAATAAATTCTGAAATAAGGTTAAACTTTTGGACAACGACCTAATTATCTAAACCACAAGCAAAATTGACTATTGTTTTGATGTGAATAGTTTACCAACGATATCCAAAAAAATAATTTTGTATTACAATATATATTGTGTACGATGCGAAAGTTGAATGAATGATTAGGTTTACAAATAAATTTCGGTGATTTGCTTTCAATATCTAATATTAAAAAAAAGAAGAGTAATATTTTAAAGAGTAATATCCTAAAATAGCACCATTTTAAGTTTATATTCCAAATTTAGTACACTAAAACTAAAATTCCCAAAATAGCATAAATTATTATGTAAAAATAATTATTTACCTTAAATAAAATATATATAAAATTAAAACATAATGTTTGGGTTCACTTTTTCCAATTTAGGGTTTAAATTTTTTTCATTAGGAATAAATTTTCAATTATTTTAGTATTAAATTTGTGCTATTTTTAGAAATTTAAATGACTAGTGCTATATTTGGAACAAAAACTTGAAATGATGCTATTTTAGTCAATTGCCCTATTTTAAAATATTATTTTTGAAAAAAAATTGTTCTAGATTTAATATTTTAAATTTAAATTTTCAAAATATAGCATAAATTATGTTTTGGAAAATACATATTTATTATAAATATAATTAAAATATTATATTTAAATTTATTTTTTCTAATTTAAGATTTAACTTTTTATTAGAAAATATTTTAATATTAAATTTGTACCACTTTAAAATTTTTTAACTAATAATGCTACATTTGAAACAAAAATTTAAAATAATTATATTTTGTTAATTGGACTATTAAAAATACAGTCTTAACTTTTATAACATACTATATACTAAACCAATCTGAATTTTTAATAATTATGTTGAATAAAAGTAAGAATAATATCATAAAATGGTATAATATCGTAAAATGGTATATTTTAAAGTTTTTATTCTAAATCTAATATTATAAAATTAAAAATTTTAAAATATTATAAATAATTATGTAAAAATACTTATTTACTCTAAATAATATATATAAATTTAAAACATTTTATTTAGATTTTTTTTCTAATTTTAGATTTAATTTTTTATATTAAAATAAAGTTTGAATATATTTTAATTTTAAATTTATATTATTATTAAAAATTTAAATTAATGATGATATTTTTTCGGTTGCATTTATAGAAATCATTTATATAAGCTATATAATAACATATGTTTGCATAACATAAATCAAGAGTATATTTTCCAAATTTAGTTAATTTCAAAGCATATACATTAGAGAGTCGACACGTGTCGGTTCTGCAGAATTGGGTCCAAGTGAGAAAACAAAAGAGAAACAAGAGGAGAATCGTGGGCCCCACGTATGACGAGGTGGATAGTGATTAAGGATGTACGAAGCATGAAATCATTATGTATCATCATCATTTACTATCTAATCCCAACGTTTTTAATATCATATCAAAATAATATTTTAAAATATTATCATTCTAAATTTATATTACAAATTTATCATATTAAAAATAAAATTTCAAAATGTCACAAATTATTATTTGAAAATAATAATTTATTTAAATAAACTATATAAAAATTAAAACATAATATTTATATTTATTTTTTTAATTTATGGTTTAATTTTTCATTAGAAATAAGTTTTTAATTTATTTTAATATTAAATTTTTGATATTTTTAAAAATTTAAATGATTAATTGTAGAGTAATACTCTAAAATATCACATTTTAAAGTTTTTCTTCCAAATCTAGCATCATAAAATTAAATTCCCAAAATAGCACAAATACTTATGTGAAAATATTTATTTATTCTAAATAAATTATACATAAACTTAAAGTATTGTATTTGAGTTCATTATTTCCAATTTAGGGTTTAATTTTTTCTATTAAAATATAGTTTTAATGCATTTTAATTTTAAATTTGTGCTATTATTGAAAATTTAAACTAATGATGTTATTTTTGGAACAAAAACTTAAAAATGTGTTATTTTAGATATTTGCCTATAATTGTATATTTAGAACCAAAACTTGAAATACTGTTATTTTATTCAATTGCCCAAACTAAAAATTGTTATTCATTTTTTTTGTAAAAACAAATGATTTTTTAAATTATTTTAGTTTAAAATACCACTATTTCAATTTTTGTTTTAAATATAGTACTAATCATTTAAATTTATAAAAATATCTCAAATTTAATACTAAAATAATTAAAATTTTCATTTTAGTAAAAAAATTTAAATCATAAATTAAAAAAATCAATTTAATATTATATTTTAATTTTATATATAGTTTATCTGAGGTAAATAATTATTTTTATATAATAATTTATGTTATTTTAAGAATTTTATTTTCAATGTAATAAATTTTAAAAATAAATTTTAAAAAATACTATTGTATGATATTACTCTATTTTTTATTTAATTTTATTTTTAGTTATTAGACTGACTAATAATAACTCTTTTAAATTCAGTAATTTTAAAAATATATATATTCAAGTTAAAAATATGTCATGTCTTAATACTATTATTGTAATTGTTCTTTATTGCAATCATCTAATATTTACCAAAACATGATTATTTCCTAGCTGTATATATAAATCTATTAACATCATAAGGGCGTAAATAATTTGCAATTAAACGTGACTAAATTATCAAATCATTATCATATAGTGTATACTCTATGCATAGGATATGAATGTCTAATGAAAGTAGACATTTGAATATAATCTTACTAAAACTAAAAAGGCATCTTTAAATAGTCTATTTTTAGTGTAATCAAGTGGATTAAATTAGATAATTATTCCACGAATATGATTGATGATTTCTTTTTAGGTAAAACTGTTTCTACATAGTAATTATTCATCGGAATAATTAAATTTTAATTATGACACAAGTGACCAGTAATTGTCGGCAAACCCCAAGTTTGCTGCAAATAATGATGCTAAAGGTTACTAATCACTTTTATAATTATATATTGGTTCATGATTTGCTTTGTTTTCTTTTTCTCTTTTTAGCAATTGATTACTGTTTACTGCCATTGTAAATTTTAATAAGAGTAATGTTTTTAAAATACTATATTTTTAATTAAATCCAACATATTAAAAAATAAAATTTCTAAAATATCATAAATTTATATAAAAATAATTATTTCTTTTAAGCATATTATATTTAAAAACTAAAAATATAATGTTTGAATTCATTTTTTCTAATTTATGTTTTCAATTTTATTTTATTAAATTTTTTAAATTACTTTACTATTAAATTTGAAGTATTTTTCAAAATTTAAATGATTAGTGTTACATTTGTAATAAAAATTTGAAAAAAATACTATTTTAGATAATTTTCATTTTTGAATAATATCCTAAAATAACATATTTTAAAATTTATCTTCCAAATCTAATATATTAAAATAAAATTCTTGAAATAACACAAATTATTATGTAAAAGTAATTATTTATCTTAAATAAACTATATATAAAATTAAAACATAATATTTAATTTCATTTTTTCATTTAGAGTTTAAATTTTTTATTAGGAAAAATATTTTTAAATCATTTTAATATTAAATTTTTAGTATTTTTAAATAATTAATTTTAAATTTAAAATAAAAAATATTATTTTAGTTAATTGATATTTTAATTAGGGCAACAATTTAAAATAGCATTATTTTATTTTAATAGCACAGATTTAATATTAAAAAAATTATAAATCTCATCCTAATAAAAACAATTTAAATCCTATAATGAAAAAAGTCAACACAAATATTATATTTTAATTATATATATAGTTTATTTGATATAAATAATTATTTTTACATAATAATTTATGATATTTTAGAAATTTTATTTTTAATATAACAGATTTAAAAAATAAATTTAAAATATATTATTTTAATGTATTAATCTTTTAATAACAACTGGCAAATTAACATACATCAAATGTCACAACTCCTTGACTATTAACTTTCCTTTGCTTTCTTTATCACATTATTACACTTTCGTCTCATATTCAAATTTGCACTCTTAAAATTATGCCATATATTTAAACTTCAGAAGCCAAAATGTCAAACCCAAAAAGGTTGTTTTAATAAACTCAAAAGATTGAATAAATTTAATGGTATTACCAAAAGAATAATATATTAAAATAACATATTTTTAAGTTTATTTTTTAAATTTAATACATTAAAAATCAAATTTTCAAAATATCATAAATTATTATATAAAAATAATTATTTAACTCAAATAAATTATATATAAAATTAAAATATAATATTTGAATTTTTTTTTTTAATTTAAGCTTTAAATTTTACTATGATGATATTTTTAATTATTTTATTATTAAATTTATAATATTTTTATAAATTTAATGATTAGTGTTACATTAACTTAAAATGGGGATATTTTAGATAATTAGCCTTACCAAAAAATCTATTGCTTAAATTCAAATCTATTATCATTGTTACCAAATTTGCTATCAATAAAAATATACCTACAGATTACTCACCGCCGATAATTTTATGGGCAATTGATTAAAATATCATTATTTTAATTTTTTGTTCTAAATATATCGATACTCATTTAAATTTTTAAAAATATCATAAATTTAATAAGAAAATAATTAAAAAATTATTTCTAATGAAAAAATTTAAACATAAATTGGAAAAACTGAACTCAAACATTATATTTTAATTTTATATATAATTTATTTAAGTTAAATAATTATTTTACATAATAATTTATACTATTTTTGAAATTTTAGTTTTAGTGTGCAAAATTTAAAAAATAAACTTACAATAGTATTATTTTATGGTATTACTCTAATTTTATCATCACTACCATTATATCTAATAAAAAGTATTTATTTACCATGAAACAAAATAAATTTACTAACCGAGTAATAAATTTATTAATTTTTTTATTTCTGTCAATCAATTTTTTTGTGCCATTACAATCAAATCTAACAATCAAATTTTATACCATGTAAGTCTACTATTTTTTTAAATATGAATAATATTTTAAAATATCATATTTTAAAATATCATATTTTAAAATATCATATTTTAAAATATTATATTTTAAAATTTTTAATTCTAAATATAACACTATAAAAATAAAATTTCAAATATTATAAATAGTTATATGAAAATATTTATTTACACTAAATAAATTATATATAAATTTAAAATATTATATTTAAATTTCTTTTTCTAATTTTAAAATTAGATTTTTATTAATAATAAATTTTAATATATTTTAATATTAAATTTATGTTATTAATAGAAATTGAAACTAGTGATACTAATTTTTTTTAAAAAAAATTAAAATATTATTTTAGAAAATTGGCTTTTAGATATCTCAACTACTTTGTAAAAAACTTCTACCATATAAAGTTACAGTTTTTACTATTTGCTATCATTAGAACGATAGATTTTCATATATAAACATCCTGATTTTTTTATATTGTAAACCCAACTTCAACTTATAAAATAGTATTTGTTTCGTTTGTCTATTGCATCGTCTGTAGCATCGATATGCTGTCAAACGCTATGGTTACACGCTATAGTATTGTCGTTCATTTTATTATCACAGCATTTGACCGCATGTTGTCGTCACATGTTTGTTCATTTGGCAATCGTGCGGTTAATCGTATATTGTTGCCGAAGATTTGTTTGATCGACAATTGCACGGCTGATCGTGTTTTAGGATTAGATTTTCATGTGTAATTAATCATTAAAAATAAAGATATTTTTGTCGTTTACAATTTTTATGACAAATTTTTGATCGTAACGCTAAAACTCAACATCGGTTAAAATATTTATATCACCGATTATTGAGGTCGACCGAAACGTTTAATCGCAAAAAACTATGACATGCAAACGAACATTGTTTTAATGCATGACATAACCGCAATTTTTTGTGAATACGAAATGAATAACACTATTTATAAATCAAAATATAAGACGATATACATATGTAGTATAAATGATTTGAGTAATTTGTAGACATTTTTATTCTTTTTTTGGTAAAATGATTTTCGAATTGTTTTAGTAATTCAATATATATATACTTTGCAAGAAAGAGACTACGCCTATCTGTACGTCGGTGGCTGTATATTTATCAAAACTATTTATGGTTATTATAAGCATATAAAAATACTTTATATTTAAAATAAGGGATCAGGTTTGTATCGAAGACAAGAAACGTGTCAATGCACACGTCCAAGTTTCTCGTTTTCAATTTCATGGGACAGTGACAGTTTTATATATATATAATACTATTTTAAATATTTATTACTCTCTTTATAATTTAATTTTCCAACCTGTCATCTCATTTCGATTACGACATATGATTTTTTCTAAAAAAATCAGCCTTCGTTTTTAAAAATTGAATAATATGTATTGACTATTTAACATACCCATTCAATAAAATATTATTATATTAGTTAATTGTAAGAGAGTTCTTTGGAAATGCACTAATTATATAATACACGTATGATATATATATATATATATATATATATATATTTATGTATTAGTGAATATAACAACAAATTTTTTATTGTTTATTTAAAATATATTTAATTATGGATAATTGACAAAAATAATATTTTTTAAAAGTTTTTATTTCAAATATAATATCATTAGTTTAAATTTTAAATATTATAAATTAATATTAAAATAATTTAAAATTAAAAAATAAAACTCAAATATAGTATTTTAATTAAATTTATCATTTATTTATGGTAATATGTATTTTTAGAAAATAATATTTTTTTTGAAATTTGAAATTTAAAATAAAAACTTATAAATATGTTATTTAAAATATTACCCGTTAGTTATTTATAAGACTAGTTAAATCTACAATGATATTTGTGTGATAGAAAAAAAAATCGGTCAATTATTTTGTATTTTTATAAAAAAAAATCCAATTGTTTTAAATTAAAGGAGCATAAATTTTAGGGTAAATATCTAAAATAACATTTTTTAAAATTTTTGTTCCAAAAATAGCATCATTAGTTTAAATTTCCAATAATAACACAAATTTAACATTAAAATACATTAAAACTATATTTTAATAAAAAAAACTAAACCTTAAATTGGAAATAATGAACCCAAATACAATACTTTAAGTTTATGTATAATTTATTTAGAATAAATAAGTATTTTCATATAAGTATTTGTGCTATTTTGGGGAATTTAATTTTATTCTATTAGATTTAGAAGAAAAACTTTAAAAAGTGTTATTTTAGGATATTACTCTAAATTTTAACTAGTTCAACTATACATTTATAATTTTAATAAAAATCATAATATATTGAAAATAAATTTGTTCACATATACATTTATACAATTTTGAATATATTACTATACTAAAAATAGATATTAAAATAAATAAATATCTAAATGAAAATATTCTCTGATTAATTTTCAATATATTTTAGAATTCACCATAAGCATGCAACTAAGCCGAAGTGAGAAATAACAAAGACCGTAGTGTATTAGTATAATAGAGTTGCATCGCTGCCCACACGGTTGGGGTCGTGAGTACGTGGCATTTGCTGGCAGGTGATAGTGAAGTTTCTTGTTTGATATGTAATGTCAGATTCATGTCTTTCCCAAGGTGCATGTTTCTTCTTCTTAATTTATATAAATTCTTATTCTTTATTATTTTTCCTTTTTTTGACAGAAGAATAATTGCGATACAAATACAATAATTTTTTTTATTTTAACACAAAAAAGGAAAGAGAAAACAAAAAGATAAGATTCAATTCTTTGAACGATACTTAAATTCTTTCCTCGAGATTATGCATTATTGCGAACGACGGCTGCATATTAGAGTTTACATTCTATGGAAACTTTTAAAGGTAACTTAAAGTTTTAGTTCAAATCTAATTAGTATTCGCCGTTGAAACATATTTTCGACATATGAATGGAATATTTTGCAACTCGTCCATTAGATGT
Organism: Pugionium cornutum; assembly: GCA_018901935.1. Classification (NCBI taxonomy): domain Eukaryota; kingdom Viridiplantae; phylum Streptophyta; class Magnoliopsida; order Brassicales; family Brassicaceae; genus Pugionium; species Pugionium cornutum. The sequence continues at coordinate 41,306,131 of CM032159.1, read as the reverse complement.
GTGTTTAAAGTTGGTTTCTGGTTGGTCATCGAGTTTAAGTATATTACATGATGAGTTTTCATCTATAGTGTGATTGTAAATATGGGATTCGATAATCGATCTACCTAGTAGGGTTTTCTTTCAAAGAGTTTGGAAACTTGACTGTACTCAATTTCGTGTATAATGAGAGTTTGTAAGAAGAGATGGACATTGAAGTTATAGAAGAGACATACATTGAGGTTATAGAAGAGATGGACATTGAGGTTAAAGAAGAGATAGAAAGATTATGGTTTGGGCATTGAGTTAGTATTGATAAAAGTAAAAGTTTTAAGAATTTGATAATGGGCAATTGACTAAAATAACATTATTTAAAGTTTTTGTTTTAAATATAGCACTAATAATTTAAATTTCCAAAAATAGCACAAATTTAATACTAAAATAATTAAAAACTTTTTCTTAATAAAAAAAAATTAAACCCTAAATTAGAAAATATGAACCTAAACATTATGTTTTAATTTTATATATATTTTAGAGTAATACCCTAAAATAGCACTATTTTAAGTTTATCTTCCAAATTTAGCACAATAAAACTAAAATTCCCAAAATAGCATAAATTATTATGTAAAAATAATTATTTACCTTAAATAAAATATATATAAAATTAAAACATAATGTTTGGGTTCACTTTTTCCAATTTAGGGTTTAAATTTTTTTCATTAGGAATAAGTTTTCAATTATTTTAGGATTAAATTTGTGCTATTTTTGGAAATTTAAATGACTAGTGCTATATTTGGAACAAAAACTTGAAATGGTGCTATTTTAGTCAATTACCCTATAGTTTATTTAAAATAAATAATTATTTTTACATAATAATTTGTGCTATATTTGAGATTTTATTTTTGGTGTGTTAAATTTGGAAGATAAACTTAAAATAATGCTATTTTAGGGTATTACTCTTTGATAAATGTTTGTGGAATGCGGATTATGAAACAGATAGTAAATGGCTAAGTTTGAATATTTAGCAGGATATGCATTATTCATTGATACATATAATCATAAAGATTGCCATATGTTGAAATTACTAGACTCGTGATGAATGTAGCTACATTTGAGAGATATTCACGAGGAATAGTGATATAAAAATATGTATGTACTTTTTACAGAAATAATTTCTTGATTTTTTTGGACACTAGGTTGGTAGATTTGGTTATAATTTTTTTTGCAGTTGTGGATTTCTTTGTGATATCTCTAATATATTATTTGGGAAACTTTTTAACAAAGTAACCCTACTCTAACATGTTAATAACAAAAATACCAACTGATGTGTCAACATCACATCAAATTTTAGTTTAAATATAAAAAAGGTTTAAATTACTAGAATAATTACAATATATGCCACTGATATTAATTTGGTTAGAAAATAGATATATTTAATTCAACTAACCAAAAAATATTATTACATTTTCAAAAACAATAATTTTATTTCTTTAAATTTTTTATACGTTAATTTATAAATAATTTCAAATAAATATAAATAGATTTAAGTTACTAGTGTAATCATTAATATATTATTTGAGAAACATTTGAAAAAAAAATAACCATGCTGACATATCATCACTACAATAAATTTCAAATAAATATACAAATAACCTTAACTTACTAGAATACAATATATGACATTGCTATTAATTTAATTAGATAATTAATATATTTTATTAAACTAACCAAAAAATACTATTAAATTTATGAAAAATAATTATTTTCTTTTTTTAATTTATATACACAAAAATTAATATTAAAAGTAATTTTAAATAAAATTTAAAATTATATAAATATTTAATTTATATTTACTAATAAAATATAATTTACGAATATTTTTCTCCACGCATGGCGTGGATATAAATCTAGTTTGCTTACTTATTTGGCGTTTTATTGTTTATATTTTCGTTGTAACAAAGAATCAATAACTATGTAGTAAAAGAATCAATGAAATGTAATAATCTTGGATGATAAAGCTGAAAAACAGTAAATATTTAAGCAATTTGATGATTGGAAGTGTGAATCTTCTCACTCAGCCAATTAAAAATGTGAAAGAACAAAATATGGTGAAGTTGTCTGATCATAAAAAGACTCTCAAAAGGAGCAACACATCATCAAGCTAGATGAAGAAGACGATTTTAACTGAGAACGTGATTCAATTTACAGACTTCGAAAACACATTTCGATGCATGCTTCGAAACATTTTTACTACGGTAATGAACGTTCATAAATATTGTGAGACAATGACTAAAAGATGAAAAATCATTACGACGAAAGTAGAAATTTTGGACCACAACATAGAAGAGTTTAAAAGATATTTTCTATGTTTTTTTTAAAATGATTTGTTTAATCTTTTACACAAATTAAAATAATTAATATTTAAAAATAAATATATAATCTTTCATCCTATGCATTTTCATAACCGTAAATATATAATCTTATATATTAAAACATAAGTGAATTGTTTTAAAAATATGTCATTAGAAAAGATGAGTAAAAAAATTATGACATGGATGTTATTCAAACGTGACATCGCAATTTTAAATATGAATATGACATAATAATTTTTAATATAAAATTATTTACAAAAAATAAAATAATTAAATATAACATGATAATTTTAAACATAAATTTGTTTTAAACATAATTTTAATATACAAACATACCAAAATATAGTTTATATATAATTTTATTTTAAAATAAAAATATCAATATATTAAAACTGAAAAATAATTTTAGTAGTTTTAAATACTTAAAATACAAATAGATTCATTTTATAACAAATATGTAATATAAAATATATAATATTTTAATCAAATATAATAATAATTTAAATTTATAATATAATATATCCACACAAAGTGTGAGTAAATTATCTAGTAATTCAATAATTCAAATATTCTTAACTAATGTTTCCTAAAGTTTATAACTAATAACTATTAATTATTAAAAATGTACAAAATAAAAAGCCAATCATAAAACAATAATCTATTATAAAGACCAAAACTATGTTTTTTTATAGCTAATCATGTAGCTTTTACAAAAAAAGGTATATATTTTTAATTTTTAAAGATGGAAATATCTTCAAAAATTAGATTCATTTTATATAGATTCAATTAATCAACTTTATTTAAAATATTTATCATTAAAGTGAAATTTCATTAATTAAGTTTTCAATTTCATTTTTATATAAACAAAAAGCGTTTATTATAGGAATGATTCCCAAAATAATAATTGGGATTTAACTTTTGACTATTAAAACAACAAAATTTGACTAAACGCTTTGCTTAGTTGTGTCTTGTCTAAAAATGATTATTTTTATTTTTAAAATTTTATATATAAATGATAACTATAAATTTTAGAGTAATATCATAAAATAATATCATTTTAAGTTTTGTTTCAAATTTAACACTATAAATTTAAAATTTTAAAAATAAGACAAATTATTTTCTAAAATACATATCTACCATAAATCATTTACAAACATAATTAAAATATTATATTTGAGTTGTTTTTTGAAATTAGAATTTAATTTTTGATTAAAAACAAATTTTAAAATATTTTAATATTAAATTTGTGTTATTTTTGAAAATTTTGACTAATGATACTATATTTAGAATAACAATTTTAAACAGTGCTATTTTTTTTCAATTGCACTACATTTTACCTATGGCCACATAATATAATACATAATAGCTAAATGATGGTTTAAAATTTTCTTTAGATTTTATATTGGATTTCTGTTTAAAAATAACAGAAAATGGAATTTTTTTCAACAAAAATCTTCCTATTGAACCAAAAAACAACAGTAATTGTAATAATTAATTAGTAATTAAAATGAATTACATTCATAACAAAAGAGTCAAACCTTTCTTATTAAGTAAAAACAATTAAACCATAGCATAATCTCTATCAAAAGATAGATAGTAGTTTGTAGCCAAAAATTCAGAAATGCCATTTTGAAAGTGCTACTTTTCAAAACTGCCACATTTAGTCATTAAATTTTAAAAATACCATAAATTAATATTAAAACCAATTGAAAAAACTTTATTAATGGAGAAATCTAGATCATAACTTATAAAAGGAGAATTCAAACATAATAATTTTTTTTTGTAATTTAGTTAATATAAACAAGTATTTTTTCACACAATAATTTATAATATTATTGTCACGAAATGGTATGATTAAAAATGGATAATTAAAAATGGTTGTTTTGAAAAGTGGTATTATCAAAATTTCCCTGCGCTCCTAATTGATTAATTCTTTTGCTTTTCAACATGTAAATATTTTCTCATAGCAATTCCAATTGTTTAAACATATAAATATATATATATAAGAAGTTTGCAAAAACAATAAAACATAAAGCAAATAAAAAGTATTCTTTATATTTCTATATTTATTATTTTAAATTTATCTTCCAAATTTAACATATTAAAAGTAAAATTACAAAAATAGCACAAATTATTATGTGAAAATAATTATTTAAATAAACTATTTATAAAATTAAAACATAATATTTAGTTTCACTTTTTCTAATTTAGAATTTAAATTTTTTTCATTAAGAAGAAAAATTTAATTATTTTAATATTAAATTTGTGTTATTTTTGGAAATTTAAATAAATAGTATTATATTTGGAACCAAAACTTGAAATATTGTTATTTTAATCAATTGCCATATATAACTAGTTAATAATTTTTATTTATTAATTCATAATATTTTTTCGAATAAATATATGTGTTTACAATTATAAAATAATCTTACATATCTAAAACTTAAATTAAAAATCTAAAATAAAATGACTTTATACTAGTTTATTCGAATATTATTTATATTTTCAATCCAAATAGTTTGTTTGATTATATTAAAAATATGCATTTATAAAAAAATCATAAATATAAAAATTAAAATAAAATTGATTTAAACATTTCAGAATGTGGAATATTATGAAAATGATAGCAACACGCAAAACTCCACGCGATCGATTTGGCGGCAATAATCATTGCTAAAACCAATAATTTAATTACATTTTATACTTTTGTGACCTTACAATTTTAGACTTCGTCGTCAACAACGAAATTTGCCTATGATGAAGGTTTTGTGCATAATTATGAATATATTCATTTGATAGATGTTTGATGGGATACAAATGAATACGACATAAAGTAGCATCAAAAATATCATAATTTTCTAAAACGGATTTCCAAATATATAAAAAGGGAAATTGAAAATGTAATCTCATTATGTCTTTGAAATCTAAATTAAAAGTAGAGTTTTATTTTAATTATTGTTATTCTTTTTAATGATGTAGAAGATGACAACCCATTTGATTTGAAAGATTTACAATATAGACCTAAAATCTTCATAATTAATATGAGGAAAATAAACTAATTATTCATATCGTAATCAGATCTTTTTCTTAAATAGTTTTTGTTGTTTATTAAAAATATAATTAGAAAGATAAGTGGACAATGATGGGAGACAAAGACATAATCCATAGGGCCTTAGAATAATTAGGGACAGCATAAACACATGCACTAGTCCTGTCTTTACTATTTAATTATGTGGTGTGTATTCTAACGACGTCGCTTTGATTAACCAAGTGGTGATAATTTGTTTTTTGGTTACTGAACTATAACCGATGGTATCAATAACTCAACATATTTATACGAGTGAAAATGTAGTCAAATTCCTTGTTTATGGGATGGGACGTATACGTGATGTAACTAATAGAACACTTATTCTTTCTCACCAAATGGTTATAATTTATTACACAAATTTATCAAAAATTACATAATAGAATTCAATTATATTTTATTAACAATTTGCCAATTGTATTCTTATATTTAACCAACTAAATTTATACCCAAATTTTAGACGGAAAAAATATTCACACATTATAATTAATTAATTATTTAATAAATATAAATTAGATATGTATATAATTGATCTCTTATTTAAAATATATTTTTAAATTTTTTTTTAATATTGATCATGCAAATAAAATATACAATAACATTAAATCATATAAATGAATTGAAAGTGTCTATATCGTGGAAATACAATATTTTTAAATAGGTAAAAAATTGTACATGTGATAAATATTCAATTATTATAATTTTTGTTTTATATTTGTTTGACTAATTTTTTAAAAAAATATTATTTTATTTATATTGTATTTATATTTTATGTCAAAATATTAGAAATTATATATATTATACTACTAAATATTTATTTAATATTATTTTCCTAAATAATATAATAAATTATATTTTATGTAATATTTAATTTAAAAGACTTAACGGTGTAAGTAAAATAATTGTAAATCACATGTAAAAATAATTTTTTTTGGTAAAATGTTTTTTATGAATATTATGGTCGGATATAAACGAGATTATTCGGACAACTACAAGCTGTATTGGGCCTAACCTTATCTTACTACATATTTGGGCCAACCTAAACAATAAACGTTACTGGTCTTTTTTTTTCTTTATCTTATTATTATACATTATTTTGTCAGTAAATTTGGGTCAAACCCAATTAGAAACCCAAACCAATGAAAGTATTTGTATTCCACACACTCAACGGTGTGAATAAATGTAGGTGAATATTTCTCTTCTTCTTCCGAAGATTGCCCAATCTGAAAACGTAAGAGCTGACAAAATTTGTGGATTCTCTCTCGCTCTTTGAGATTTCATGGAGATATCTCTTCTCCGTCCGGCGACCCAGTCACTTCTTCCATCGTTTACGAAGCCGAACCGTCGAGTTAATGTCTTTAAGCCTCTTAAACTCCGTTGTTCGGTGGCCGGTGGACCCGCCGTCGGATCTTCTAGAATTGAAGGTGGAGGTACCACAGTCATGGCGGATTGTGTCATTGTAGGCGGTGGTATTAGTGGTCTTTGCATTGCTCAGGCGCTTGCTACGAAGCACCCTGATGCTGCACCGAATCTGATCGTGACCGAGTCTAAGGACCGTGTTGGAGGTAACATTATTACTTGTGAAGAGAATGGTTATCTATGGGAAGAAGGTCCCAATAGTTTTCAGCCGTCTGATCCTATGCTCACCATGGTGGTAAGTTCTTGATTTTCTACCCTTGAATTTGCTCAGGAACAACCCAATTCGTTTTTGGTTCACATGAAATGAGATTATAGACTTGATTTTCAAAGTTCCGTTCTTACTGAGAAAAATGGAATTGAGCCTGCATGTTTTAGATGAGAGTTAAGCGAAAGAGGTGTGATTGATGTCTTTTGATATTGTGAATTTGAATTTAGCCATGTATGTTTATGGTGAGTACAGGTAGATAGTGGATTGAAAGATGATTTGGTGTTGGGAGATCCTAATGCGCCAAGGTTTGTGTTGTGGAATGGTAAACTGAGACCGGTTCCTTCAAAGCCAACAGATTTACCCTTCTTCGATTTGATGAGCATTGGTGGGAAGATTAGGGCTGGGTTTGGTGCACTTGGCATTCGACCACCAGCTCCAGTTTGTATTCTGACCACATTTTTAGTTCAATAATGCTTCTTAGGCTTATGTTGGTAGATTCCGCTCATGTTCTTAGAGTTTGGCAAAGATGACAGGGTCGTGAAGAATCCGTGGAAGAGTTTGTACGGCGTAATCTCGGGGATGAGGTTTTTGAGCGCCTGATTGAACCATTTTGTTCAGGTAGAGAGAAAACTACAACTTCAAATGAAGCATTTATTACATGATCAGCGAATCTAATTACCCTGCAGGGTTCAATTTGTTGCCATATTATTCCAGTGCATCCCTAATGATTTAGATTTCATGCTTTCAGGTGTTTATGCTGGTGATCCTTCAAAGCTTAGTATGAAAGCAGCATTTGGGAAGGTTTGGAAGCTGGAGCAAAATGGTGGCAGCATCATAGGTGGCACTATTAAGGCAATTCAGGAGAGGAAAAAGGCTCCCCAGGCAGTGCGAGACCCGTGAGTAACATAACTTTTCATTGCTTGGGGTCTTTTATCTCTTGATTATCTTTATATTTGTAAAACAACTCAACCTGCTACCTCAGGCGCCTGCCAAAACCAAAGGGCCAAACAGTTGGTTCTTTCAGGAAGGGACTTAGAATGTTGCCAGAAGCAATATCTGCAAGGTAAGCTGGTACTTTTCTCTCGCTATTGGAAGCTAACAAGGCAAAAGAGTTTCAAGTGTTTTCTGAAATCTTATGCAATCTGACAGGCTGGGTAGCAAAGTTAAGCTGTCTTGGAAGCTATCAAGTATTACTAAGCTTGACAACGGAGGATACAACTTAACCTATGAGACTCCGGATGGTGTAGTTTCCGTGCAGAGCAAAAGTGTTGTAATGACTGTGCCATCTCATGTTGCAAGCAATCTCTTGCGCTCTCTTTCTGTAAGTTCCTTGTTCTGTGAACTAGAAATTTTCGTAAAGCGTAGATTCAAATTGGCAATTGTGGGTTCCTATATCTTAGTGTTGCAACCGTTGTCCCTTTTTCTTTCATCAGGAATCTGCAGCGAATGCACTCGCAAAATTTTACTATCCACCAGTTGCCGCAGTATCTGTCTCGTACCCGAAAGAAGCAATCCGTACAGAATGTTTGATAGATGGTGAACTAAAGGGTTTTGGGCAATTGCATCCACGCACGCAAGGAGTTGAAACTCTAGGTAAAAGTCTTGTGGTTTTAATCTGTATTATGTCAAAATGGTCAAATAAGCTTCATGCGGTTGTTTGTATTTCTTCAGGAACTATATACAGCTCCTCGCTCTTTCCAAATCGAGCACCACCTGGAAGAATTTTGCTGTTGAACTACATCGGTGGGTCTACCAACACCGGGATTGTATCCAAGGTAAAAGAAAACTACAAACACTTGTTCCACATCTTTCGTGGAACAAGTAAACTTAAGAACCGATATTTTCCCTCACTCTCTGACTCTCTAACTCTTATGTTTTGATTCCACAGTCGGAAAGTGAGTTAGTGGAAGCGGTTGATCGGGATTTGAGGAAAATTTTAATTAAACCGAACTCAACTGACCCGCTGAAACTAGGAGTAAGGGTATGGCCTCAAGCCATTCCTCAGTTTCTGGTTGGTCACTTTGATATCCTTGACACAGCTAAATCATCTCTAACGTCTTCGGGCTACGAAGGGCTATTTTTGGGAGGTAACTATGTTGCAGGTGTAGCCTTAGGCCGGTGTGTAGAAGGTGCATATGAAATCGCCACTGAGGTCAACAACTTCATGTCACGGTACGCTTACAAGTAAATGTAAAACATTAAAACCCCTCAGTTTGAAAGTTTCATTCATTAAATATAATCATTAAACATACAATTTCGTTTGATACATAGTAAGGAATTTTCAGTTTATAGTTATTTTAGGAGAAAGGTGTTTGGTTCTCGCAGTCTAAATAAGGTCCTGTGGTGACATTAAACAACTGAGTATATCTTTGGAAATACCCGACCCGATCACTTACCCGTCCATCTCCTGGAATCCCACATTCTAAACCACCGTTTATGATGTTTGTGGTTAAACCAAAACCGTTGGTCCGGTTTGCTGCAAAATCTGATTTGGTAGGTCTGTACCGGTGGACCATAACGTCATGGCAGGACGGTTTAGGAGTCTGTTCGGTCATCCAAAACCAAAGAGCTGTCTTGAAAGCTAAAACAGAGTCATTGGCAACAATTTCGGGATTGCTTAGACCGTCGAATCCCAATGCTCGACCTGCCTGCCCGTAATTGTAGTTCCTATTGTATACCACAGAAGTAAAATTAACCAAGAGCTAGTCGTAACAAAATATCCGCCCAATAGAATGATAAAACTACTAAGAAAAGTATCCCATACGCATTTAAAAAAAAAAATTTATTTTAACATATTATTATCATAACGTTTATGTTGACTTGTCATTAATACAATGAATTTAAAATAAATATAAAAATAAATTTAAATTAGTAAAATAATTATTATTAATTTTGTTAGATAATTAATATATTTATTAAACTAACCAAAATATTATTAAATTTATAAAAATAATAATTATTTTTATTTATTTAATTTATATATACGATAATTTATAAATAATTTCAAGTAAATATATAAATAAATTTAAATTATTAGAATAATTACAATATATCTTAATACTATTAATTTTGTTAAAAAATCAATATATTTTATTTTGAGATCAATAATCTATGTAATTTATTTAAATTATAGAAATACTTTTTGAATTTAATGACATTATAATATATATAATTAATAATATATATTATTTAAATACATAATAACAAAACAAATTAAATTATATATTAATAGCTAATTATCATATAAAATATAAATTATTTACATATTAGTTGTTTATATTCAAAATATTTACAAAAAAATAAATTATGTAAATATGTAATTTATATTTATTAAACAATTAATTAATTATATAATATACAAATATTTTTTCAACTGAGTTGTAGATCTAAATCTAGTTATTAGTAATTATCACTATTATTTGGCGTACCAAGAAAGTTGGATAGGACCTCTTCCTTTGTAAGACTTGCCAGGGAAACAAGGCCATTCTTTGTTAGAAGCATCACAATAGTTACTCTGTGGACTCACTTCCTCTTTAAAACATAGCCCCCATGCGTACGGTCCATCCGGTGCCGTGGCCCAACCACCGGTTGTCTCGTGAGATATCTGCGCCAAAAACGCAGCCACTTCACGCCGCTTTGTCTTAATATCTCCTACGCTCCCAAACCTTGGGAACGACTTTGTTGCTTCTACAAATGATTCGTAGGTGTAGAAACCCTTTGCAGGGCATGCATTGTTCTCCTTGTGGATGAATATTGAGTCGTATAGAGATCTCGAGACGAAGCTCGTGATCGGTTTACGTTTATAGGAATGTCTTCGAGCTTCGGATTTGTGGAGAGATGATGATATTGAGAAGATGAAGAGGAAGAGACAAAGCAATAGAGAAACTTGTTTCTCCATTTTTCTTTCTTTCTTGTGTTGTGTGAGAATATGAGGGTTTTTGTTTCGTTAAATAGAGAGAATCAGAGATGTAGTAGTGGAAGACTTTGTTGGTAAAACATTAAATATACACAATGTTCGAAACAGAAAATGTACCAAAATGAATTATGCTCAGTTCATGTTTGATTTTAAATACTATTCCATATAAAACATTTTTTAAAAATGATATGAAATTCTTATTTAAGTTTACAAAATTATCAAGGACAATTGATAAAAATAGTATTTTTTTAAGTTTTTGTTTTAAATATAGCATTATTAATTTAAATTTCCAAAAATATCACAAATTTAATATTAAAATATATTAAAATTTATTGTTAATGAAAAAATTAAACCATAAATTGGAAAAAAATAAATCCAAATATAATGTTTTAAGTTTATGTATAATTTATTTATACTAAATATGTATTTTTTTTAAATAATTTGTAGTATTTTTGGGATTTTAAGTTTACAATACTAAATTTGGAACAAAAACTTAAAATATGTTATTTTAGGTCAATCATCAAAAACTTTGAAGATAAAAAAAAATAGTAAAACACCAACCTAATTATACATAGGGTAATCTCAATAATATCATATTAGATTTATATTCAGAAAAATATTCACAAATTATATAATATTATTTATTATTAAATATAAATTAAATATTTATATAGTTTTAATTTTAATTTAAAATTATTTTTAATAATAATTTTTGTATATATAAATTAAAATAATAAAAATAATTAGTTTTTACGAATTTAATAGTATTTTAGGTTAGTTTGCTGAAATATATTGATTTTCTAACTAAATTAATAATAATAACATATATCGTAATTATTCTAATAATTTAAGTATATTTATATATTTAAACTCATTATGGTGATTGACATATAATCATAATCTTTTTGTTAATAACACGTTATAATAAAATTATTTTTTAAAAATATTTTTCAAATAATATATATAGATTTGCTGTCACATCTTATTATAGACAGTTTGTGTGTGTGTATTTTGTATGTCAAAATTCAAAGCAAAGTCAGATTCTCTAGTGAAATTGGATCTTAAATAATGTTTCCATTTTTTATATATTTTGTAAATATTATTTGTAAGAAATTGAGGTTATTATTTTATAATGCTATTAATTGCTTCACCATTAATTCGACCATGTGATTACACAAAAGAAAAGTGTAGTTCCATTACATTGATGCGATGTGAAGTAATCACCATTGCTACAATTTGTTTTATATCTTATAACATTATGTATAGTTTAAGTATATAGTTTTTATTAAGTGGTCTTTCTCTCTTAGATCGAATCTCTTCGATTGATACATAAAAACTACATAATTCTTATTTAATTTTTATTACGTATTCTTTGAGTACAAGTTTTATGTTTGATGAATCAAGGAATTAATTTTTTTATTCAGGATTCCATTTTTATCTTAAATTGGTTTATAATTACTAGATACTATGGATAAATATATTTTAAAAAGAATAATGTTTTAAAATATCATATTTTAAAGTTTTTGTTACAAATTTAGCATTTTAATATTAAAATGGGCAAATGTCTAAAATAACACTTTTCTAAGTTTTTGTTCCAAAAATAGCATCATTAGTTTATATTTCCAATAATAGCACAAATTTAAGATTAAAATGCATTAAAACTATATTTTAATAGAAAAAAATTAAACCCTAAATTGAAATAATGAACCCAAATACAATACTTTAAGTTTATGTATAATTTATTTAGAATAAATAAGTATTTTCACATAAGTATTTGTGCTATTTTTGGGAATTTAATTTTATGATGCTAGATTTAGAAAAAAAACTTTAAAATGTACTATTTTAGGGTATTACTCTATTAAAATTCTCAAAATAGTTTTACATCCACACTTTGCATGAGGAAAAATATTTAAAAAATATAATATTATTTATTAGTAAAATTAAATTAGATATTAATATAACTTTAACTCTAATTTTAAAATTATTTTTAATATTTCTTTTCATATGTGTAAATTAAATAAATAAAATAATTATTTTTATGAATTTAATATTATTTTTGGTTATTTTAGTAAAATATATTGATTCACTAACGAAATTAATAATAATGACATATATTATAATTATTTTAATAATTTACATATATTTATATATTATTTAAAACTTATTGTGTTGATGACACTTCAGTATGACATTTCTATTAACAATACGTTAAAATGAGATTATTTTTTAAAATATTTATCAAATAATATATTAAAGATAATAATGTAAAAATACTTATTTACTTTAACTAAATTATATATAATTTTAAAATATTATATTTGGATTGTTTTTCCAATTTAAAATTTAATTTTACTATTAAAATAAAATTTTAATGTATTTTAATCTTAAAGTTATGTTATTATTGGAAATTTAAAGTAATAATATTATTTTTTTAAGTTTTTGTTTGAAAAATAACATTATTTAGTTTAAATTTTCAGTAACAACACAAATTTAATATTAAAATACATTAAATTTTTATTTTGATAAAAAATAAACGCTAAATTAGAAAAAATAATCTAAATATAATATTATATGTCTATGTGAAAATAGCATTATTTTAATTTATTTTCTAAATCTAGGATGCTAAAAACAAAATTCCAAAAATAGCAAAAATTATTATGTGAAAATAATTATTTACCCTAAATAAACTATATATAAAATTAAAACATAATGTTTGGGTTAGTTTTTGCAATTTTGGTTTAAAATTTTTTTATAAAGAAAATTTTTTTAATTATTTTAATATTAAATTTGTGATATTTTTAAAAATTTAAATGATTATTGATATATTTGGAATCAAAACTTAAAATAGTGATATTTTAATCAATTATTCTCGACTAAATAAGTCTCTTTACATAATTATTCATACTATTTTGAAAATTTTAAATTTACAAAATTAAATTTGGAAATTTTTTTTTAAATATTTTAAGATATTACTCAACTTTTTATTATGTCAATTGTTTTACTTATCGCTGATTTGTTGTTGCTTTTACTAAAATCATTTTGCTGAAATTTCTTTTGAAAACCATAAGAGAGAATAAAGAAAAGAATTAGTAAGGGCTGTTGCTCAAGAGAAGTGACTAATATTATAAGGTATATAATTTGGGCCTAATGTAAGGGCCCATTTGTGAATATGACAGCCCACTATAACTATACTAATGTCTTCACATTTATATACCAATTACCAGCTAGCAGCCATTATATCTCGTTTTTTATTGTACCACCAATTATTGTTATTTAAAATATCATATTTTAAGTTTTTATTTTAAATTTAATATTAAAAATTATAAAATATTTTATGAAAATACATATTTAATATAAATAAAATATTATATCAGAGTTTTTTCTTTATTTAGAATTTAATTTTTTTCTTCATTTAAATTTTCAAAAATACCACAAATTTAATACTAAAATAATTAAAAATCTCATACTAATAAAAAATATTTAAACCCTAAATTGGAAATAATGAACTCAAACATTATGCTTTAATTTTCTATATAGTTTATTTGAGGTAAATAATTATTTTTACACAATAATTTGTGCTATTTTAAAAAATTTATTTTTATTGTGTTAAATTTGGAAGATAAACTTAAAAATGTGCTATTTTAGGGTATTACTCTTTTAAATATTACAATTGTGCTATTTTGAAAAATTTAAAGAGTAATACAATAAAATAGCACTTTTTAAAAATTTTCTTCCAAATTTAGCATATTAATAATAAAATCTTAAAAACAGCACAAATAATTATGTAAAAATATTTATTTACTCTAAATAAATTATACGTAAACTTAAAATATTATATTTGGATTTATTTTTTCTAATTTAGGGTTTAATTTTTTTATATTAAAATATAATTTAAATATATTTTAATTTTAAATTTAAGCTATTATTGAAAATTTAAATTACTGATGTTATTTTTGGAATAAAATTTTTAAAATGTGTTATTTTAAATAATTACCCAAATTTAAACTAATACTATTATATTTAGAACAAAAAAAAAT
This sequence comes from Pugionium cornutum, assembly GCA_018901935.1. NCBI lineage: Eukaryota > Viridiplantae > Streptophyta > Magnoliopsida > Brassicales > Brassicaceae > Pugionium > Pugionium cornutum. Next base: position 41,291,118 of record CM032159.1, on the reverse strand, counting down.
TAAAAAAGTGTTATTATTGTCAATTATCAACCTTTAAATACAGTTGTCGTACTTAGTATGCAACATAATTTTCACATTGTTAGTCAGTGATTTAGACAACCTTACTCTTGTTAGGTTTGAAATTTTAAATCGGATTTTAATAAACTAGGTTGAATTCACATGTGCAATGTCAAAATAAATATTGTTAATTAAATCAAATTAAATGTCACACGTTTTTCTTCTTAAAAAAGTAATGCATTTGCAAATTAAATCAAATAATCAAAAACTTACCTTCTTTTTTTTACCAAATGAATACTTTTTTTACCAAATGAGTAATTGAGTAGTAGTCACAAAAGGAATCTCCGAAAAAAAGAGAATACATTTTATTTTATTTTAAAATCCCCCCAAAAATTAATTTTTGATATATAATTTGTTATAATTTATCAAATTTTGACATGTGTTATTGTATTAATACGAATCAAAGAAAAGTCAATATGTAAAATTAGATATGTGTGTCAATGTATTTTGATAATTTGTTATGGCATGAGTTATGATCTAAATAAAAATTTTAAGTAAAATAAATAGGTTAAGAAAAAATATATTAAATCGAAAAGTAAAAAAGATAATAAAAAACAAATTATAAACATGAAATTCTTAATAAAAGAAAGCTTTTTTTAGAAATATGCTTTAGTAAAATATGTAAAATTTATAATATATAAATTAAAAACATATTATATACAAATAATATATGAAGATAAACATGATTAATATGAATGTGAACACGAGATGTATCATAATTATCGTCCAAAATTTCAAATGTGTCATTATTAATTTAGATTCTATTAGATATCAAAATTTAAATTAAAAATTAAAAAAATAATTAAAAGTATGATAGATTATAGAATTGAAAAATAGAAAGATAAAAAATCAATTGTGAATTTTGATTTATTAATTATAAATTGTTAGTGATTGATTTATTAATTGTGAATTTTGATCCATCATTTCTATTTCGGTTTGCTAATTTCAAAACTTCAAATTTTATATAATATTTTAAGCCATATTCTACTATATATTAAAAAAAAAAGTTAATACTACAAACGTAGTAAATTTGATGATCCTGTTTTAATACCCTGTCGGTTACAAATATATTTCCTACAATTACTATTTTTAATACATTATTTAAAAAATAATTTTAATATGTTATTAACAAAAATATCAGATTAATGTGTTATCAAAACAATGAGTATCAAATCAAAATATATAAATGAGTTTAACTAGAATAATATATATATTTAATTACAAAATCAATATATTTTATTAAAATAACTAAAAATTGTATTAAATTGTAAAAAACAATTATTTTTTTCCTAAATTTACATTTACAAAACTTATTAAAAATAATTTTTTTAAAAATAAAAATTATATAAATATTTAATTTATATTTAGTAATAAGCAATATTATAATTTATAAATATTTTTCTGCACGTAAAACGTTGGTATAAATCTAGTTTACTATGATATGATGAATGATGATGGAGGAACATTAAATATATTCTTAGAAAATAAGTTAGAGATATAAAATAAAGTAGATGTATACCCACGAGAACATTCGTAAATTATATAATATTATTTATTAGTAAATTATATAATTTTAACTCTTTAAATTTATTTTTAATATTAATTTTTGTATATATAAATAAAGAAATAAAAATAATTGTTTTTTATGAATTTAATAATGTTTTTGGTTAATATAATAAAATATATCGATTTTCTAACTAAATTAATAATAATTACATATATTGTAAATATTTTAATAATTTAAATCTATTTATATATTCATTTGAAACTCACTATGTTAATAAAAAATCAAAATAATATTTTTATTAATAAAACGTTAAAATAAAATTATTTTATTAAAAAATTCATCAAATAATATATTAAAAATACAAATAGTTACCAATGGCCAGAAACCCTTGTGTTTTCTACGGCTAATATTCACTAAAGGCATTCGTACATTACCACACTGATTACAAATATTTGATAACAGTCGTTTTCACTCACCAAACCCTAATTGTTACTGATTTGAAAAGTAAATGTTTTACACGTCGAGGTTAGAAAACATATATAAAATCTTATTCGTTTGGTCGTCGTAAATGGTTGCGGTTGCGGTCAATATTACACTTGCGATTATAACATATGTTGTTCGTTTGTTTGTCGGCAGCGGTTACAGTTGATCGCAGATTTTTAATTATACATTAATCAACGGTCGAAAAAATTGCGACGCATGACGTAACATTTGATCACTGTGTTTATCGTAAATAACTACAACAGATAAATGAATAACAATTTACCACCTGACAAACGAACATAACGTGTATATATATATTATTTATGGTACACTCTAGCCAAAGGGTTAAATTAATAATAATACATACAACATGTTTACATGATACACCTATTTATCATATTTTGGTGTGTTGTTGTCTATGATGAATGTAATGTAAATAGAATTATCTGTTTTGGATTCATGTTTTGTTAGAAAATATGCATTGTGAAATCGTTGTTCGGGGTGTTGTTTATCATATTACAAATAATATATTTCAGTCAATTAATTATTGTTTTTGATATTAAATTAAATTAAATATTACAAGTAAACAAAAAACGTGACCTATTTCTACATTTGATTTTCTATTAAAGTAAAGAAATTTAGAAAGAAGACGTTAGAGAGAAAGACAAATAATAAAAGAATCAAAGAGGTATTTTCCGAAAGATATGATTAAAGTTAAGGACAATTGACTAAAATAGTATCATTTCAAGTTTTTGTTCCAAATATAGCACTAGTCATTTAAATTTCCAAAATAGCACAAATTTAATACTAAAATAATTGAAAACTTACTCCTAATGAAAAAATTTAAACCCTAAATTGGAAAAAATGAACCCAAACATTATGTTTTAATTTTATATATATTTTATTTAAGGTAAATAATTATTTTTACATAATAATTTATGCTATTTTAGGAATTTTAGTTTTATTGTGCTAAATTTAGAAAATAAACTTAAAATGATGTTATTTTAGGGTATTACTCTAAAGTTAATAAGGGAGGATTAAACGTATATAAAAATATAAATCATTAATTAGATGGTTCCTTTGACTTTTGTTAGAACATATGGATGGATGCATGCATAAAGAGACATGCGAATCTCTATGCATTTATACCAATTATTGCGTTTAATTGGACTTGCAATTCGGTGGAGTAATTAGTTAACTTGAGGATGATGACAAATTATTAAGTTTAATTTATATAATTTTAATTTTTTGTAGTATTACTGTTTAATTTTCCGAAGTTTTTTTTTGTAAATGACAAATTAACATGAGGATTTTTTTTTGTAATTGCGTATGCAATAAGAAAAATTCTTTATTGAAAATTCAAAAATATTAAAATAAATCACAAGGTTTAAGCAATAATGGAGAAATATTTAGGTGATATTTATTAATCGTTGTACAAATGAGTGATAAACTCTTTACATTCAAACACTTTCGAGTTAATTAGTTATATCACTCATTTATGCCACTATCGTCTTCTTTTTATATCTCTAATTAGTCTAATCTTTATAATTATTATCAGTTATTAATGTTCATAAATACTTTTTTTGGGAAATTCATTGTCGTAGTCGAGAATTGGCAAAATCGGATGTTTCACTGAACTTCCCGGTGGCTCTTTGATAACGATACAACAACTCTTCAATGTTGGACCGTTAGAGTAATAAGCCGATTTCTTCGAAACCGAACTCCAGTTTTGAGGGAGGGCGAAGCACCTCCAACACTTATTACACTAGCCTCACACATTTATAAGATTAACATATAATTTTAGAATCTTTCATCTTTTTTACCCATTTAATTTTGTTTTCTCTCAATAAATCCAAAAAGACAAATGTCTAAAATAGCACATTTTTAAGTTTTTGTTCCAAAAATAGCATCATTAGTTTAAATTTCCAATAATAGCACAAATTTAAGATTAAAATACATTAAAACTATATTTTAATAGAAAAAAATTAAACCCTAAATTGGAAATAATGAACTCAAATACAATACTTTAAGTTTATGTATAATTTATTTAGAATAAATAAGTATTTTCACATAAATATTTGTGCTATTTTTGAGAATTTAATTTTATGATGCTAGATTTGGAAGAAAAACTTTAAAAAATATTATTTTAAGGTATTACTCAATATTATATAACCTTAGGTAATAGATACACCCATAAATATATATTTAAATTTTGTTATTTCTTAAGTATAAATATATTTATCTATGCCAAAATAAATAATAGTATGGATTGTATTAGTATTGTTTTTATTGTGTTGGCACTCAGATTTAAAATTGGTATTGTTGACAAAAGAAAATATCTTTAAGATAGAGTTTATGTTTACAAAATTTGGGATGAATCATTGTTTATATGCGATATTTTTAGATGGATTTTCTATTCTTTTCTCACATTAATTTTCATAAGAGGCAATTCACAAAAATAATCTTTTTTAAATGTTTTTTTCACATATAACACTATTAATTTAAATTTTAAAAATAGCATAAAATTAATATTAAAATACTTTAAAATATTTTTCTAATAAAAAAAATAAAATCCTAAATTAGAAAAACGAACTCAAATACAATATTTTAATTTTATTTATAATGTATTTATAGTAAATAAGTATTTTCACAAAATAATTTGTGTTATTTTTAAAATTTTTAGTTTAGAATACAAATTTTGAAATAAAAACTTAAAAATATGTTATTTTAGGGTATTGGTATTTAAAGTATTAGTCTTTTCATAAGTGATTTATTTGTTTTAGTTAAGAAGAAATATTTAGTTTTATTTCTTTCTGATAGTTTTAGTAATTTTTAGTATTCTAAATTGATCAATTATCGACACATTTAACAATCTTAATACATATGGACGTATGTCCTACTCTTATAAAAAAATATTTTTCATACTAAAATAAAATACATCAATTTTAACTAATAAGATATTATAACACATTCATGCATATATGCGATTTCGACGATGAAGATAGAAGGTTGATGCTTCGCTGTATCTGTATATAATTAATGATGTGCATAATTAATGAATTAATTATAAAGGAAAAAAAATAACAAAACAATTAATTAATTGAATGAATAATAAAGAAAAATAACAAAGAAATATTTTAAAATAATATTTTTTAAAAATTGTTTTAAATTTCGCTATAAAAACACAAATTATTTCATGAAAATATACATTTACCATAAATAAATTATAAATATAACTAAAATATTATATTTGAGTATTTTTCTATGGTTTATTTTTTTTATTAGAAATAAGTTTTAAGGGATTTTAATATTAAATTTGTGTCACTTTTTAAAAATTTAAACTAATAGTGCTATATTTAAAATAAAAAACTAAATAAATTATATTTTGTCAATTGCCCTAATTATATCCATGTTGTTTTAATACAGGTTTTTTAAGCCAAATTCCAATTTATCATTATTATTTTACATAGATAAACTTTTTTTTACAAAAATCACACAATATTTAATATGAAATGGAAGGAATACAAATATATTTCAAGAACTTCATTAATCTATATTCTCTCACTTTTTGGTTTGCTTAAGTTATATGCAAACCTTTGGAATTTTAAAAAAATTAGTGTATATATATTAACAACATATTCAAAACATGAATTTTATATTAAATAAATTTTAACCAAGGGATAAAATAAAAATGAATTTATTATAAATATGTGTATGACTAAACTAGTGTTAAATTATATTAACTAGCTGCATTGTTGCTAGTTTATTGTTAATTGGGTCTTTATTATGAATTTTATAAGAAATGTTATTTTAATTAGTTAAAAAGGTCTTTTTGTTTGCAAGAAACTAAAATGAATCTAAACTAACCTATTTTCATATATATAAGAATTAATTACACCTAACTATTAAAGAAAAAGCATTAGACTGGCTTTATAATTGAAACGAAAGTAAGTAGTGGTGGTTCAATGGTTAAATGATTCACACTTATTTAATAACATAAACATGAATTATGTTTGGAATCATGATTCAAAAAAGTGAAAGCAAAGTTTAGTGAAGTGATGCATAATTTTATAAGGACAGGATCCGAAGCTGTATAATATTGGATTATCAGCATATCATACCATTAAAACATGTTAAAAACAAATATTTATATAATACATAATTTACTTTGTTTTTTATATATATATCGTAAAATATTGTATTTTCGAAATGTCATAAGTTTAGTATCGCGATAAACTACACGGTCGACAATACCATTTTGGAAAGATATTTGACGAAGACCCATGAAAATGCTTCCGACCTCAAATTCTGATGTTTATATGCTCTTTCAGACATTTTTCTCAGGCAGAACCAATTACGATATTTAAACCATGTTATCAGTCATCTCAAACTCATAAGACATAATTTACTAGAGTATTTATGAAAATAACATCAAATAAATATTTAATAATATATTATATATAAATTTCTAATATTAAGGATTCTAAAAATTAGTCAAGCAAAATATAAAATAAAAATTTTGTTTAATTGAATATTTATCATATTTACAATTCTTTATCTATTTAATAATTTTGTCTATACAAGATAGAGATAGTTTAAATTTATTTGTATAATTTGATTTTACTGTCGAATTTCATTTATCTAATTAATATTAAAAATTTCAAAAAATTAATTTAAATAAAAAATAATATGTATCTAATTTATATTTACTAAATAAACAATCAGTTATAATATGTAAATATTTTCTATAATATTTTTTCATACAAAACATGAATCTAAATTTAGTATTAGATTGCTTATCAACATATAAAATATATTATCAATAATACAATACTATATATATATATGTGAGGAGTAAATATAAGTAGCTAAGAGGTCAAACTTAATTAATATATCTAGCTAGAATTTCTCCACCCCTCACTATTTAACAACTACTAGAAAATAGCCCAGAACCATATAGCTTCACAAAATCCTTTTATTTAATTTATATTACACACACATAAATATTTGTAACGTATTTTGAAAGTTATATATTGCAAAACAAATAATTAAAATTAGAAAAAATGGACCATTTTTGACTTATATAATTTCCAGTTTTTCGTCCAAACGTCGTGAGCTTTCGCCGTTTTCGTTTACTTAATTTCTTCCCCATTTCCATTATTTTGTGTTTTTTGCCTGGAAAACAACAAAACTATTCAAACAATCTTTTCAATGTAACTTTTTCTCTATATGTCAAAGAAATGTAATAAGTGGTATATTGTTTTTTAAAGTTAATTACTAATCACAAAAACAGAAAGATAACATACCAAAGTGAATGTAACCAACAAATAGTTGAGTGGTAAATTGCTAATGTGAAAATTTGGAAATAAATTTGTAAATTTACATGAAATTCAGGATTTAAATGTTAATTTTCCTGTTTTGTATTGCTATTTATTAACTTTATTAACTATTTCAATATAAAATATTGAATAATACTTTAAAATAGTATATTTTAAATTTTTTGGTTCCAAATTTAGTATTATAAACTTAAAATTTCAAAAATAACATAAATTATTTTTTAAATACATATTTACCATAAATAAATTATAAACAGAATAATACCTTAAAATAACATATTTTTAAAATTTTTTCTAAATTTAGCACTGTACATTTAAAATTTCAAAAATAGTATAAATTATTTTATAAAAATACATATTTATCATAAATAAATTACAAATATAATTAAAATATTATATTTTAGATTTTTTTAATTTAAAATTTAAATTTTCTTTATTAAAAACAATTTTAAAGTATATTAATATTAAATTTAGGTTCTTTTTAGAAATTTAAACTATTGATGGTATATATGAAACAAAAATTTTAAAAGTGTTATTTTTACCAATTACCCATATAAATATACTGTTTATTAATCTCTGCATGGAAACATTTATCGTTTTGTTTAGCTAATCATATTTAATGTATGAAATATGGTTTCTGGTTTTCTTATATGAAATAGTACTAAGTAGGATTATTTTTCTCAAATAAAAATAAATAAAACCTAATGAGAAAGGGACCTCCCAGCTGTAGATTTCAGTGTCAATTAGAAACATGGCATGGCATCTTCTACTACTTCATTGACCTAATTTCTTTCTACATCTTCATAATTAATAATCATTTCCATTATATTTTGATTCATAATGTCGACATTTAAATTTACATCCTCATAAGAAAAGGGTTTTCTAACCATAAAAAATGCTTACTCAAAATGACCAAAGTCACTCATATTCTAATATATTATTTGAAAAACATTTTAATAAAATAATTTTATTTCACGTGTTATTAATAGAAATATTATGATAACATGTTATCATATATAAATGGTTTTAATTTATTAGAATAATTACAATATATGTCACTGTTATTAATTTTGTTATACAATCAATAGATTTTATTAAACTAACTAGAAATACCGTTAAATTCATAAAAATAATTATTTTTCTTTTTTTTAATGTCCATATATAAAAATTAATATTAAAAATAATTTTAAATAAAAAAAATTATATAAATATTTGATTTATATTTAGTAATAAATAATATTATATAATTTGCAAATATTTTTTATACATAGAACGTGGTATAAATCTAGTGAAAATAATTTGACAACTTTATACATTTATACGAAAAAATAATAAATAATTATTTTTAAAATAATTGGTATCGAGTAACGGAGAATAATACGGTGTAGACTATTAAGTTATATGTATCAATATAAAATAAAGTGTTCATATAATATTTAAACCTAAATTTGTAATATTATATTTACTTTCATATTAAAAAATCACATAAGAACATTTTAAAAAAAGTCGTATTGGATTGATCACATTTATAAATAATATATATTTAACATGAGTTATAAGGTAATGATAAATCTATATCTAAACGTAAGGGTTTAAGTTCAAAACTCTTGATAAATTTATATTTTAACAAAGATCAAATCTGAATCTCAAATAGTTTACCAAATCTTAATATCTATATAGTTATGTATTATAATGACTTTTCACGACTGTCTTCCCTTAGCTCGTTGACGATGACATTTAAAAAAAACAGAATTTTGATTATTTTTATTATTATTATTTTAATTTTGTTTTTGATACGATTATCCTTAATATATTAATTAAAAAATATTTTCATAAAAAATTTCATTGTTACTTGTGATTTACAAATATATCTCATACTATAAAAGCATTTTAAAACAAATATTATATCATACATAATTTACTAAAATATTTACGAAAATTACATTAAATAAATATAAAACCGGATATAATAGAGAGTAAAATATCCCACATCGGAAGTTGGAAATTTTCTACACAAGTATATATGGTGCATGAGCCACTCCATTCATTGTTAATTGGTTTTGAGTTGGAGGCCCATGTTTCTTAATATGGTATCAGAGCTCAAGGCTACTCCGACATACGATTTCCCACAAAAACAATTTTTCACATGTAAGTGGCACGTATAAGTGGTCTGTATTATCGTGTTACGTTTGAGATGTTGGTGCTTGTCCCGCTTACATCTCGAGCAAGTCTATTAGAATGTGAAATGTTTTATATCGGAAGTTAGAAATTTTTTACACAAATATATATGGTGCATGGACCACTACACTAATTGGTTTTGAGTTGAATGTTCATATTTTTTAATAGAATATTATATTTAAATCCATAATATTTAAATAATATAAAACAAAAAATTTATTTAAACTGAATATTTATCATATTTATCGTTCCTTATCTATTTAATAATTTATTTATCCAAAATATAAATAATTTAAATTTATTTATATAATTCAATTTTATTGTATATTTAATTTATATAATTAATATTATAAAATTTCAAAAATATTTTAAATAAAAATAAATTATATATGTATCTAATTGAAATAATTAATTACAATATATATTTTTTGCCACACATAATTATTATTATTATTTGAGAAGGAAAAAGGCCAAAAAAAAAAATGACGGGTTAGACTTTGGTTAGGTAGCTCCGGTTTCAATGAATGGTCAAGTGGGATTAGGTTCTTTTTCTTCCTTTTATGGGTCCCACTCTCTTTATCGTTTCCTCACCGTCCGATATACTGCCACCGTTTTATACCGTGCCGTCAACGTCATTGACTTCAAGACAACGCTTCTCGTCTTTTACTGACTCTCACGTCTTCCTTCTCTCCGTCAACTTTCATCCGTCACTGTTATAGCTCCACGTTATCTCCAAGTTAACACGTCACTGTTTTGATCTTAACCCTTTTATCTTTTGACACGTGTACATATCTGACGCTATACCGTGGAATTAATCCAACTCTAGGTATTTTATTATTCATATATTTCTATTCTGGCTGCATCTAAATCTTTGGACAACCTTTCATATAATTTTTAATAAATATTTTTGAGAAATTACAAAATAACAATAAAGACTAGATTCATATCCACGCCATGCGTGGGGAAAAATATTCATAATTATATTCTATTAATAAATATAAATTAAAGATTTATATAATTTTAACTTTTATTTAAAATTACTTTTATCATTAATTTTTGTATATACAAATTAAAAAATAAAAAATAATTATTTTTTACGAATTTAATAGTATTTTTTTTGTTATTTTAATAAAATATATTAATTATATAATAAAATTAATAACAATGATATACTTGTAACTATTCTAATAAGTTAAACTCATTTATATATTTATTTAAAATTTACTTTAGTGATGATACGTCAGAATGTTATTTCTGTTAATAACACGTTAGTGTAAAATTATTTTATTAAAAATTTTCTCAAATAATGTATTAGGGATTATGGTAGTAACTTAAATCTATTTATATTTATTTGAAATTATTTATAAATTAACATATAAAAATTTAAAGAAATAAAAATTATTGTTTTTGCAAATGTAATAGTATTTTTTGGTTAGTTGAATAAATTATATTTATTCTCTAACCAAATTAATATTAGTGGCATATATTGTAATTATTCTAGTAAGTTAAACCTTTTTATATATTTAATCTAAAACTCGCTGTGGTGTCGACACGTCAGCATGGTATTTTTGTTATTAACACGTTAGAGTAAGGTTATTTTGTTAAAAAGTTTCCCAAATAATATATTACAATATCGTGATCAAATCTGACATTTAAGAACTTCTCAAGATTGATGCCAACAAAAAAGGAACCAGCTTTCAAGATCTTCTTTATCATGTATATATATATTCATTAATGTGTAACTGAAGGTTGGAGAAAGAGCCAGACTGATAAAAGAACATACAAAATGCTATAAATATAATAATTAAAGAATGAGCAATTTTTTAAAATAACATAGTTTTAAATTTTTATTTTAAAATAATATCTTTAATTCAAATTTCTAACGTACACTAAAACAAAAATCTAAATTGAAAAAACAATTCAAATATAAAATTTTTAAGTTTATGTATAATTTATTTAGAAAAATAAATATTTTTACCTAATTATTATGTTATTTTTATAATTTAAATTTTATAATCTTAGATTTGAAATAAAAATATTAAAAAATACTATTTTAAGATATTACTCTTAAAAACGTTGTAATTTTTATATTGAGTAATACTTTAAAATAGTATTTTTAAGTTTTTATTTCAAATATAACACTTTAAACTTAAAATTTCAAAAATAAAATATTATTTTCTATAAATAAATATTTATCATAAATAAATTATAAATATTATATTTGAATTCTTTTTTCTATTTAAAAATTTAATTTTTTCTTATTAAATATAAATTTTAAAATATTTTAATATTAAATTTGTGATATTTTTTGGAAATTCAACTGTACTATATTTGGAACAAAATTTTTTTAAAAATACTATTTTTTGTCTAAAAAAAATATAAAATGTAAGAATAACTAAAATTACACTTCCGCATTTATCATAATCATGAGAAGATCGTTATGCTATTCCCAAAATTTACCGATCAACCAATATAGAATTTTGCCTTTTATGAATATACAAAACCCAACAATTAATTTGGTCCTTATACTAATATAACAATATTTGACAAAGTAGTGATTAATTTCTCGTTGAAAATAGAAACCTTTAGGTAAGACTTTACAAAACTTATCCTTATAACTTCTCTTTATATAAACTCTTCTCCTTATTCTACATTTCTCTCTCTCTCTCTCTTTCTCTCTCTTTATCTTCTTTGTCTGCAAATGGAAGAATATACTGAAGATCGCCGTGAAATTACGTTTTTGCAGTCCGGCGAATTCCTCCGGGGAGATTCCACCTCAAACGAGTATCCGACGGAACATCATGATCAGAAGCCAGCCATCAAAGAAGTTGATTTCTTTGCTGCTAATAGTCAGCCTGGCGATCTTTGTCATGTGACAACGACAACGATCGTTGGATCTTCCAGTTTTAACGTAAAGTTTTTATATAATAGATATGAATAAGGAGCTTAATAATTGATTGCTTAAAATTCCAATAATTGCATATTATAGGATGCATTAATTTTGGTAAATTCAAGTGTTGGAACATCAAGTGATGATGGCAATGGCAAAACCAAAATACAAGTGAGTAATTTCTAAACTGCTGTCATATTCCTTCATATAAAATTTCAGTTTTAGTTTTGGTTTAATAGAAATTTCAGTTTTAATTTGGTTTAATAGAAATTTCAGTGTTAAGAACAACTTTTTGTTGGTTTTATGTTATAACTAAATAAAAATATTCACAAATTATATAATATTTTTTATTAATAAATATAAATTAGATATTTACATAATTTTAACTTTTATTTGAAATTATTTTTATTATTGATTTTTGTATATGTAAATTAAAAAAATAAAAATAATTATTTTTTACTAATTAATAGTATTTTTGGATTAATTTAATAAAATATATTGATTGTCTAACCAAATTAATAACAATGACATATCTTGTAATTATTTTATTAATGATTTATTTCCGTATACGACACGAATTAATGCAAATAAGTTTACTTCTACCTGTATTTTTAAGGTATTTTTTAGCTAGATAAACTGTGTTTTTCTTTCGTAAACTACATAAACTCCATAAATTATTGATATTACATAAATTTCGATAATATTTACACGGTAAATCGCTATTAAACCTTGTTTTAATTCAAAAATCTAGTGTTAATTTTGAAATAAATGCAAGTTAAAACCAGATTTTTGAATTAAAACTAAATTTAATAGTTATTTAACATGTAAATATTAATGAAATTTATGGAATTGTAATAATTTATGAAATTTGTGTAGGTTACAAAAGAAAAAGACAGTTTATTTAACTAAAGGAAGATCCAAAAAGTACGTGTGAAAATAGGTTTATTTGCATAAATTTGTGTAGTTTACAAAAGAAAAAGACAGTTTATTTAGCTAAAGGAAGATCCAAAAAGTACGGGTGAAAATAAGTTTATTCGCATAAATTCGTGTAGTTTACGGAAGTAAACCCTTTTATTAATTTAAACTCATTTATATATTTATTTAAAATTAATTATGGTGATAACACGTAATATGATATTTTTGTTAATAACATGTTAAAATGAAGTTATTTTTTTTAAAAAAAATATTTTTTAAATAATATATTAAAGATTGTTGGATACATATATGCAAAGCCGACCCTAAATTTAACAAGACCACATCGAAAAAAAATAATGGTTCGTTTTATACTACAAAAAATAGGCCAAGAACTTAAAAAAATGGTTTATTTTTATTTGCTATTGTGGTAATAGTATTTTTGGAATAAGAACCGATTTTTTATATTAATATTGAGGACCAAAACATGAGTTTGTTTTGTTTTGGCTCAGATCCGACCCTTCATATATGTGAGTTTATTATCTAAATATTTAATTTTTGTCGTTTTTTAATTTCGTATATAAAATTACAGAATGAATTGTTCGAATTATGATTTTATAGTTATAATTTACAGATTCGTAGGCTGAAATTGGAGCTAGAGAGACTTCACGAGGAGAATCACAAGCTGAAGCATTTATTGAATGAGATCAGTGAGAGTTACAACGACCTTCAAAGTAGAGTTTTGTTGGTCAGACAGACACAAGTGGAAGATGTTCATAAAAATCACGAGGTATTTAATTTAGTCATAATTATAAAAATCATAATTAATAATAACAATAATTCCATTTATTACAAAAGAAAATATAATATGTTATCTTATAAAAAATAATATTACCTTAATTTAAAGCCATAAGCTAAAGAAATAACTAATTACAGCTTTTAATTCATAAAATGCTAAAAATGAAAATACCAATTTACTCAGTAAAAAATAATTATTTTTTTGTCAAAAATCTTGTATATCCATATATTATATGAGTCTTTGTACCACTATGGTCCTATGGACATGTATACATACATACCTGTGTGTTTGTACAAACCTTTAAAACTTATTTTTTAGATTTGTGTATTTTTGCAAAATTTATTTAATGGTTTTTAATTGTGGTAAAATAAAACTTTTATATTTTTGGACAATTATATAAAATAGTATATTTTTAAATTTTTGTTTTAAAAGTAGCAATGATTTTAAATTTTCATTAATAACACAAATTTAAAATTAAAACATATTAAAGATTCTTCTTGATAGAAAAATTAAATTCTAAATTAAAAAAAATCTAAATATAATATTTTAATTTTATGTATAATTTATTTACAGTAAATGAGTATTTTTTATATAATTACTTGTGCTATTTTAGAATTTTAATTTTTTGGTAATAGATTTGAAATAAAAACTTGGAAAATTGACAAAATAACACTCTTTTAAATTTTTGTTCTAAATATAACATCAATAATTTAAATTTCATATAATAACATAAATTTAAAATTAATATACATTAAAATTTTATTTCAATAGAAAAAATTAAATCCTAAATTAGAAAAATAAACCCAAATATAATGTTTTAAGTTTATTTATAATTTATTTCGATTCATTAACTATTTTACATAATTATTTGTGTTATTTTTGAAATTTTAATTTTACAGTGATAAATTTGAAATAAAAACTTTAAAATGTGTTATTTTAAAATATTATTCTAAAAACTTTTAAAAAATATTATTTTAAGATATTATTTTATATTGAAAATTTTAGGATATTTCTCATTAAATCAATTTAATTGTGGATTTAATCTCAAAGTCTTTTATTTAAAATTTCATAATAAATAAAACTCATTTTACTTACAAGTTTTTGCTTGGTGAAAAGGAGTTACCTCAAACTGTATCTTCACAAGCTCTAGACGAAAGAAAACCAGTGGATATGAGCAATGAAACTCCGACCACCACCATGAAACGATGGTCTCGAGACGACGTGGATGATCTTGGTTCACCAAAAACTCCAAGATTAGATCAAAGCAAGAGTACAAATCATGAAGATCAACAAAACCAAAACACTCATGATCAATTACCCATTAGAAAAGCTAGGGTTTCCGTTAGAGCTAGATCTGATACCACCACGGTAACTTTCGTTTCTACATGTTATTTTTTTTGTGTTTTTACATATATATAATTTATTGAAAAACACAATCAAGTAATGTTATTCTTTTGTTATAGATAAACGACGGATGTCAATGGAGAAAATACGGTCAAAAAATGGCGAAAGGGAATCCATGTCCTCGTGCTTACTATCGTTGCACTATGGCCGTTGGATGTCCTGTCCGTAAACAGGTTAGTAATCAATAAATTGTAATTATACCGTAATAAAACATTATTACACAAAGCTTCTGATTTATTAACTTAGGGAAATTTTATAAATAATATTTTTCAAATTTTTATTCCAAATATAACATTAATCATTTAAATTTTTTAAAATGGCACAAATTTAATAATAAATTAATTAAAAATCTTTTTGTAATAATAAATTAAACTTTAAATTGGAAGAAGTAAATTCAAACGTTATGTTTTAATTTTATATATAGTTTATTTAAAATAAATAGTTATTTTCATATAATAATTTATGGTATTTAAAAAATTTTATTTTTAATGAATTAGATTTAGAAGATAAACTTTAAAAAGTATTATTTTAGGGTATTACTCTAATTTTATACCTCATAAATACAAATGGTAACTCATATTATTTATGTAAAATTATATGTAGTTATATGTATACATATTTGATAAGGACAATTGACAAAAATAACAGTTTTTTTAAATTTTTGTTCAAAAAATAGCATTATTAGTTTAAATTTCTAAAAATAATAATATTAAAATACAACAAAATTTATTGTTAATAAAAAATATTAAACCCTAAATTAAAAAAACTCAAATATAATGTTTTAAGTTTATGTATACTTTATTTATAGTAAATATGTATTTTCATAAAATAATTTGTGTTATTTTTGGAATTTTAAATTTAAAATACTAAATTTGGAACAAAAATTTTAAAAGTTTTTATTTTAATATATTACTCATAATTTGGTTGGAAAATATATATGATCATTTTTAAATGAAAACATCGTAATAATTCATGGAAAAGTATTTGATAATATAACTATGTGTGATTTAGAGAAAAAACATGAAATACCATTAAAGAAAAAGAGAAAACTTTACTAAAGTTGTGCATAAAATTAATATTGGATGTTTTTATTTTAAAAATAATTTAGAAAACACTTTTTCCAAAAATAGAAAGGCTTTACTAAATAATCTCTTCATCTAGAATAAAAAATAGAATACGAGAGACTTTTAAAACAATACTTAATTGTATTATTATATTACTAATATATTATTTGAGAAATATTTTAATAAAATAAGCGTTAGTGTCATCATCCTAATGAATTTCAAATAAATATATAAATTAGTTTAAATTACTATAATAATTATGATATATATTATTGTTATTAATTTGGTTATATAATCAATATATTTTATTAATTTAACCAAATACTAATAAATTCGTAAAAAGTAATTATTTTTTTTAATTTATATATACAAAAATTATTATTAAAATAATTTTAAATAAAAATAAAAATTGTACAAATATTTTTATATTTAATAATAAATAATATTATATAATTTACAAATATGTTGTTTCACATAATATGTCAATATAATATAAATCTAGTATGGAATAAAAAGATATAAAATTGTTTATCTAAAATTCATATAGGTCCAACGTTGTGCGGAGGATACAACAATTTTGAGTACAACTTACGAAGGAAACCATAATCATCCTCTTCCACCGTCAGCCACTACCATGGCCGCAACCACCTCCGCTGCCGCCGCCATGCTCTTATCTGGCTCCACCACTAGTAACCTCCACCAAACACTCTCTAGTCCCTCCGCCACGTCCTCATCTTCATTCTACCATAACTTTCCTTACACTTCCACAATCCCCACACTCTCCGCCTCCGCTCCTTTCCCCACCATAACCTTAGACCTCACCAATCCGTCTGGACCACAACAACCGCCGCCGCAGCTTCTGAGCCAATACGGTTTCGCCGCGTTTTTACCAAACGCTAGTCAAATTAGGTCTATCAATAATAACCCACAGCTATTATTACCTAATTTATTGGCCCGACAAGCACCACCACGTGATATGGTCGATACTGTTAGTGCTGCGATCGCTTTGGATCCGAATTTCACGGCGGCTCTTGCAGTGGCGATCTCAAACATTATAGGAGGAAGTAACGAGAGAGATACTAATAATAATAATAAGGTTGATAGTAAAAGTGGAGGGAGCAGTAACGGAAATTCGCCACAGCTTCCTCAGTCTTGCACCACTTTCTCCACAAACTAATATATCTACCATTATTTTGTGTTATTTTATTATTATTATCATATATATATACACATATATATATCTTCAGTTTTGGTGTACACTATATCTAGTATATGTTGTGTATTTAATATCGCTAATATATTATTTGAATAATATTTTTAAAAAATAACATTATTCTAACGTATTATTAACAACCATAATTAGTGACGTGTTATCATCAGTTTGAGTTTCAAATAAACTAGATTTTGATCCACGCCATACGTGGAAAAAAATATTCACAAATAATAATTAATTATTTATTTTGTTTATGTAAATTATATATATAATTTATCTCATATTTAAATTAATTTTTTAAATTTTTTAATATTGATTACGAAAATGAAATAGATAATAAAATCAGATTATACAAATAGATTTAAATTGTATCATCTTGGATAAAATTGTAGATGTGATAAACATTCAACTAAACTAAACTTTGTTTTATATTTTGTTTGACTAATTTTTTAAAACTTATATATTGTTTTATATTGTATTTGTATTTTATGACAAAATATATTGTATGTCAAAATATTAGAGATTTACATATAATATACTCTCTAATGGTAATTTTCGTAAATACTCTAGTAAATGATGTCTTATGTAATATTTATCTTAATATGTTTTAATAGTGTAACACATCAGCGTGACATACCTGTAAATCACACGTCATAAGGTTATTTTGTTAAAATGATTCGCAATTAATATATTAGGGATATATACATTATCTTAAATTACTAGAATAATGATATTATATGTCATTGTTATTAATTTTGTTAGATAATGAATATATTTTATTAAACTAACAAAAATATTATTAAATTTATAAAAATAATTCTTTATATTTTCATAATTTACATATACAAAAATCAATATTAAAAATAATTTTAAATAAAAATAAAAATTATATAAATATTTAATTTTTAAATATTTTTTCCCACGCAATGTGTGAGTATAAATCTAGTAACTTGATTATTTGTCATCTTCTATTTCATTTAAAATTTACTAGATGGATTTTTCATGTTTGGAATATGTATAACATATAACTACACTGGATAATTATTATATTTGATAAAAATATTATATGTATTATACTATATGTTTATTATACAATAAATTTTTTATTTGTATTTCATTTATTAAATTGTATCAAAATTATATATTTAAATTAGTAATATGATTGAATCTTCTCTATTCAATTTTGAAACATAACATTAATTTATTTATTTATCGTAAAACATATTTTTATAAATTATAACACGGTTTAAAAAATTTATATAAAAATCAATAGTTGATCTGCCAATTTTAATCATATGATAGATTCACTTATTTGTTTTTGTCAATTTAGTTTTTATTCATATCAAATTAGGCCAAACATCCTGCCATATTTTTTTATCATTTCATCTTTTCGATACTTAAATATTTTTTTCTTTTAAATTCAATTTACATTTAATATAAAAATACTTTTCTCTAAATTCAATTCTCATTTAATATAAAAGATTCCAAATTTTGGATATTGCAATCAGAAATTTTTTAAATATTATTTATGATATATATATAAAATATATTTTTTAATTTTTTATCGACTATTGTGTTGGATATCATTAAAAATAAACAATAATTTTATTAAAATTTTATATAAATTTTAAAGAATGCATTGCTTGTGTTCATCATTTATTTTTACTTGTTAGCATTATTTAATATGTTCAATAAACGAATCTTTAAAAAAAAATTCTAGTATATGCAATAGAAAAATATTATATATACTAATTAAGACTTTCAGCAATATATAATAAGATGTGTTCATCATTTATTGGATATTGGAGTAATAAGAATATATTGTTATAGATTATGTCCATAATTTATTATCTTCTTCATTTATTTATTCATCATTCCGAGCAATGTACATTTGCAATATAAATTATTCTATAATTTGGTTAGAAATTTGTTTAAAGTAAAATAAATAACTAATAATCGATATGTACAATTGAAACTAACGTATTTTAATAATATCAATTAATTTATTCATTTGGTTAATCGATTTGACTTTAATCTTACTGTAATTTAATTTATTTTTAGATATAATTTTATTTTAATTTTAATACCATAATTAACTACTCGTCATATCATAATTATTTTTAATTATATCATATTTTTTTAATGATATGTAAATATATTTTTTTTCAAAATCACCTCTCATCTACTCTATAGAAAATATGTCAATTTCTTAAAATATAATAATTTTTATCTTTTTATATTAAACTAATCAATGAATGTAAGTTGGAATTGAATATAATATAAGTTGTAATTTCATCAATCTATTTTCATCAATGAATATAATATAATAAGTTTTAACCAATCTATTTTCATCCTTTTAATATAAGTTGGAATTGAATGTGCAATTTAGTAAAAAATAGTAATATGTAATTTCTCTTTCAGTTAGTATTGATGTATCAGTTTTATTTACAATTTCAATATATAATTTATAAAATATACAAACGGCAATATATTTTAATACATTACCACATTATATAATACATTTATCTTCTATTTATATATATATATATATATATATATATTTCATTTAATTCCAAAATAACTAATGCAAATATTTAATTTTGCAAAATTTATTTTATATATGTTCATATAAATAATGAAATTTATATTTTTATAACAAATTTAAAAATTTATTTCATGATTGAGTATCACAAGAAAATCAAGTAGTATGAATTATACAGAAATAGCTTATATGTAGAGTTTTATGAAATATTGATATGATATTTTGTTTTTTTTGTCATTGGGTCACAACGGGTCGACCCAAAAGCCAAATATCTTCATACGAAGATTGAACATAGAAGTGGTACAACCACTAGACCATTTGCTCCTCCCGATGTGATATTTGTTTCTTATTATGGTTGATGTGTTAAATGCAACATAGAATTTCAAAATTATATAAATAGCAATATATGTTATACTTTGTCCTAATTTATAATACATTTACATATTTTAATAAATATGAATGATAATAAATTTTTAATTCACATAATCTTAAAAATTTATTTATTTTTAGATTAAATATGTTGACTTAGATAAAAAGTATTAAAAAATTATTTTGTGTACTTTAATTTACATTTATTTGATATTTTTTTAGCTTATGAAGTGATTTGTTAAATATGATTAATTTATTGCTTGCAAAAGTTTGACTAATGCGCCGCACAGATTCTGTTGCCTCTAAACTTCGCACTTAAGTCGGAGTGGGAGCCGCATTGTTGTAGCAAAACCATGGCGGAAGATGACATCCGCGTTAAGTGGAATCCTCGCGCCGGTCCATATCTCGGAGAAGTCTCTTCTCTAGCTTTCCTCAATCTCCCTCAACATGTTTCGTCACTTCCTTATCTTCTCGCTGGTGAGCTCTCCCGAGAAACTTTTGTTTTTTCTAATATAAATTCGAGTGTATTGATTTTTCTTTTCCATATTTTTATAGATATGATTAGTCTTTCATTTTCTTAATTAGGTTCCGGTTCGGAGATTTTGCTTTACGATTTGAGTTCCGGGGAGTTGATTCGTTCATTTCGAGTGTTTGAGGGAGTTCGCGTCCATGGTACTGTTTGTAGCAGCAGCTTTGTTCGTTCGGCCGAGCGATATACATATAAACTTGTTATATTCGGAGAGAAGAGAGTGAAGATTTTTTCATTGATTGTTGAATTAGCCTCGAGCCCTGGTGAAATCTCCGTGAATTTAGAATTATTTGATTCTTTGCCGAGGCTAGGCAATTGGGTTTTCGATGTTTGTTTCTTGCAGGTTCAAATCTCTGTTTCTGTGTTGTCCCTGTCCGCTTGGTTAATGCTCCTTATTTCTCATGGATTGGTTTGTTATTGTGATAGGACTCTACTGGATCATTGGAAGAAGAACACATGCTTCTAGCTATTGGATGTAGTGATAATTCTCTCTGCATTTGGGATGTAAAAGAATCGCGTATGACTTTTGAAGTTCAGTCACCAGGTTAGTTTTTACTGTACTGGGTTTTACGGGTTTTGAAGACTCAAGTTTGAGTTCTTGATTTATCCAGCTATTTTATACTTTTTGGCTGCAGAAAGGTGTCTACTGTATACTATGCGACTGTGGGGAAACAGTATCTCAACTCTCCGCATCGCTTCTGGCACTATATTTAATGAGGTGGGCCAACTTTTATTTTCTTTTTCACCTTATATCTGTTTGCCGTTGGTAGTTTGTGTAGTCTTGCTGCCATTACTTGATTTTGTTTTGGTGCCTAAGATAGCTTAAGTAAGTGGAATTAACTGATTGTTGGCAGATCATTGTTTGGAGGGCAGCTGGTCTGGATGGTGACAGCTTTGACCATGGGCATTATTGTGCTTCCCATATGCTTAGACTTACTGGACATGAGGGTTCAATATTTCGCATTGTTTGGTCTTCGGATGGATCGAAACTAGTTTCTGTCTCTGATGATCGTAGGTGAACGTTTGTTTGTTTTTAAGCATTAACACCTCACCTTTTCATGTCTTATTTTCTTAATGTACCTAATGGCATAATCTTTTGTGTTTATAGTGCTAGGATATGGGAAATTGATTCGAAGGAGGTCGTTGGCCCTGTGCTGTTTGGTCACAGTGTTAGGGTTTGGGACTGCTGCATCTCAGATTCTGTATGACCTCGAATTTCTTTGACTTACTGCATAGTCTTGTATACTACACTGGACTTAACAATGATCATATACGATTGATGTGCACATTCAAAATTCAACTTACAGATTATTGAATTTTTTTTTCAGTTGATTGTCACTGCTGGTGAGGACTGTACATGCCGTGTCTGGGGCGTGGATGGTACGCAGCTGGAAGTGATAAAGGAACATATGTAAGTGGTGCCATGTTGTTTGTCAATCATACTATTCACATTACACTTTGAATGCTAGTACTAATAAGACTCGTTGTTTACTATACAGTGGAAGAGGCATATGGAGATGTTTGTACGATCCAAACTCATCCCTTCTTGTTACTGCTGGATTTGACTCTGCAATCAAAGTACATCAATTGCATAATTGTGGGTCTGAAACATTGTTGGATGTAGGAGTTCTTAATTCACAAGATAAAGTGGAATCTTTTTCAGCCTGCCTCCCAAATTCAACACAGCATACTGGTCTCATGGATAGGTAGTACACTTGGCTTCACAGAATTGTAGTTTCTATGGAATCGGGTTTTGGTTATGATATGCCAAATGAATCCATAAGTTGATGTTACTGAACATCAGTGGCTGCAAAGCCAAAATTTATTAATTTGGGTGTATCTCCCGTAAATATATTATATATTGTTTAACGAAAAGAAAATTATGGTTTTGATAAATTTCAGGGGTTTCTTGTGTATAGTTGTAAATATGATTGTTTTCCCCTTGCAGCAAGAGTGAGTATATACGCTGCTTGCAGTTCACGCAGGAAGATACCATGTATGTGGCAACAAACCATGGTTTCTTGTACCATGCAAGGTTATTATCATCTGGAATCATAAGGTGGACTGAATTAGTCCGCATAACTGAAGAGGGGCCAATTATTACCATGGATGTCATGCCTGGAGGAAAGGTACATGAGTCTTATCCATTAGATGATTGGGTTGCTCTTGGAGATGGCAAAGGTAATATGACAATTGTTAGGGTTATTGGGGATATGTATAACCCACTTGCGGCCTTGAATCAAAGTTGGAAGGCTAGCCCAGAGAGACAACTTCTGGGGACCTTCTGGTGCAAATCATTAGGCTACAGGTAAATACCATCATTGATGGAAATGATGTCGGGCCTGAATAATGATTCATCTGAATAATTTTCTTGGACAATACATGCAGTGTGAGGAATCATTTGGTCGGAAATATTTTGAGATTACAATTTTCAGTTTCTGGCTTCCAGGTTTGTTTTTTCTTGCAATCCTAGAGGACTAATGAAGCTGTGGAAACTATCTGATCCCCTAGCTTCTGCTACTTCTAGTGGTGCTGAAACTTGTAATGTCTCCCTCTTGGCTGAATTCTCCTCTTGTTTTGGAATGCGAATAATGTGTGTAGATGCATCAGTTAAAGATGAGGTAATAATCGTTTCAATTGTTGCCATGTTTCTGTGTTCTATTGCTTTCTTTATTCTCTCTAGCCTCAACCACTGGACTGATGCATATTAATTTATCACCATTGTCAGTAAATGAACAGCACAGAACACCAATCATTCTTGGTTAGCCAAAACTAGGACATAATATTTTCTAAGACATTAAGTCTAGAAATTTTCCATCCAAGAGTGGTATATTACTCTTCAAAAGTTTGTTGTATTGAAATGATTGTTGCTTGCAGGTGCTTGTGTGTGGAGATTTACGTGGCAATATTACGCTCTTTCCTTTGTCAAGGGACTTGTTGAATGGAGTTTCTAGCTCTTCTGAATTGAAGATATCTTCACTAAATTATTTCAAAGGTGCCCATGGAATTTCAACTGTTTCTAGTCTTTCAGTTGCTAGACTAACTTCCAACAAAGCTGAAATATGCTCGGTATGACTAATTTATCTACATTTATCTTCTGCTCTTTGTAGTTTTTTGGTTTACTGGGAGAAAACTATGAATACACGCTATTTTTCTTGTCACGTTATGGGCATATCATAATGACTTTATTTTGTTTGTCTTTCTTATTTTCTAAATCGCATGTTCAGACTGGTGGAGATGGTTGCATATGCTATTTCGAATATGACAGAGAGAGGCAGACTTTAGAGTTCATGGGTTTGAAACAATTGAAAGAATTGAGCTTAGTTCAATCTGTTTGTCAAGGAGTCCACTTTTCTAAAGACCATCCAAACAATGAATATGCAGCCGGATTTGCTTCAACAGAGTTTATATTGTGGAATCTAACAGCTGAAACAAAGGTCCACCCCTGCCTTCTCATTTTATCCACCTTTTAATTCAAGCTGTAATGATATTCTGTACATTTTTTAGGTTGCACAAATCTCATGTGGTGGATGGCGCCGTCCCCATTCCTTTTATCTCGGGGACATCCCCGAGAGGAAAAACTGTTTTGCATATGTGAAGGTACATCTTCTGTTCTCTGTTAATTTGTATAGTAGTGTTTTGGTTTTTGACTGATTGTCAACCTCTCTTTTTTAGGATGATGTCATTCATATTCATAGACACTGGGTTGGAGGACAGAAGACCAAAGTCTTCCCTCTAAATTTGCATACGCAATTTCATGGAAGAGAATTGCATACCTTATGCTTCATCTCTGCGGGTACAAAACCTGGATTTGATTCTGAACAATGTAAAATATCTGATCGGTCTAGTTGGATTGCAACAGGATGTGAGGATGGATCTGTGAGATTGACTAGGTAGGTGCTAGTCTTTTAAAAAGTCGATTTACTGATACTTGATGGTGTTTTATAAATATTTTGTCTAAAAGTATTTGGGGTTCATCTAGGTATGCTTCTGACTTTGGCAATTGGTCAACATCAGAGCTGTTAGGAGAACATGTTGGAGGCTCAGCTGTGAGATCTGTTTGCTGCGTATCAAACATGCACATGATTGCTTCAGACATACCTAACACACCAGACTCCCACGTACAAGACTCCGCAGTGGATGATAGTGAAAGTCCTTGCTTACTGATTTCTGTTGGAGCCAAGCGTGTCGTGACCTCTTGGCTTCTACGGAATGGCAGACAAAATAAAAAGGGAGAATCTTCTATTAGTGATAATGGACACAGTAGAGCTTCATTGGAAGTGTCTTCAGTGACGTTCCAATGGCTTGCTACTGACATGCCCACCAAAAGTTCTCATCCTTGTAAAGTGATCGAGGAATCTCCAAAACTGGAAGGGGTAGAAGAAGATACTACTGCTAATGTCAAAAAATTAGGATCCAACTCGTACCATGAGCGAGACAACTATGAAGATGACTGGAGATACATGGCTGCCACTGCATTTCTTGTAAAATGTGTTGGTTCCAGGTTAGAGGAAGAGGCTTCATTTACTTCGAATGATCCCATCACTGATAGATGATGTTGAAATATTTTATCTTCATCTTTTCAGGCTAAGTATCTGTTTTATTGCTGTGGCTTGCTCTGATGCCACCCTTACATTACGAGCCCTAGTCTTGCCACATAGATTATGGTAACCAGAAGTGCTTTACGTGTTTGATGACTTGGATTGTTTTACTCTGATGTTCTCACTTTATCCACAATTTTCTTATGTTTCCTTTTGATTTACTCTTCGCCTAATTTCAGGTTTGATGTTGCGTCTTTGGTGCCTTTGACATCTCCAGTTCTGTCATTACAACACGCTGTTGTGCCTCTGCATCTCCCATATGAAGGTCTAGCCATTGATTTTTATGAAATTTCTTTTTCGTTAATCTTCTTGTCATAAGAGTTGAGGTATTCAATCTTCTTTGAATCTCTCATATCAAGTGTAATAATTTGGTTAGTTTACCTGACAGGTAATAACAATACATCATCTAGTGACGTTTATTTAATCATCAGTGGAGCCACAGATGGAAGCATAGCCTTTTGGGATGTAACATTGTGCGTAGAAGCTTTTGTCAAGCAAATATCTAGCATCCATATAGAGAAGTTCATTGATTGTCAGAAACGACCGCGAACTGGAAGAGGAAGCCAAGGTGGTAGGAAATGGAAACTGTTAGGCTCCAATGTCCCTAAGAAAACACAAGACAGCAGCAACTCAGTTGGTGAAGCTGCAGAAGAAGATCCAGCTACTTCTTTGGAACTCACAAACGATATTCCTCAGGAAAACAAAGGTGCAGATTCTCCACCTGAGACAAGCGTGATAAAGCCTTCACATGTTGTAAAGAAATGTCATCAGTCTGGGGTTAATTGTCTCCATGTTTCTCGGTCGAGCAATTCTCCAAGTTATGGCAATGGGTTGATGTTCAATGTTATTAGCGGTGGTGATGATCAGGCCCTTCACTGTCTTAGCTTCAACATACTTAGTAATAGTAGTCCAGCCAACAAATCTGAAGTCATGGATCAAAACCAAACCCCAAGTTACAAAATCAGGCTCACAGACCGTGGAGGTATTGCATCAGCTCATACCTCTGCCATTAAAGGTATTTTACTTGGAAAATTCTTTGTGGATCAAATTATAATTCTCTACTAGGCTAAGCTTATCTTCCACCATTCCTCTAATAAAAAGACTGAATCTTGATTCCAATGTGATGAAGGCGTGTGGATGGACGTGAACTGGGTGTTCTCGACGGGTCTTGATCAGCGTGTACGATGTTGGTTTCTGGACAAAGATGGAAAACTGATGGAGCACGCTCATATTGTCATCAGCGTGCCCGAGCCAGAAGCGCTCGATGCTAAAGCCATTGATGAGTAAGTAAAAAATGCATTGATACTTCCATGATTCATAAGAAAAATTCAATTGCCATCTCAAATTTCAAATCTTTATATTGAATTTATCTGCAGAAACCGATACGAAATCGTTGTTGCTGGACGTGGGATCCAAATGGTTGAATTCTCCGGTTAATAGCAAAAAATGTAACTTTTAGATCAAACCAATTTTGATTGCTGGTTAGAGTAAACCGGATTTAATTTATGGTTTAGTTTTCTGTGAGTTTGTGCTTTTGTCGGTGTTCTATTAAATTTTGGTATTTGTTTGAATCTCAAGATTGGGATTATGGAATTGAACCCATGTGGGACCTTTATGAGAGAAATATAAACACTACACATAACGTTATTCAATTCTGATAAAAATTATGATGTATTAAATAGTATCTTGGGCAATTCTCTAAGATGTACAAATTTTTTTTTTTTTAATTTCTCAATCTTAAAACAAAAGACACCTCAATTTAATTGGGTAGTTTAGTTTTAACTTGACAATTGACAAAAATAACACATTTTTAAGTTTTAGTTAAAAAAATAGCATTATTAATTTATATTTATATTTTTAATAATATCATAAATTTAAAATTAAAATTTATTAAAACTTTATTTTACTAAAAAAAATTAAACTGTAAATTGGAAAAAACTCAAATATAATGTTTTAAGTTTATGTATAATTTATTTATAATAAATAAGTATTTTTATATAATTATTTGTGATAATTTAGAATTTTAATTTTATAGTGTTAGATTTGGAACAAAAACTTTTAAAAGTGTTATTTTATGGTATTACTCTTTTATAATTTTTATTTTAAATATATTTCAAGTTAAAATAACATTTATTTGGTTTATTTCTTATATTACAATATAAGTAAGAGAAATTCTCTAAAATAACATATTTTTATGTTTTTATTTCAAAAATAGTATCATTAGTTTAAATTTCTAATAATAATATAAATTTAAAATTAAAATACATTAAAATTCTTTGTTAATGAAAAAAATCTAAATTAGAAAAAATAAACTCAAATATAATGTTTAAATATATGTATAATTTGTTTACAATAAATAATTATTTATATTATTTTTGAAATTTTAATTTTAATATGATAGATTTTAAACAAATTTTTAAAATATGATATTTTACGGTGTATTGTATAAATAACCCAAATTTGACAAAACAAAATACAGAAAACCGTTTATTAGTGGCATGTGTTTTGTGTCAATAAATGATATGATATTTGTTAAAACATGAGCAAACTATTTATAGTAACACTTGATAAATGAATCAATACAAATTTTTATTTGTGTCGTTTTTGCAAATTTATGATCAACATATTAGGAGGATACACATACTTGAGAATAAATAAAAAAATAATATAAATTTATTTATTAAAATCAATTACAAATATATCTTTAAATGTTATTCTTAAAAAAGATGATTATCCTTTTTAATTTATTGGAAAAGTTTTAAAATATTTTAAATGAGAAATTTCAAAAAATACTACAAAAAAGTTTTATTCTAAAAATATCATAATTAGTTTTAATTTTCAAAAATATCACTAAAACATTACAAACTAATATTTTAAACTCTCAAACTAAACCCCAAACTTTGAAAATAAATATTAAAAACTAAACCCAAATAAAATGTGGTATTTTTGGAAAAAATAATTTATTAATATTTTGAAAAATAAAAATTAATTTTGTTATTTTTGAAACGAATCAATTAAAAAATATATATATAAACATATATTGTTTTTACTAATTGTAATTTCCAATTGATAGGTAAAGGATAAATTTAAAAACCGTTCATAGTGCAAATAAATTATTTGTAAATAACTTAATTGTAAATAAACTAATTGTAAATAAATTAATTGTAAATAAATTAATTGTAAATAAATTAATTGTAAACAAATTAATTGTAAACAAATTAATTGTAAACAAATTAATTGTAAACAAATTAATTGTAAACAAATTAATTGTAAACAAATTAATTGTAAACAAATTAATTGTAAACAAATTTAATTGTAAACAAATTAATTGTAAATAAATTAATGGTAAATAAATTAATTGTAGACGTAGCCGCATAAGGCAATCAAAGTATTGCAAGTCCAAAGCAAAGAGCTTAACCTATAGATCCGGTGGCAAGTCAACACTCTCTATATAGTTACTTAGCGACGCCGTTCAGACTTCAAAGCCACAAATCGTTCCTTCGGTATAAGATTTTCTTCGAAGCATACGGCAGAGAGATCTGATTCTTAGAGATCTCAACTCTCTCTCTCTCCCCAGGTTTTGCTCTTCTTCTTAGTCTCCCTCTTTGTTTTCTTTATCGATTCTTGTTCTCTTCGTCTGTGTTTGAATCCTAAGTCGATGGTTTCCCTCGATTTTATGGAGTTTATATTGATTTACGGTTGTGCGGTTTGTTAAACCTGGGTTGAATTGGGACTATACTACGGTTTTGATTTCAGATTTGATCACTTCGAATCGTTTGCGGCTTGGTGTAATTGGATCTGTTTTTAATTCGTTAGATTTGAGGGATCTGCTCCTAGTTAATCGACGAATGGTTCGTTTGTTGATATCGCAGATTATAATTATTAGGTTTAGTACGACTAAAAACGTATCTGGATCTGCTCGTCTTCGTTTTGTTTCATTTTTAGAGTTTCGAACTCAGGTTCAGGTTCCATTACAGTGGATCTGCATTATGTGTATATTTTGATGTTCGCGTTAATCTTGTGTGTATACTGATTTGAATTTCGCTCTTTTCTTATATTCGTTTTTAAATGCTGTCAAAAAGTGTATTTTGTTTTGAACAAACGTGTGAACTATATAAAGGAGTTAATTATTGCCCATGAACTATTATTGAAATTCCCTAAAGTTTGTAATTTCTTCTAAAGATCTCCATCATTTTTTGAGTTTCTTATCAGAAGAAGCTAATAGTTATTTAGGATAAAGATGATTCTTCTGTTTTATGCTGTTTAGCTGAGCTGTTCGACAATGATTTGGAATCTTTCTAGCTTTATATCACTTGAGAATCAAATGATTCTTTAAAAAAAAAAAAATTAAAAAGATTACGAACTTTGGTTTGCTCATTCAATCTTTCTTCTGAGTTGCTCATTCAGTCTTTCTTCTGCTCTTATATAATAGCTTAAGAAAATGGAGACTTTCCTATTCACATCAGAGTCTGTGAACGAAGGACACCCAGACAAGCTATGTGACCAGATCTCTGATGCAGTCCTTGATGCCTGCCTTGAGCAAGACCCCGACAGCAAAGTTGCTTGTGAGACATGCACCAAAACCAACATGGTCATGGTCTTCGGCGAGATCACCACCAAGGCCACGGTCGACTATGAGAAGATCGTCCGTGATACTTGCCGCTCCATTGGATTCATCTCTGATGATGTTGGTCTCGACGCAGACAAATGTAAAGTCCTTGTCAACATTGAACAGCAAAGCCCAGACATTGCTCAAGGTGTTCACGGTCACTTCACCAAACGCCCTGAAGAAATTGGAGCTGGAGACCAAGGCCACATGTTTGGTTACGCCACAGACGAAACCCCTGAGCTCATGCCTCTGAGCCATGTCCTTGCAACCAAGATCGGTGCTCGTCTCACTGAAGTCAGAAAGAACGGTACTTGCCGTTGGTTAAGACCAGATGGCAAAACCCAAGTCACTGTCGAGTACTTCAACGACAACGGGGCAATGGTCCCAGTCCGGGTCCACACTGTCCTAATCTCAACCCAGCACGATGAAACCGTGACCAACGATGAAATAGCACGTGATCTCAAGGAACACGTGATCAAACCAATCATCCCGGAGAAGTACCTCGACGACAAAACCATCTTCCACCTCAACCCATCAGGTCGGTTCGTGATCGGAGGACCACACGGTGATGCCGGTTTAACCGGACGTAAGATCATCATCGACACATACGGAGGATGGGGAGCTCACGGAGGAGGTGCTTTCTCAGGAAAAGATCCAACGAAAGTGGATAGAAGCGGAGCTTACATCGTTAGGCAAGCTGCAAAGAGCGTGGTGGCTAATGGAATGGCTCGTAGGGCTCTTGTTCAAGTGTCGTACGCCATTGGAGTCCCTGAGCCATTATCTGTCTTCGTGGATACTTACGGGACAGGGAAGATTCCAGACAAGGAGATACTAAAGATTGTGAAAGAGAACTTCGATTTCAGACCAGGAATGATGACGATTAACTTGGACTTGAAGAGAGGAGGAAATGGAAGGTTTTTGAAAACGGCAGCGTATGGACATTTCGGAAGAGATGACCCTGACTTCACTTGGGAGGTCGTGAAGCCACTTAAGTGGGACAAACCTGAAGCTTAATAGATTTTTTGATCTATTAATATTTTCTATGTTTTTATTTTCTCAATTTAAACATCTACCATAAGCAATAATTAATCCCTCTATTTCTTGAAATGAAAGTTTCTGATTTGTTTTACTATTGATGCTTATCATTGGTGATGTTTTATCAAAGTGTTAGTTGTTGTGAATTTGAATGAATCAACTGAAAGAATTTTAAGCTAAAAATGAAGTAAGAAATCAAATTGAGGTAAATATTATTTTGTCCAGTGTTTGTTTGTTAATATTATTACTACTAGAAACTAGAAAATAGAGTTTTTTCATAAATTTTACAGTAATAATTTAAAATAACATTTTTAAAAATTTGTGTTTTAAATTTTGGCATTTTAATTTAAAATTTTAAAAATAACACAAATTATTCTTAAATACATATTTACCATAAATAAATTATAGTTTCTTTTATAATTTATGGTTTAATTTTTTTATTAGAAATAAATTTTAAAGTGTTTTAATATTAATTTGTACTATTTTTGAAAATTTAAACTAATGATGCATTTGTAACAAAAATTAAACACAATGTTATTTTGTCAATTGCCCTCAATTTTGTTACCGTAAATTTTACAATTTTTTTAAAATAATATTTTTAAAATTTTTTTCTTCTAAAATGATATCATTAGTTTAAATTTCTAATAATAATATAAATTTATGATTAAAATATCTTAAAAAATATTTAATAGAAAAAAGAAAATTTAAATTAGAAAAAGATAAATCTAAAAATAATTTTTAATTTTATATATAAATTATTTATAGTAAATAAATATTTGTGTTATTTTTAAAATTTTAAATTTTAAAATATTATAGTGGAACATAAAGTTTGAAAAATAGCTAACTTAGATTATTATTACGAACTAATAAATAGCTAATAGCTAATATTACAAACTTTATATCTCGAGCATGTACGTAGAATTAATTAAACCACTAGTACACTTATTCCTTAGAGTTATTTTTCTGATTTTAATTATACAATACCAAAATAAAGTCTAGTCATTTTCTTAAAATACCGGCTTCCTACGGTGTTTCTAAAATAAACTAGATTTATACCCACGCCATACATGGAGAAAAATATTCGTAAATTATATTTTATTAGTAAATATAAATTAAATATTTATATAATTTTAACTTTTATTTAAAATTACTTTTAACATTATTTTTGTATATATAAATTAAGAAAGAAAAAAATTATTTTTATAAATTTAATAGTATTTTTTGGTTAATTTAATAAAATATATTAATACTCTAACAAAATTAATAACAATGACATATATCGTAATTATTCGAATAACATAAGCACTATATATATATATATATTTATTTGAAATTTACTGTAATGATGAAACGTAAGCATGATATTTCTGTTAATAACACGTGAGAGTAAAATTATTTTTTAAAATTATTTCTCAAATAATATATTAGGGATTAGGTAATAACTTAAATATATTTATATTTATTTAAAATTATTTATAAATTAACGTATTAAAAATTTAAAGAAATAAAAATTATTGTTTTTGCAAATATAATAGTATTTTTTGGTTAGTTGAATAAAATATATTGATTATCTAACCAAATTAATATCAGTGGTATGTATTGTAATTATTCTAGTAACTTAAACCCTGTTATATATTTAAGCTGAAATTCATTGTGATATTGACACGTCAACATGATATTTTTGTTATTAATACGTCATAGTAAAATTATTTTGTTAAAAATTTTCTTAAATAATATATTAGAAATATCATTGTTTCAAATTTTAGACTCTTTAAATAAAAATACAAATGTACAAGTTGGACTTGGACGAAGCTAAATGGGTTGATCGACTTAATTGATGTTTCTCTTACGACTCTCAGTCCATTAACGAGATTACTTTTTTTCTTTCTCTACTGAGGTTGACTTTTCCTTTGTTTGACCATTCCATGTTTCATTTCACTTTCCTCTTCCAACACAATTGTTACAATCAAAGACATATCTATTCTGTAAATTCCAAATTACTACAAAAAAGTTCTATTCTAAAATCTATAATTGGTTTCAGTTTTTTTAAATAAAAAATTTTGGTGGTATTTTAAACTACAATTTTTATGGTATTTCAAGGTACTTTTTTAAGACAAATGATTGTTTCCTAACAAGTTTATTGTTCCTTTTAGAGAAAATGAAATATAACCAACAGCCTAAAAAGTAATGTATAAAGATGTAAATTGGTACGGAATGATTAAATGGTATAATGATTGTAAGTACTATTATCCTATAAGTATGTAGTTCGATTCTAATTTTTCTCATATGAAATTGTTATTGAGTCGATACGTTGTGATATAGATGACAAACAAAATATAAATTTGTTTTTTTCTTTAAAACAAGATTAAAAACCAGAATCACTATGATAAAACTGAATAAAAAACTTTATAGAGAAATATTATAAAATATTAATTTTTATTTTTAAAAATAGTATTAATAATTATTTTCTTAAAATAATGTTAAATTATTATATAAATTTTTAACCTTAAATAAGATATAATAAATAACGTTTGAGATCTTAGTTTTTAATTTACACAATGTTATTGTGCAATTGTCGATTGAATAACTTTGGACGGTATATTAAGATTTGTTTCAGTTCATATTCTCACATGCTGGCTAGACTCCTAAGCTCATAGGCATGCCCTAGTGAACGTAAAAAGAATAACTTCACGTTTTAATATTTAGAATATGTATAACTATTACCGTTGACAAATAGAAAAAAAACTAACAGTTATGATTGACCAATATATATATGATTTCAAATAAGTTTGATTGCATTATTTGGGCTCTTTGGTTAAAATATTTATGATGCATGTGCTTCTTAAACAATCAACTTATACTAATAAATTTGGGAAAATATTCATTAAAATACTGAATTTTTACGTTATTTTATATAAATACCAAATTTTTTAATAAACTATTTAAATTATGATTCGTACTTAATTATGCTGATTTATTTATTTATGCGATTAATAATATTAACATCAAAAATAATACTGTTAACATAAATAAGAAATAAATAACATAATATATTAACAGGAAGGAGAAAGTGGTCTAGTGATTGTACCACCTCTACGTCCATCCTAAAACTGTGGAGTTCGACTCTACCGCCCCTCATAAGAGGATGCTAAATCTTCGTATAAAAATATTGCACTATTGGGTCGTCCCGTTGTAAGCCAGTGACAAAAAAAATAACATAGTTAACAATGTTTCTAGAGTCGGACTTGAATTCAAACGGAACAAACTCATGTTTGTGGTATTGTATATTTTTGTAAAAAAATCGATTCTCATTTTGAAAATATTATGATAAAATAATGTAAAAACGGTTTTTTTTCTTTTTTTTGTGGCCTTGTTAAATTCAAGGTTAGCTCTGCTTGTAATGTTAATGTTGAATAATCGCATATTTAAATCGGCGTAGTCAACTACAGATCGTTATTTAAATATTTTTTTTAAAGTTTGATATTTAAATAACTTAAACGCAAAAGTTTAGCACTTTAATGAACGTTTTTCCTATTAAATTTACTTGAACGGCAAAGGCAAAATCATCCAACAAATATATTGAAAGATTTAAGGATATATGCGTGCATTACCAAAAAAAAAAGAGAGAAATTATAGTTACATTTAAATACTATATATAATAAACAAATGAAATAAACCATTGGTTACTTACACCGAAATTACGAACCTTTGAAGCTTTTAACCACTCAAATATTAAAAATCACTAATTTTTGTTTACTATGCCATTATTACCAGCCAATATCAAATACTTGTCTTTTCTAGTGAGATTGGTGCATTCGAAATCCAACGACTTCCCAATCTCTCTCTGAACATCATTAGCCACCTTAAACTTCATCTTTCCATCAGTATCTTGACACGTGGCACCAGAAACAGAGTCTAGAAATCGAACAGTGTATGTCGGAAATGGATCCATGAGGAAGAAGAGTGGATCCAATGCCTTTAGACCACTCGCCGTCGTACCGTAGAAGAATGTCACATGTGATGTCATAGCGACTGGAACGATGACGTCACTAACTTCGGTGAATAAAGGACTAAACCTTAGCAAGTAAGGCTCTCTACAAGTGGTTCCTTCAGGGCAAACAACTAGATCTCCTTCGGTTAATAATCTCTCCATGGCTTGACCGTCGCTTACTCGATTACGGGTCAGTCTAACTGTCTTGATCGGTGCCAAAATCTCAGATACTCTGCTCAGACTATACGTTACGGTTTTGATATTTTTCTTTTTGAGTGCGAATGCAACGTAAAGAGGGTCCAATAAGGTCCGATGGTTACAGACAAAGAGACAGTTTTTGCGTTGACTTGAGTTTGACTTTTGTGATAAAAATTTGTCGAGATTGACTGTAAATCTGCAACCGGAGAAAGCGAGGATTGGGATTGAGAATGAGTAAGGGACACATAGTGAAACGATGAGTCTAGCTGCTGCAGCCATGGCTGCAAATGGACCCCACATGAACAAGACCAAAGTGTTCATTAGGTTCGGTTTAATTGCCAAACGACCGTCGTGAAAAATCAATGGTTTAGGGTATTGGTTATGTGGTAGCGTTTGCCAGCTTCGTTTGTCGGATTTCTTCACGAAGTAAATCTCCTGTTTTTGTTTTGTAATATTTAGAGAAGAAAGACAAAAACAATCAGTTGTGTATAAGATGAAAACAATGAATGTAAATACCTAACACGATCAGTTATAGGTATTGAAATTCAAAACCATAAGATTTATTTCACTGCCATATAATAACTATGTTTAATGACATAGGCCTTGATTTGTTTTCTTTTTGTTAATTAATGTTTTATCTTCACTCTTTTTATATATAAAAAATACAATGCAAGTTGTGTCTCACTGTTTATGTTGTTTTTTCAATTATTAGTTAACTACATTTATATCCACGCCAAAAATATTCACAAATTATATAATATTATGCATTAGTAAATATAAATTACATATTTATATAATTTTAAATTTTATTTAAAATTATTTTTGATATTAATTTTGTATATGTAAATTAAAAAAAGAAAAATAATTGTTTTTATGAATTTAGTAGTATGTTTGGTTAGTTTAATAAAATATATTGATTATCTAATCAAATTAATAACAATGACATATATTATAATTATTCTAGTAACGTAAGTCTATTTATATATTTATTTGAAATTTACTGTGGTGATGACATGTTAACATGTTACGTCTGTTAATAACACGTCAGATTAAAATTATTTTCTTAAAATATTTTTCAAATAATATATTAGAGATTATGATATTCTTAAGTAATATCCTAAAATAGTACATTTTAAATTTTTTATTCTAAATCTAGCATCCTAAAAATAAAATTCCAAAAAAAATAGCATAACTAATTATATAAAAAAATATTTATTTACTCTAAATAAATTATACATAAATTTAAAATCTTATATTTGATTTATTTTTTTTAATTTAAAGTTCAAGTTTTTCTATTAAAATGAAGATTTAATGTAATTTATTATTAAATTAATGATATTATTTTTGTAAAAAAAAACTTAAATAGTATTATTTTTGTCGATCGCCGCATATATGATAAAAGAGACTGACCTGGCAAAACTGAGAGAATAGATATCGATGAAGAGAAGTATTGAAGGAAGTGATGCCAATAACACGACCATTGTTTAATCTCTCTTTGCGAACCAATTCATCAAAGACAAGATCATGTTTGGTCTTATCTTCCATTATCCCTAAGTAATAACCACCAACTACCTTCATTTCTCTCCCAACCACAACTTCAATCTCCAAATACTCTTTCAAGAATCCTTCGATCATCACTTGAGGAAAATCATCACTCACTCCAATTCTCTTCCCTCCTCTCTTCAAGACTTTGAACATCTCCAGTCCAACATCTTCTAGAAAATATTTAGGCAAAACTGCTTTACCTGCTCTAAACCCATCTTTCTTTACCCCAAAGAAACTCACCATTACCATCACTTTCACACCCATCTCATGACTCATTAAGCTTATCAATGGATAAAGAATGAATAGTATAAATGACCTTATCAACCCTCCAGCCTCAAATGCTACTAACATGAAGTATGGGAAGAGAGAGACTGATTTGAGAAGAGCTCCTTCGACGTTGAAGATCAATGTATCACATGATAGGTCAGATTGGATGAGAGAAGAAGGGCATTTTTGGTATTTCGGTTTTGAATTCCGGTATCGTCTTAGGATAAACCGGTAAAAGAGAAAGACAAGAGATTGGAAAATTGAAATCTTAGAAGACATTTTTGTTTTTGTTTCTTGTTGATCGTTCGTATGGATGTCGGAGAACACTTGGAGGTGGTATTTATACAAGAAATCCATGACTAAATTACCCATAAACGTGTTGTGAATTTACAAGAAATTGCCATTGAGATCGTTATCACACAGCTTGCATCATCATTACATTAAATGATATTACCAATTAGTGAACTGAATAGTATATATATATATATATGAATGCGTGTCTGCATAAACACTAATTTTACTCGCAAAAGAGTCAAAGCTTCTTTGGGGTTAAATAAAATAACATAAGTCAAAGTTTGTGTATGATTTCAGAGATATAAAAGTCAAATGTTATGATCATATATAAGCAAACAATAATTCATATAACGTAGATCCGTTTAATATTGCGTAGTATTCTCTTTGAATGGTTATTTTTTATTTATTTTGAACTAGAAATTGACGATCACTATGTGTAGAGTTAATCATAATATTTTATTATATTTTATTTTTATGAATTTAATTAAATAGTTTGTAGTTTACAAACTTTTAGTAAATGTTAAATCAGCATCAATGTGTTTTTAAATGATATTTATTTATAGAATATTTTAAAATAAATGCAAATATAAAACTTAAAAATTTTAGATGTAATATTATAGTTAATTTATTTTTTTTTCAGATAAAAAATCATATACATTAAAAAATATTTAAATTATAAATATTAAATTTCATATATTTATGAATATAATATGAATGTAATATTTTGTTATATTTTATTTTTATGAATTTAATCAAATATTTTATAGTTTACAAACTTTTAGTAAATGTTAAATCAGCATCAATGTGTTTTTAAATGATATTTATTTATAGAATATTTTAAAATAAATGCAAATATAAAACTTAAAAATTTTAGATGTAATATTATAGTTAATTTATTTTTTTTCAGATAAAAAATCATATACATTAAAAAATATTTAAATTATAAATATTAAATTTCATATATTTATGAATATAATATGAATGTAATATTTTGTTATATTTTATTTTTATGAATTTAATCAAATATTTTATAGTTTACAAACTTTTAGTAAATGTTAAATCAGCATCAATGTGTTTTTAAATGATATTTATTTACAGAATATTTTAAAATAAATGCAAATGTAAAACTTAAAAATTTTAGATGTAATATTATAGTTAATTTATTTTTTTTTCAGATAAAAAATCATATAGATTAAAAAATATTTAAATTATAAACATTAAATTTCATATATTTATGAATATAATATGTAAGATATAAATGTAAATTAAATTTTTATAATTTGTTAAGTTGCTAAATGTACTAATATAGTTAATTGAGTAATACCCTAAAATATCATTATTTTAATTTTATCTTCTAAATTTAGCATACTAAAACTAAAATTCCCAAAATAGCACAAATTATTATGTGAAAATAATTATTTACCTTAAATAAACTATATATAAAATTAAAACATAATGTTTGGGTTCATTTTTTCCAATTTAGGGTTTAAATTTTGTTTATTAAGAATAAATTTTTAATTATTTTAGTATTAAATTTATGTTATTTTTGAAAATTTAAATAACTAGTGCTATATTTGGAACAAAAACTTAAAATAATGGTATAATGAAATTTATTTATTTTCAGATAAAATGATTCAAATAGATTAATAAAAACTGAATTTTAAATATTAGATTTCATAATACTATGCTTGTTTTAATTTTCTATTGTATTTTAAATTACATATTTATAATAGCATTTAAAATAACTATTTTACAAATTAAATTTTATTTTTTCAAATATATTTATAAAATAATAAGGGCAAATATCTAAAATAGCACATTTCTAAGTTTTTATTCCAAAAATAGCATCATTAGTTTAAATTTCCAATAATAGCACAAATTTAAGATTAAAATACATTAAAACTATATTTTAAAAGAAAAAAACTAAACCCTAAATTAGAAAAAATGAACCCAAATACAATATTTTAAGTTTATATATAATTTGTTTAAAATAAATAAGTATTTTTACATAAATATTTGTACTATTTTTTAGAGTTTAATTTTGAGATGCTAAATTTAGAAGAAAAATTTGAAAATATATTATTTTAAGGTATTATTCAAATAATAATGTGAAAATATATTGTAACTGAACATCATTAGAAAGTCTACAAATTTTAAATTTAGTAAACTAATGATGGAGAAATCATAAGACTATAGATATTGATTGATGTGTCAGGACAAGTTGATTTTTCGTTTTCTTTTCTTTATCCTTTAATATTTGTTCCCTTATTTACAAATACTAAATTAAATTATCTTGAAGCCAAAATTAGAAAAAAAAAATGTCCTACAAATATTAGCATTTCTAAAAACATCAATTGTTCGTCCAAAATAATTGTTAATCAAATGAATGTGGTCCAGAAATGTTAACATCTAACTAATATTGCACAACTTATAACTAATCTATATATACATTTACCAAACTAATTCCGAACTAGATTTATTTCCACGACATGTATAGAAAAAAAATTCACAAATTATATAATATTATTTATTAGTAAATATAAATTAAATATTTATATAGTTTTAACTTTTATTTACAATTATTAATTATTGTATATGTAAATTAAATAAAGAAAATAACTTTTAAATATTAATTTTTGTATATGTAAACTAAAGAAAAAATAATTATTTTTTTACAAATTTAATAGTATTTTTTGGTTAGTTTATATAACCAAATTAATAACGGTGAAATATATTATAATTATTGTAGTAAGTTAAACTCATTTATATATTTATTTAAAATTCACTGTACTGATAACATGTTAACATAATATTTCGGTTAATAATACGTAAGGATATAATTATTTTCTTAAAATATTTATCAAATAATATATGAGGGATTAAGAAAACTAACATCATATATTTTTCCATTCTTTAAAGGGATTGTGGGTCTTTTTAGTACAATCTGTTTTCTATAAGGATATAGTATAAATAATTTAAAATAATGGGAAAAAGTGAAAATGTAAGAAAAAGTGGGGATGATATATAATAAAGACAGTTAAAACGCATTGAATGGTAATGAGTCGCCGACCACGTTTATAAGGCCTGCGGTGTGTGCGTGGGCGTGGGGTGTGGATCTCCTTCTAACTTTACTTATATTTTATTCATTTTTTTAACTTTGGTCAATTAGTAAAATATTCATATCATTTTTTTTTGAAAAGAACTACAATAATGTATTATAATTTTTTTCCCTTTAAATATCATCAATTTTTTTTTGAAAATATTACTAAAAGTCGACTTTAAAGAAAAAATAACACATATAAGTATGGGCAATTGTATAAATAAATATTTTATTTCAAATATAGCATCATTAATTTTAATTTTCATTAATAACATAAATTAAATATAAAATGGCTTAAAATAAATTTATATTAGAGCAAATTTTAACTCTAAATAAGACAATAGAAATCCAAACATAATATTTTAATTTATTTGTAATTTATTTATAAAAATAGTTATTTTCACACTAAATATATGCTATTTTTGAAAATCTAAAATTATTATGATAAATTTAGAAAAAAAATTTAAAAATATGTTATTTTAGATATTACTCATAATTAATTAATGGATTAATTTAATAAAAATAATTTCTGGTTATATTTTGGATTTAAAATTTATTTTTTCAGATTTATGCTGTAGTTTTTAGAGTTTAAATTTAAAATTTTAGTCTATATTATTTTGAAAAAGGTTAAATGTATTTTTAGAAATTTTTGTAACTTTCGGTTACAAATTACTAAATTAATAAACATGCACATCTCGAAGAATTTACATTGCTCATATCATTTTAGTTTGTTAGATGACAATTTCCAAGATTTAGTTATATGAAATCTAGATTAAATTTTCATATATATATATATGGGCATTTAACTAAAATATCACTATTTCAAGTTTTTGTTCTAAATATAGCACTAATTATTTAAATTTCTAAAAATAGCACAAATTTAATACTAAAATAATTAAAAAATTATTCCTAATAAAAAAAATTTAAACCTTTAATTAGAAAAAATGAACTCAAACATTATGTTTTAATTTTATATATAGTTTATTTAAGTTAAATAATTATTTTACATAATAATTTATGATATTTTTAAAATTTTAGTTTTAGTGTGCTAAATTTAAAAAATAAACTTAAAATAGTGATATTTTATGATATTACTATATTATATATATATATATATATATATACTTTATCAAAAAAGAAAAATTTTGAGTTAATTTGAGAATGGATGCACAATCCACAAGACAAAAGTCAAAGAAACAAAGTCAGCCCTACAACTTAAGCTGTGAGATACAAAAAAAGAAGGAAAAGAAAAAGTGAAGTAAACTCAATTAGAAATGAAACACGAGAGCCTTGTGTATTGCTGAGTTTTCATTCCTCCAACAATAATACCCTAAAATAGTATTGTTTTAAATTTATCTTCCAAATTTAACATATTAAAATTAAAATTTCAAAAATAATATAAATTATTATATAAAAATAATTATTTATCTTAAATAAACTATATATAAAATTAAAACATAATGTTTGGGTTTACTTTTT
This sequence comes from Pugionium cornutum, assembly GCA_018901935.1. NCBI lineage: Eukaryota > Viridiplantae > Streptophyta > Magnoliopsida > Brassicales > Brassicaceae > Pugionium > Pugionium cornutum. The sequence goes on along the minus strand of CM032159.1, from coordinate 41,248,716 downwards.
CCAATTTAAGGTTTAAAATTTTTTTATTAGAAATAAGTTTTTAATTATTTTACTATTAAATTTATGGTATTTTGGGAAATTTAAATGATTAGTGTTATATTTGAAACAAAAACTTGAAATAGTGCTATTTTAGCCGATTGTCCTTTTTTCAAATAATATTTTTTAGAAGAAAGAGAAACAATGTTTCTGGATGAATTGGATTTTGGCTAAATCATCAAAGAGTAGTAGAAAAACATTAAGAAAGATCCAACAAAGAAATAAGGTTCAGGAGATCCATAGAAAATCATAATGTACTAGGTTAAGATCGAAAATTTGGTTAACATAATAAATTGATGAGAGTAAAAATATAGAAGTGTTTTTAAAAATTTATTATAATTAGACTCATAAAAATAAAGTTACAAAAATATTAATTTATATAGATTTGGAAAAAAATAATTTCTTTAAGATAATATAATGATAAATAATACCTTTCCAAATAAATGTAAATATCCTAAAATAAAATATTAATATATATCGATAATATTTTAAAACATTTTATTGAATTGTATAAAATCAATTTCGTGAATCTCTCAATTCTCTTTGTTCCAAACTCCCTTTTCGATAGCTCTTAAATTTTATTTTGTAATTGAGTAATACCTTAAAATAATATTTTTTAAAAGTTTTTCTTTCAAATTTAGCATCATAAAATTAAAATTCCAAAAATAGCACAAATAATTATGTAAAAATATTTATTTACTCTAAATAAATTATACATAAATTTAAAATATTATATTTGAGTTCATTTTTTCCAATTTAGAGTTTAATTTTTTTCTATTAAAATATAGATTTAATATATTTTGATATTAAATTTATGCTATTATTGGAAATTTAAAATAATAATTCTATTTTTGGAACAAAAACTTAAAAAGGTGCTATTTTAAACAATTGTCCTTAGTAATTTGCTATTACTTATTTTTGTTTCTCTTGGCAATCTTATTTAAGTTGCAAACAATCAGTTTTATTTTTATTTTAAATACATTTTTACATACATATGGATAAAAGAAAACATTAAGAAAGTTCTAGAATAAAATTGCATAACAATGATTTTAAAAGGGTAATTGAAAAAAATAACATTCTTTTAAATTTTTGTTCCAAATATAACATCATTAGTTTAAATTTCTAAAAATAGCAAAATTTAATATTAAAATACATTAAAACTTCCTTTTAATAAAAGAAAATTAAATCCTAAATTGGAAAAAAAATAACTCATATATAATACTTTAGAGTAATATCCTAAAATAGTATAATTTAAAGTTTTTTTTTCAAAATTTAACACTCTAAACTTAAAATTCTAAAAATAGCACAAATTATTTTTTGAAAATACATATTTATCATAATAAATTACAAATATAATTAAAATATTATATTTGTTTTTTTTTCAATTTAGTTTTTTAGTTTTTTCTTATTAAAAATAAATTTTAAGGTATTTTAATATTAAATTTGTGTTATTTTTGAAAATGGTAAACTAATGATGCTATATTTGGAAAAAAAAAATTAAAAGAGTGTTATTTTTGTTAATTGTCCAATATTATATATATATTTATAATTTATTTATAATAAATATGTATTTTTATAAAATTAGTTGCTATTTTTGAAATTTTAAGTTTATAGTGATAAATTGGAACAAAAACTTAAAGTGATAATATTTTAGAGGTATGGTAGGTATTATTCATTTCAAAATTTTATGATATATTGTTCATGGATGATAAAAAAAAAGAATAAAAAAGAAATGAAGAAAGAGTTGACTAGAAAGAGGCATGGATGATGCATGGGAAAGCTTGAAGTTGAAGTTGAAAACTGAAGACTTAAATTAAGCATCGACGAGTTGATATTAATGCATGATCCGCTTAAAATGGATGTAACATGCAATGTACGTACATTGCCTTTTTCTTATATACTGAAAATTTTTGCAATATGGAAAATTTCACGATATGGGTAAAATTTATTTCAAGTTGTCTTTATTTTTTCTTTATCAAAAAAGTTGTCTTTCGTTTGTCCTTATCCATTATCAACCCTAAAAAAGTAACTCATTTTCATTCAAAAATAAAAAGAGGAATAACTATAAAACATAAAATTCTTCCCTTTTGTTCTCTCTTGTTAATTTCGCAGTTTATCTTTTAGATTTTCTATTATATGCTATGAAAAATTCTGACATTTAAAGCAAATGTTATCACTTACTATTATTTATTAAAGATTCAACAAATCAGAAATAGTAAAATTCTAAAGAAAAAACATATGTTCTGTTTTAATATATGTACTAAATTTATAACCATTCATGTGTGGGGAAAAATATTCATAAATTATATAATATTATTTATTAGTAAATATAAATTAGATATTATAATTTTAATTGTTATTTAAAATTATTTTTAATATTAATTTTTATATATAATTTTAGTAAATAAAATAAATATTTTTTATGAATTTAATAGTAGTTTTTGGTTCGTTTAATAAAATATATAGTTTTTCTAACTAAATTAATAACAATATCATATATTGTAATTATTTTAATAAATTAATTCTATTTATATATTTATTTAAAACTGACACGTGAACATGATATTTCTATTAATAACACGTTATAATGAGATTATTTTTTAAAAATATTTCTCAAATAATATATTAGAAATATATATAGATAATTACATATATATAATTATTCTATTTATACATAAATACTATGAATTATTTTTCATTAATTTAGTAATAAAATAATAATATTTAGAGATTGACAAGAAATGACTTATTATGATTTTGGGGATTAGCATTTTCTATATATAGTTTCAATTTTATTGATAATCGAACACACATTTGGGTATTCAGAATTTAACAAACATTTAGAAACTATATCTGATTAATTCTGAAGTGGATACGAAGTAAAAAAAATGATGTTCGAATCTCTTTTCATTCCATTATATTGCTATTTTTTTGTTTGTTGGTTCAAAATTCTATCTCCTTGGAGATAATATAAAATATTAGTTTACAATATAATTATATATATTATAAAAAATACTATAATAAATGGAAAATCCTATCCATATTTTTCCGATCAATTAACATTCAAATTTGAAACGAGACTAAAATAGGATTAACTATTTTTTAGTCATGTTTGTTTGTCGGCCGTAAATCTGAATGTACGGCAGATTGTTGTTCGTTTAACTGCCGCAATTATCTATGTCAGACGCAACGTATGATCGTTGTGTCATACGTCGTAATTTTTTCGACCGATGATTAAAATAACAGTACGACTAAAAATTTTCGATCAACCGCAACCACAACCATCAACAGCACACAAACAAATAATATATATTGTAATTGCAACTGTATTGTTGACTGCAACCATAACCGCAGACTCAATGTTGACCATAGCCACAATCGCAGCCGCATGCGACGATCAAACGAAAATGACTATTTTAATTTATTTAAAAAAATATTTTATGTTTTTTTTAAATTATCATCATTGTTTTTTTCAAAATGAAATAAATTATTATTAAAACGTTACATTTAAGATTTTATATTTCTATTAACAAATTTTTTTAGTTATTTTTATGTTAAATTGCTGGTGTGTTTTTTAAAAACAAGTGATATATTTTTTTTTCATAAAAGCACAAAAATATGAAAATGGCCTGTTCATTTATATGATGTTACTTTATTCTTTGTCCGAAAACAATTCAAATCTAACTGATTAAAATGAATATTAAAAAGTACAAAATGTGAAAATGACCCATTCGTTTATATGATTTGATTTGATTCTTTTCCAAAAATAATTAAAATCTAATAGATTAAAATGAATATTAAATGTGAAAATGACCCATTCATTTATATGACTTTAATTCTTTTAAAATCACAACTAAATATTTTTAAAACTAATACCCTACAATAATATATTTTGAAATTTTTTGTTCCAAATGTACACTTTAAAATTAAATTTTCAAAAATACCAAAAATGCTTGTATGAAAATACTTATTTACTATAAATAAATTATACATAAATTTAAAACATTATATTTGTATTTTTTTTCAATATAAGATTTAATTTTCCATTAAGTATTTTTTTTTTATTAGTGAAAATTGTAACTATTAATTTTGAAACAAAAATTTAAAAAGAAATACTATTTTAAAGAATTGCCAATATTTTAAAATCAAATTCTCCATAACAATTTTTAAAATTAAAATTCTTCCAAATCATCTCTTTAGCTTTCACTAAACTAGATAAAGTTGTCTTGATATCATAACTGACCGACGAGTTTGCCAGGTTTAACTACATTGTCATCTCCTCTATTGGAAAATAGTTTATTGGACATTTAAGATTTTGGTGGATTTTAGTGGTATTGTTACGTTAGAGACAGATCTCTGCACTTTTATTTAGGTGCAGCTTCTGGTCCTGAGTTCATCATCATTTCACTCAATTTCTCCTGATAATAATGCCTAAACAGCATGAAACACACAATGTGAAAAGCTTTAACAATCATCAGAATCACTGTTTAGGTCATAAGACTCGATTGCTATACAAACCTAACTTCGGAGGAAAAGAGAACAGAGTAATCCATAAGAATATATATATACAAGCAGAACAACATATAGACAAACATGTGAAGACAAGAACAGCTCAAAGGAACAAATCGACTGGTGTAAAGGATTTACGAACAAACAAAAACATGTGTACTGTTTTTGGTTATATTACAAGAACACAAAGAGAGAACTCATCTGGTAACTTCTCTTGCGTTTTCTTCATTGTATGCACCTGAAACTCTCTTATACCTAAAATTTACACAGAAAGTCACCAACTAGAAGAAATTGCGCTCTGATTCTCTGTATAAAAACTGTTTTCTCTGATCCGTGGGGCTAAGTTTCCTTGATGAGGAAAAAAGTAAGGAATCTCACCTGAAAGAAGTATTTGGGCTGGGATCAATTATCTCACGGGGTGCAAACTCATTGTAGAATTGAACAGAGACCATACGGTTATCGGCTGAAAAAGTTGGTGCAGGTGAATTGTCTGAATTCAAACTTGCATTGCTTGTGAACAACCCTGCAAAAGAGAGACAAATTGAGGGAGTTTGATATGATAACAATAGCATTGGTCACTTAACGAGACCCAATGCTCACATAGAAACAAGAAAAAGAAGGCCTAATAGAACATTTAACCAAAGATCTCCATACCTACAAAAAGAAATATGAAAGGTGTGTGATTGCTGATGAACCAGCATTACAAACAGATAAGAGTTTTTGGATTCTTTTACAGGCAAAAGATCTAAAGGGACCATGTGAATGCAATAGAAATTATGTGAAACCACATGAACGTAGCAATTTCGGGTTTGATCAAAAGAAACTTCAAAATGGTGATTACCTTGAAAGATTAGGAAGACGAAGAGTATAACCATTAACATCATGGCGAAAATGCTACTGCAGGGAGATGAAGACTTTGCTACTTTCATTCTTCTCAATGTTTTCATTCGTTCAATCCGAGCACGCTTTCTCATGGCAAGCTCTGTAATTTCCCTCATTAGATTCTGATCATTTGCACTCAATGAAGGTCCTTTTGGAGGCCTTGGCGGCTTTGAAGGTTTTCTTGTCTTCTTAAACTTAACATCATCGAATTTTCTTTCTGAAAAGTCCAAACTTTGACTGCTTCTTTCTCTCCGCTTTTCGTCACCCATTAATGGGTTTATTAAGTCATCAGCAACCTTTTCAAAACCATCAAAACTTGAACGTCCACTCCAAACCTTATTAAAAACATTTCCTGATTTCCCTTCATCTGAAACAAATTTTGCCGTTATCTCTTGTGTCTCGTTCAATCTACCATCTTCAATGTCTACATCAAGATCTTCTTCTCCTGAAACAACTTGATCCATCCCGCACAAACGCTGAGCTGATCAAACCCTTAAATTTCTTATGAATAATCCTCTTTAGAGGCTTGTTCAGCTCAAAAGACTTGCTCTTTTATGTCTTCTCGTTCTCCTAACATATAAACAAGATATAGCAAATGAGATTAGCATTACATTTCTTCCCTAAAAAATGTACAACGAAGCATAGTTGAAAGAAAAATGCTAATATAGTTTGGTAAAACATTAACATCACCGAATCACCTAAGCGTTCAGGAAAAACTAAACAATCACTGACACCTAACACCTTTGAATCATATTTCGTAAATCCTCTAATTTCCGGAAACAAACCAAACGAAAGTTTTGAACTTTTTAAAAAATTTCATCACATTAGATTTCCTCTAATTGAACATATTCCAGAAAAAACCTCTAATGTAACAAAGATTTCAATATTGAAAGGAAAGTCGAGAAGAAAGCAATAAAAATCCACCCAGTGAACAACCCAGAAACATTAAAAACTCACGCAAGCAAGCATAATCGCTGGAATGCCGAAAACCCTCGATTCTGCGAGGTACGAGAGGAAGACAAAAAGGATGAACTTTGAATCCAATTTTGGGAAGGAAAGAGAGAATTACCAACCCAAATTTAGGGTTCATCGGGGTCAAAATTTTATGGGAATTTTATTCCATTTTTTGGTCAGTGTCTTGATCATATTCGTTTTTTTAATGAACAAAGTGAAACGCAGAACCAAAATGTCTTTTGGATTTTAGTGTCGCCCATATAATAAAACAATACTTTGGAGACTACGTTTGGTCAATATTTTAACTTTACTTTGTGTTAGTCCGCACGAATTATATTTTTTTATTATTGTTGTTTAGTCGGTAAAATATATATTATTTTTATGATCGATAATTTTACAGAATTTTTTACTGATATTGAAAAATTCTGTTTACCAAAATGAATCTTTATACTGTGTTGGATTGTAAAATTTTCTATCAGGTAAGTAGTGTTTTAAAAAATAGAATAATATATTAGAAAAAACTATAATATATTTTAAAATAAAACAGAAAATACATTGGAAATATTTTTAAAACACACATATTTCGCTTGATGAGAAAAACTGATTTTGGAAATTATTTATTATATAACTAAAATATAATATTTGTAAGTAATCAAAACAGAAATTAAACAAAAGGTAAATACTATGTGTCATATATCCATTTTGTATATAGTAGAATAAAAATATAATAATGGAGATTAAAAAATAAAATGAGAAAATATAAAGAAAAAATCGAAGTAAAAAGAAAAGTATTTCAAAGCTTATTAAACATACCTCCTTGTCAAGGAGTAACATTTCCAAACCTATGAGTGTGTTGCTTTTGTTAAAATTTTTGGCTTCACAAAATTGAAAAAAATTGACCCGTTTTTTTCTTTGCAAAATCTTCATAAAAGTCGTCGAAGAAGATGAAAATATGAGGGTGAGAAGTAAGAGTAAAAATTTTTTTGATATCATGATTTGTTTTTAGGGATTGTGTGTAAGATTTGTGATTAACAATATGATAGTTGGTGTTTTATAATGTTGGTAACGGAAGATCATTATTATGAGGATACTAACCAATAATAAGTGAGGCAGTGATGTGAATGTAACATTTATTAAATTTTTTTTAATGAGTGTAAGTCTAATCGACTAAAATTACTTGAACATTTAATAATTTGAAGGTTTAGTAGGTGAATAAATAATTATAATATTGGTAATTAAATATCATTATTATGATGGTAGTGACCAATCATATGTGAGTTAGTGGACGAAAAGTAACTATTATTAATTTTTTAATTATTTAGATAAGTGTAAATCTAATCGAAAATATGTTGAAGTTTTACTAATTTGAAGGAAAAACTGCTGAATATATCATTATAATTGTTGAATAGATAATTAAAAATATCATTTTCTCATTTGCTTGTGTTTCTCTTATTTTTCCGTTCTCATTTATTTGCGTTTCTTTTATTTCTCGTCTTCCATAATTGACGGCTTATGTGTGTTTATATTATACTCATTTGTTAACTATTGATATTCTTTTTTTCAGGAAGTTAACTATTGGATTTAGATTGTCTATTTTTTAACCACCGGATAATATACATTGAAGTATATTGATTGTTGATAAATACAATTAACGATAGTAACCGGTTACTTTTGAAATTCCTTTAGTAATAAATTTACTTTTCTGTTAAACATATTTTTTATCTTGTTTTAATAATTCCACGTGTTATCATGGTAGAACAAATTTTTTTGCTTACGTGGATAGTCTTAGGAGCCTCAATTAGCTACTTTTATTTAGTAAGATTATTAGGAAATTTAATATTCGTGACAAAAGAAAAAAATAACAATTGATAAAAATAGTTTTTATTTTAAATATAATATTATTAATTTAAATTTTAAAAAATAAAATTAAAAGTTATTGTCAAAACTATAAAATCCAAAAACAAACGTTTAAAACGTTGATAAAAAAAAGATCATAAAATATCTATCATGACTACTACGTCAAAACAAAATACATGGCAGAAACCACCGCAAGAATGGCTAAAATGTAATTATAATGTTTCACATAAGATGAGTTCATTAAATTCAGGATTGGGATGGATTATTCGTAATGACCGTGGAGATTTCGTGTCAGCTGGTAGGGGAAAATTTCAAGGTAGAGGTTCTGTGATTGAGTCAGAATTAACTGCACTAATTTGGGTTATCCAATGTACATGGTCACTTGATTATCGATATGTCATATTTGAAAGAAACAACTTATCATTAAACATTCTTCTAAATAAAAAGGCGGATTATTTACATCTTCAACACTATGTTCATACAATCAATTTATGGATTTCTAAGTTTGATGGCATCAGCTTCAAGTACTTCTCGAAATCATTCATCTGACTACTTGGCATTTTCAGTTCTAACATCTATATTTATATCATTGTCTTTTATTTTTACAATTTTATGTAAATATTGATAACGGTTATTAATCAAAATATTATTTGGCAAAAAAATAAATAAATAAACGTTTGACAAGATGAAAAAAAATTAAAGAAGAATTGTAATAAAATTACAAGTAAGGTAGTGGTTATATGCAAGAATTAGTCGGATTGTGAATGTGTTTATAGTTTGATTCCAGATAATAGGAAATTTTACTTCATGTCGTCAAGTATTACCAAAATTTAATCATTCGTGAAGATTAAAACATTGGTCTGAATCTCTTTTGATTAAAAAATTATAATAGAAATGACAATACATAAAAATAAGGGTAATTATATAAAATAACACTATTTCAAGTTTTTTCAAATATATTATTAATCATTTAAATTTGTAAAAATAATATTAATTTAATATTAAAATAATTAAAAATATCATTTTAATAAAAAAATTTAAATTCTAAATTAGATAAAATTCATCCAAACATTATGTTATATATAGCTTATTTTAGATACAAAATTATTTTTACATATTAATTTATGATATTTTAGGAATTTTATTTTTAATGTGTTAAATTTGAAAGATAAATTTAAAAAGATGTTATTTTAATGTATTACTCTTAAAATAATATTTTTCTAAATTTTTATACTAAATATAACATCATTAATGTAATTTTCAAAATACATAAATTTAATATTCAAATACAATAAAACTTATTCTTAATAAACAAAAATTAAATTCTAAAATTTTAAAAAAAAATCTAAATATAATATTTTAATTAAAATTTTAATTTATTTAAATATATATTTTCAAAAACTAATTTGTGTTATTTTTAAAATTTAAATTTAAAGTATTAAGTTTGGAATAAATTTTTAAAAATGTATTATTTTATATTATTACTCTAATAGAAACGATATTATGTTATAGTTTTGGATACAGTTTTAGTAATTGGAAAAGCTTTTATTGAAGTTCTTATAATGTAAATATACAGTTTAAAACAAAAAGATATACATTTTAGTTTTACAAAAGTTATAAAAATTCCACTTAAAAAATAAACTGCTATATTTTACCATTCTAATTTTTTAGTATATATATTTTAGACAAAGAAATAAAACTATTTTTTGTCACACCATTAATAATTTAGTAACCAATCAGAGAACATAATTCGCAGTTGATAAAGTTTTCTCAGTAACTTTAAAGTTTAAAGGGTTTACTTCCGTCAACTATACGAATTTATGCGAATAAACTTATTTCCACCCGTATTTTTTGGATCTTTTATAAGCTACATAAAGTTTGTTTTTCTTCCGTAAACTACATAAACTTCATAAATTATTCCAATTACAGAAATTTCGTTAATGTTTACACGTTAAATTGTTATTAAACCTTGTTTTAATTCAAAAATCTGATTTTAATTTCAAAATAAACCCAAGTTAAAACCAGATTTTCGAATTAGAACCAAATTTAATAGCTATTTAACGCATAAACATTAATAGAATTTCTACAATTAGAAAAATTTATAAAGTTTATGTAATTTATGAAAGAAAAATACAGTTTTTGTAGTTAAAAAAAACTCAAGAAATACGGGTGAAAATAGGTTTAGTCACATAAATTTGTGTAGTTGACGGAAGTAAACCCAAGTTTAAACGTTTGTAGCTTTTGTGTGGATCAAACCACAAGTGCTTTGATCATATTGTCGTCAAAAGGTCAACATCAAATGTCCACATGCATTATCATTGACCAACATACAAATAAACTTCTTTTAATTTTGATTTTCTTAATCTCGACAGTAATCCTTCTTCCTTTCTGATGTACAAACGTGATATTAAAGACTTTATTTTACTTTTATTGATATATGAATAAATTTCTTTTAAATTAGTATAATTATTATATCATATATTAAAATATGTTTGTGTAGTATAACAAAATAGTTATTAGTGTGTTCGTTTGGTCGTCGTATGCAGTTATGGTTACGATCAATACTGTAGTTGTTGTTACGGTCAACAATGCAGTTGCGGTTGCATCAGATATTGTTCGTTTGTCTGTCGTCAACGGTTGCGTTTGTGGTTGATCGCAGATTTTTAATCGCATCACTATTTTAATCAGCGGTCAAAAAAATTGTGATGCAGGACATATCATCTGATCGCTGCATCTGTCGCATGATAAATACGCCAGTTAAACGAACAATAATTTGTCGCAGTTACAACCAAAATTTTTTTATTGTTTTCAAACGAACATGACAATTATATCAATATATATATATATATATATATACATGGTATGGATTAATAAAATGTAGCTAGGAACTGACGAAGATAAATATATATTTATGATGGTAACACTTTATGTAACTATATAATTTATATGTTAACGAGTTATGATATAATTCACGTTTATATTTAAACTAATGATATCGTCTCCAAATATGATATTCTCATCATATAATAAAATGTATAATTTATGCTCATCATAATTTTCAATATGACAAAAATGATGGTATATACGAAGGAAAGATTAAACAAATTATCACGCTAAATTATTATATAGACTAATATTTTATATACATGTTAATAATACTATTAAATGCTGGGTGAATATGATCTGAGCTAATATGAAACAATTACATTCTGAAATAATAGGTTCACTAGATTTATAATCAAATTATGTGTATGAAAAAATATTCGTAAATTATATAATATTGTTTATTATTAAATATAAATTAAATATTTCTATAATTTTAATTTTTATTTAAAATTATTTTGATATGAATTTTTGTATATGTAAATTAAAAAAAAATAATTGTTTTTTATGAATTTAATAGTATTTTTTTGTTAGTTTAATAAATATATTAATTTTCTAACCAAATTATAACAATAACATATATTGTAATTATTATAGTAATTTAAAATTATTTATATATTTACTTGAAATTCAATGTAGTGGTAACACCTCATCATAAAATTTCTGTTAATAAAACATCGAAATAAAATTATTTTGTTAAAATATTTTTCAAATAATAATATACAAATAAAATGGCATTTGTGATGGTGTTAATCGTAATCTTCTTTTTTTGGTCATTAGATCACAACGTACTGACCCAATAACCCAATATTTTCATACGAATATTTACCATCTTCTTATGAGAGGCAGTGGAGTCGAACTCGACAACTCTGATATGGACGTAAAAGTGATACAACCACTACACCAGTTGATTCTCCATAATCTTCTACACCATTAATTTTCGTAAAATTTATATTCAATGAAGTTATCTTGTGTGTTTTCACCAAATGACTTCCTGCATGTTTCATTGTTAATACCTGCTTATAATCGCGTTGCAACATACACTCAACATGTTATTATAATTATATTTTATTTTCAAATTTAATTTCTATAATTTAAGATTTTTATGAGTTTTACTATTTTTAATTTCTTGATTTTTCTTGTTTTTTTTTTCAAAAATTAAAAATTGAAAAAATTAAATTAATTATATGAACACATGGCATTATAATCAACGTAATACATGCATATGTGATATTCAACATATTATATGCACATGTGACATCTTAATAAACAAATTTATTGGTTTCGACAGATTTTTATAATTTATATAGGAAATATAAATTAATAATTAGTTCATATAATTATCACCATAATAATAAAGTTGAAGTATATATAGTACTACCATGAGAATTAACCGTTTTTATGAGATTAATGGTATAAACATACCTTACTATAATACCAACGTGTCGATAGATAAAAAAATGATACATTCCATGACTGAATATAGATCAATTTTTATCGAAACTAGGCCTGGGTTTTCGGTTTTTTTGGTTTATCCGAGTCGGTTTATCCGGTTTTCGGGTTTTTCGGTTTGAGAAAAAAACGTCCGAAAGAAATTTTTTTAACAATCGGTTCGGTTCGGTTTTTTTATCGGTTTAATCGGTTCGGTTTTAAGTAAATAAAACCGTTCCGAATTAAACCGAAATTTAATTTATTTTCGGTTTAACAAATTTAAATTTAGATTTTTATCGGGTTATTTCGGTTTATTACGGTTTATTTCGGTTTTTCATTTTTTATTTTGGTTTATTTCGGTTAACTTCGGTTAATTTCGATTTATCCGGTTTATTTCAGTTAACTTCGGTTAATTTTGGTTTCGGTTTATCCAAACCGGCCTAATCGAAACTGTTAGTTTTTTTTTTTCATATACAGATAAATAGCATAAATAAACCAAATTATCTTCCATAACTCCGTAATTTAGAGATCTCTTGTTTTATATATAAAACAACTCACATTATTTCTTGTAGAAAATGATCTAAATGAGATATATTGATTGATAATTTAATATTTTTTTAAGATTAATCATATCATCAATCTTTTGAAAATAGTTTTATTCATTATTAGTAATGTTACATACAAAGTACAATAAGATAAAAGTGATAACAATAACCATGCATACAAACTACTACTTAAAGATAATGTGCATGGATTGCTAACTTGTTAACCGTTATTCTTCTTTTTTATTCAGTTCCACCATGAGTTCCTCCACCGATTCCACCTCCAACACCACTTCCACCGCTTATTCCACTTCCACCACCACTTCCGCCACCTATTTCACCACTAACACCATTTCCAACATTGCCACTAGCACTACTTCCACCCCCAATTCCTATACCACCACCAACATTAGCACCTGCTCCACCACCGGTTCCTACACCTCCACCACGGCTTTTTCCACCGACTCCAGTACCTATTCCACCACTAACACCACCCCCACCGCCTATTGCACCACTAGCACCACCTCCGCCACCTATTCCGCCACTAGCACCACTTCCAACAGTGCCACTAGCACTACCTCCACCTCCAACTCCTATACCACCACCACCAACAACACCTACTCCACCACCGGTTCCTCCAGCTCCACTACCACGGCCTCCTCCATCGACTCCACCACTAACACCACCTCCGCTACCTATTCCACCACTAACACCACCTCCATCGCCTATTGCACCACTAGCACCACCTCTGCCATTAGCACCACTTCCAACAGTGCCACTACCACTACTTCCACCTCCAACTCCTATACCACTGCCAACATCAGCACCTACTCCACCACCGGTTCCTATACCACCTCCAACACCTCCACCAATGCTACCACTACCACGATCACCTCCACCGACTCCACCACTAGCACCACCTCCACCACTAGCACTACCTCCGCCACTAGCACCACCTCCGCCACCTATTCCACCACTAGCACCACTTCCAACAGCACCACTAGCACTACCTCCACCTCCAACTCCTATACCACTGCCAACATCAGCACCTACTCCACCACCGGTTCCTATACCACTTCCAACACCTCCACCAATGCTACCACTACCACGACCACCTCCACCGACTCCACCACTAGCACCACCTCCACCACTAGCACCACCTCCGCCACTAGTACCACCTCCGCCACTAGCAGCACCTCCGCCACTAGCACCACGTCCAACTCCTATACCACTGCCAACTCCTATACCACTGCCAACATCAGCACCTACTCCACCACCGGTTCCTATACCACCTCCAACATCTCCACCAATGCTACCACTACCACGACCACCTCCACCGACTCCACCACTAGCACTACCTCCACCACTAGCACTACCTCCACCACTAGCACTACCTCCACCACTAGCACCACCTCTGCCACCTATTCCACCACTAGCACCACTTCCAATAGTACCACTAGCACTACCTCCACCTCCAACTCCTATATCACTGCCAACATCAGCACCTACTCCACCACCGATTCCTATACCACCTCCAACACCTCCACCAATGCTACCACTACCACGACCACCTCCACCGACTCCACCACTAGCACCACCTCCACCACTAGCACTACCTCCGCCACTAGCACCACCTACTCCTCTTCCAACTCCTACACCATCACCAACACCTCCTCCAACTCCAGCACCGCCACCAACTCCACTTCTACCTCGACTTCCTCCACTGCCACCATCTCCACCTCCACCTCCCCTCCAGCTCCCTCCAGCTCCCCTCCAGCTCCAACTCCAGCTCCCTCCAGCTCCCCTCCAGCTCCAACTCCAGCTCCCCTCCAGCTCCCCCTCCAGCTCCAACTCCAGCTCCCCTCCAGCTCCAACTCCCTCCCTCCAGCTCCCCTCCAGCTCCCCTCCAGCTCCCCTCCAGCTCCCCTCCAGCTCCCTCCAGCTCCCCCTCCAACTCCCCTCCAACTCCCCTCCAGCTCCCCTCCAACTCCCCTCCAGCTCCCTCCAACCTCCAGCTCCCCTCCAACTCCCCTCCAACTCCCCTCCAACTCTCCCCTCCAACTCCCCGCCAACTCCCCGCCAACTCCAACACTTCCACCTCCACTTCCACCAACACCACCACCACCAACATGTTCACCGCCACCATGTCCACCGCTACCATGTCCATCGCCAATACCTTTTCCACCACCACTTTCGTGGCTTCCTCCAGTACCACCACCTACACCTCCTCCAGTGCCACCACCGACTCCTCCTCCAGCTCCAATACTACCACCAGTACCACCACCTACACCTCCTCCGGTGCCACCACCTACACCTCCTCCGGTGCCACCACCGACTCCTCCTCCCGCTCCAATACTACCACCTGTGCTTCCACCAACTCTACCACCACCTCCTATACCTCCCCTGCCAATTCCACATCTAGATCCAACACGTCCACCAACTCCACCTCTATCTCCAACTCCAATACCACCAACACCTCCTCCTCCATTTTTACGTTGGTTTCTACTAAGATAACCACCGCCACCTCCACCGGATAATTGTCCCACCACCTGATACGACATCAGTAACACCATCACACACGCCACTACCCAACCCCTTCTCACAATCTTCGCCATACTCTTTCTGTTTTTTCTCTCTAAGTTTACACAGATTAACAAGCTCACTCAGATCAAGATAGATTCTCAAACAATATAAGCTTGATAAGTAGCTATTTGATTACATACCTTGGCGATAAACCCTATTTATAGCCCAAACCCCATCGAGAACACAAACATGCACACGCGTCTTCTAATGAGAGATTCATAATAAAGATGAAAACCCACTCAAAGGCTCTCGAATCTCGTAAACGCGTCTATACTCGTTGGTCGACATGAATACACAATATAGTCTTCTATAAGCACTAACATCGTTAATTTTTAAAGCTGAGAATGATGATCACATATAAGAAAACTCATGCACTCTCTGCTACTCTGTTCATGTAACAGTCCGTGGTTTTACTTAGTGGAATATTATTTAATATACGTGCCTCTTTCCACCATTCTCCAATACGCACTTACATGTAGAAACCATTATGCTATTTCTATAGTGCTGTTTTCTGGATTTGTTATTTAGGTCAAAGAGACGCGTGGCATACAAGGCATCACAATAGAACTGCGTGTTTAAGATGGAAATGTTTATAATTAATTAGGTTTAGTTCCCTAAACTACACAAACTTATCTTACTAAATCTATTTTCACCTGTACTTTTTGAGTCTTTTTATAACTATATAAATTGTATTTTTTTCCATAAATTACACAAACTTCATAAATTATTCTAATTTCAGAAATTCTATTAATGTTTACACATTAAAAAGCTACTAAATCTGGTTCTAATTCAAAAATCTAGTTTTAACTTGAGTTTATTTTGAAATTAAAACCAGATTTTCGAAGTAAAACAAGATTTAATAATAATTTAACGTGTAAACATTAACAAAATTTTTGTAATTGGAATAATTTATGAAGTTTATGTAGTTTACGAAAGAAAAACATAGTTTATGTAGTTTACGGAAGAAAAACATAGTTTATGTAACTTATGAAAAACCCAAAAAATACGAGTGAAAATAGATTTATTCGCATAAATTCGTGTAGTTGACGGAAGTAAACCTTAATTAATATTGTAGACGAAATTCATTATAACCTTTTTTCTAAAGATATTTGTATATACTTTTAAATCGAAAATTTCTTATAACAAAGGTTTTGAATATATCCATTAATTGTGTTAGACTAATAATGTGGTACGTTTTTAGTTTTTGTATGTGTAATATATTTTCTGAATTTCTCAAAAAATTATTTTGAAAACAACATTAGAGTCACTCAAAATAGATCTGATTTTCGTAGTGTCGATATTTGTATAGATAGGATATGTTTATGGTTTTAGTTGAAGGTAGGTTAAAGATTAGTTGTTCGAATTCTATTTTGAAATTAGTTGTTCGAATTCTATTTTGAAATTATGTTCAAAATTTATTTAAACGAAACTGTTTTTAGTTAACATTGTCGTGGAAATACGTATAATATTGAAAAATTCGATTGTTTATACATTAGTATAATAGATTTATATAACTAGTAGAGGACTACAAAATTTTGAATAAAAATAGATTTTATAGATTTGTGTAATTTAAGAAAATGAACTTTTGTTTTATCAAATAAACTGTAAAAATTTCGAATATGAGTCTATTTAGGATTTAGTTGCTAAATCTTGCTTTAACGTTGGTTTTTTTAGGTCTGTCAATATGAGTTTTTACCTGCGGGTCCCGCCCCGTTTGACCTGCTGCAGGGCGGGTGTGGATCGAGTGAAATTTTTTTTCATATGTGGGGCGGGTGCGGATCGAACGTTAGTTAGAGCAGGGCGGATGTGGGTTACAATTTTTTAATTTACGGATTAGCGGGTACTCATGAATTTTGGGTTCAAATTAATTAATCAAATTGAGTCCCAACTAATTTAGGCACAAACTAATTTAAACCCAAACAAATTAATTTTATTAAATATTTTAATTAAATTATTTAAATATTTTTAGAAACTTTAATTAAATTTATTAAATATTTTAATTTAAATAAATTTATTAAATATTTTAGTTTAATTAAATTTATTAAATATTTTAGTTTAATTAAATTTATTAAATATTTTTAAAATTTTTTGAAAAATGAAGCGGATCATCCGCTAATCCGTCAAACCCGCTTGATTAATGCGGGGCGAGTGCGGAACTGAAAAAATTGATTCACAGATTTCATGGGTCAAAAATTTGTGAAAAAAAATCCATA
Source organism: Pugionium cornutum (assembly GCA_018901935.1). Taxonomy (NCBI): domain Eukaryota; kingdom Viridiplantae; phylum Streptophyta; class Magnoliopsida; order Brassicales; family Brassicaceae; genus Pugionium; species Pugionium cornutum. Next base: position 41,230,826 of record CM032159.1, on the reverse strand, counting down.
ACCCACCGCGGAGCGGGTCAGGCGGGGCGGATCTGACCCGCTTGACAGGCCTAGTTTTTTTTTGTATTGTCCTAATTTTATGTTTGTTTGGTTTTATTTTGGGGACGGTAGATCGTAGAACTTTGCTAAGATGATTCAAAAGGTTTGGTTCTTCGACTTTTTCATTTATCAGTACTATGGTTTTATGTAGTAAGCATCTTAGTGGTCTTTACAAGTGCAATTTAACTTGTGGTGTACGTGATTTTATTTTACACTTTGTATTTAATATTGTTAATAATTCTTGTTTTTAAAAATATTATATTTGATGGTTTTCCAATCGGAAAAACATTTTTGATGGAACAGATTCTATAGGAAATTTGATAGAAACAATTTTTTTCTATGAATTTCTTTCCGATTTTCTATGGGAAATATCTATATTTTCTCATCCTCCCAAATGTTTGATTTCAACACACTTTAGCCGAACTGATGACTTCACCGAGTTTCGTTACAAGGTACGGGCAACATCGTTTTCGATTGGTTTAAGATTGTTGTGTATCTCGTTTCTGATTTTCCGGTCTTAGTTAATATCCATCGAATGTGTGGGTGATGCATTTTTAAGAATCTATTCCGATTTTTTCTCTCGATCGTTTTATTGTTTGTGGAGAAGTTAGTACAACTTCAGTTTCATTGATGCTCTTGCAACGTGTGAGATCATTATTTTCTTTGATTCGTTGTGGTTCCATCCAAGCTCATATTCGCATGTTTGTTAGTTCCGATTTTTTTATATGGAGAGTGTCTTCGGCCATAGACAGAGCCGGTCCTGAAACCAAGCGGGACAAGCCTATGCTTGCGGCCCTTCATATTTTTTTAAAAGAACCGGCCCTCATTCTGAAAATATTTTGATAAAATAATGTAAAACGGCCCTTTTTCCTGGCCATAGACTGCAACTACACATCCTGAGCAGACTACTGAGGAACGAGTTCCATCAAGTGACTTGTGTGTGTTTCGGAAATCTTTGAGTCTTTTTTCTTTGTCATTCCATTAATTCTAGTTGGTTCCATAGTCTTTTTTATTTGTTGTTCCATCAATTCTCGTTGCTTCTGTAGTCTTTTTTTTTTTGTCGTTCAGACAATTCTCGTTATTTCTATAGTCTTTTTTTTCTTTGTCGTTCTATCAATTCTCTCGTTGCTTCTGTAGTTTTTTTATTTGTCATTACATCAATTCTCATTACTTGCATAGTTTTTTTATTTGTCGTTCCATCAATTTTCATTGCTTTCATAGTAATTTTTTTTTGTCGTTCCATCAATTCTCCTTGTTTTCATAGTATTTTTTTTATCATTTCATCAATTCTCGTTATTTCCATAGTTTTTTTGTCATTCCATCAATTCTCGTTATTTCCATAATTTTTTTTCTTTGTCGTTCTATCAATTCTCGTTATTTCCATAGTGTTTTTTTTTGTCATTCTATCAATTCTCGTTATTTCCATAATGTTTTTTTGTCATTCTATCAATTCTCATTGTTTGTATAGTCTTTTTTTCGTTATCGTTCCATCAAAAATCTCGTTGGTTTCATATTCTTTTTTCAAAGTTTCAATCAGAAAACTAAGTTAGAAAATTATGCAATATCTAAGGCTTAGAACGTTGATTTGAATAATATTTTTATACTTTATAATTAAAAAATCAACGTCGTTTCCGTTAACTGCGCATTTTAGTGTGCGTGGGCATATACGCTCATGTGCGCCGCACGCTTCTCTTATTTTTGTCGCGCATTCAAAAACCGAAACGATCAGAAAATAATATTAAACACACAGTTGGATTAAATCATAAAACAATAACAGTTTCTGGAAAGTGAAAATTAAAATAGAGCGAGAGGAGCTTCTACAGTTCTAAATCCGGAGTAAAGCCAAAGAAATCTCCGCCTAGCAGAAATTTTTCTGGAGCTGTAATCGTTAGTGGCGATGGCGGATTCGCTAGCTTGGGTTTCTGGAGCTCCGTTTATTGGGGTATACATATCTCCCTTCTCGGATCCACCGTCGAAAACTTCTCAAGAGGTTCCTCGGGTTTAAGGTCTTTTTTCGTCTTCCACTGTGAGTTGCTGTTCCCGGGGCGAGTTTTCTGTAAATTTTAGCAGATCTGAGGGTTTCCAAGGCAAGGGAAAATGTCGGTGAAGTCGATTTTCTCACTCGCTAGCTCTGCTGGTAACTCGTCACGCCTATCAATCTATCCAAAGTGTAGTGATCTTTGTTTTAAGTAGTTAGTCTATGTTATGAAAACTGAGGAATATTTTTCTGGTACGGGATGAGTAAGAAGTTAGCCTATGAGACCTATTGATATCTACTTACGTTGTTTCTCTATCTGTAAGGTCACTGATTTTGGTTAGTTTCGTCTGAGAAAATCAAGTCACGTTATAAATTCGGAATGTGGTTTGTGTTTAAACTGATCGTGCTTAAGATTAGGTTTATAGTTTCTAAATATGGCCCGCTATCTTTGCTCCCAAACCTTAGATTACCCAGGCTTAAAAATGATAAAATAAATTCTAATTGATTTTGATTTTTGATCAGCCATTGTATATAAATGATAAAAATGTTAGTATAAAAGTATTATGTTGCTTAAAGACATTTTTTTGGATGTCATGTTCTGCTAACATTAACATCTGTAGAAAACTGACTACCAACTGGTTGCAGTTCTTATCCATCACATAAACTAGCTTTAGCTCAGTTCTTGACTAACCTCACTTTTTCTAATGATGTATCAATTCCAGGTTCACAAAGAGATTTCCTATTTATGGCATTGCGAGCGTTGGTTTCAGTATATTGTGTGGTTTCTCTCTTCAATGTTCATTTAGTTGATGCTCTATATGAAGGACTGTCAATTTCACCAACTGTGTCACCTTCATCATCACCAGTTATCCCTGATCTGCCCCTACCAGCTGAATTTCCGAAGTTTCACAGAAAGCATTTAACACCACAACAAAGAGAACCACCTCAGCCTCCACGCTATAGTCGATCGGTTGCTTCTGCTCCTCAGCCTACCAGCTCACTTTTCTCCAAACCATCGATGCGAAGGAATGCCCAGTCTCCTGGAGCCGGCTTGGTTGATATTGCTCCAACACAATCAAGCAATGGTGCACTTCCTGACGACTTAACGCAGCCACAGTTGTCTCCCTCAGTTTCAAGTAAGACAATATTTATTCTCATTTTTCTCTTCATAATATCCAAGTTCACACTTGAATTCCCATTTTCCCCTTATTCTTTGTTTTCCTCCGAGTTGGTATTAAATGTTATTTGATCAACATTAGCTCTTTGAAGATTAATTTACTCGTAAGTTCGTTTTTATGCCCCATTTTGATTTGGCACTAAACTAGCAAATTAGCAATAACATGCGAGTTCAATACTCATGTTGTTTATTTCATGTTCGTCCAGATTGTTGCAAACCTGATATGGTGCTGAAGCGAGGAAGTATTGGTTGCCACTGCGTGTATCCTATAAAGCTGGATATCCTTCTCATGAATGTTTCAGATACTCCTAGCTGGAACATCTTCCTGACCGAATTTGCTTCCCAGCTCAGTCTCCTGCCTAACCAAATTGAATTGATCAACTTCTATGTGCTAAGCTTATCAAGGATGAACATTTCAATGGATATCACGCCACATTCTGGAATTAGTTTCTCAGCGAGTCAAGCATCGGCAATAAACTCTTCCCTTATCAGCCACAAGATTCTATTCAGCCCAACTTTGGTGGGAGATTACAAACTTCTAAACCTTACATGGTTTGAGGCCCCTACACCTTCACAAGGTAGGTACCATTTGACGATAGTATCATAGCAAGAATTCAGTGGGCCCCTCAATTCCACATTTGAGTTCACATATGTCGTCAAAGTTCCATACCACTCGAATGTAGCATATATTTGCTGCCGAAAGGACGTTAAGTTTCATACCGCAGACTGATAGAGCTTCTTTGTTAACAATATAACCAATAGCATCTCCCTGTTCAATACTTCTTTTGGGAGTATATCACCATGATTACTTACTTTTGCATTAAGATAGGTCTTAAACTGTTTGCAGCACCTCTAGTGGCTTCTTCACCTCACAAAGCACCATCACACAGATCCTCATCAACTACGTCAGTAAGTTATCCCGGAAAATGGAGGCACCCCAATCTTATTATTATCTTTGCTGTAGCTGCTGGTGTGCTTATCATTGCCATAATCTCTGTGATTATAATTTGTTCCTGCGCACTCCGAGAAGAGAAAGCTCTCAATCCGCACAAAGAAGTCGGTATGCACCTCATCTCATTTCAAGGTTTAAATCCTTTATTTTGGGCTGATCTCAGTTCAGAATACATGATGTCAGAAGATACATAGCACGTGAACCGCATATTAGAAAGTTAGCTGTGGGAAAATATTAAGTTTTCTGTTAGATTCAAAGTTGTGGCGTTGCTTTTCGAGACTGAATCTATCGTTTGGCTTTATGTAAAAGCCAACAGACCTTAAGCATCGAACAATAGAAAGTGAAGAATGGGGATACAGAGATGATGAATGATTATTGTCAACGTTACCAGTGTGATTTATATTATTTTCTTAAATACTCACAAAAAAATTCTTCTCTTTAATAAAATTTGATCACATTGTCCTTCTTTCAGTAAAACCGAGGAACCTGGACCATGCTTCAGTGGGGGATTCTCTTCCCCACCCAGCAAGTACACGATTTCTGTCATATGAAGAACTCAAGGAGGCAACTAGCAATTTTGAATCTGCCAGCATTCTAGGGGAAGGTGGGTTTGGCAAGGTCTACAGAGGCATCTTAGCCGATGGTACTGCTGTAGCAATTAAGAAGTTAACAAGTGGAGGACCACAAGGCGATAGAGAGTTCCAAGTGGAGATTGATATGCTAAGTCGTCTTCATCATCGTAATCTTGTGAAACTTGTGGGCTACTATAGCAGTCGAGATTCTTCTCAGCACCTACTTTGTTATGAGCTTGTTCCCAATGGCAGCCTCGAGGCTTGGCTCCATGGTAATATATAATCTTCACTTGCCTTGTTGCCCATTGTAAGATCTGATATTATTCCCAGAAGAAGTTATTGCACACTGTTGCTACAAGTGTGATTTATTTGTCGGCGTTTACACTTCAGGGCCTCTCGGTTTGAACTGTCCTCTTGATTGGGACACCAGGATGAAGATTGCAGTTGATGCTGCAAGAGGACTTGCTTACCTTCATGAAGACTCACAACCATCGGTTATACACAGAGATTTCAAAGCCTCTAATATACTCCTTGAGAACAACTTCAACGCCAAAGTTGCAGATTTTGGCCTAGCCAAACAAGCTCCTGAAGGCAGGGGTAATCACTTATCCACCCGTGTAATGGGCACATTTGGGTGAGTTTCTCTCCCTCGAAAATTATCATATACAACTTCCAAATTCTGAGTCGCCTACTGAATCTGTTTTTCAGGTATGTAGCGCCTGAATATGCAATGACGGGACACCTACTTGTCAAGAGTGATGTTTATAGTTACGGCGTGGTCCTTCTCGAGTTGTTAACTGGTAGAAAACCTGTGGATATGTCACAACCTTCAGGCCAAGAAAACCTCGTCACTTGGGTAAGCAAAAAACGTTTTTGTCCTTCTGAATTTTCATTGTCTTTATCTCTTTTTAATATAAAAATGTGATTTTTTGAATGCAGACAAGGCCAATTCTAAGAGACAAAGACCGATTAGAAGAGCTAGTTGATTCAAGACTCGGAGGAAAATACCCAAAAGAAGATTTCGTAAGAGTCTGCACAGTCGCAGCAGCTTGTGTTGCACCTGAAGCTAGCCAGAGACCAACGATGGGTGAAGTAGTTCAGTCTCTTAAAATGGTTCAACGGATCGTAGAGTATCAAGATCCGGTTTTAAACACTTGTGATAAAGCTCGTCCTAACCGGAGACAATCTTCGGCTACGATCGAGTCAGAAGTAACCTCTTCTATGTTCTCTTCTGGTCCTTATTCTGGTCTAAGTGCCTTTGATCATGAAAATATTGCACGAACAACTGTTTTCTCTGAAGATCTTCATGAAGGCAGATGAAACAACCATTTCCTTCTTCTCCTTAGTTTCCGTTATTATTATTTTATCTTTTTTCCACTTCTGAAAATTTCGAGAAGGGACACTGAGAGAGTTGGGGACATTAGTTCTGAGATTGTGTTCTCCTTTTGGAGAATTAATTTTTGTATATATTTTCCTATTCTTTGTATAAATAATTGTTTATTAAATTAAAACAAAGAAGATAATTGACAAGAGTAATATTTTTTTAAGTTTTTGTTTTAAATATATCATTATTAGTTTAAATTCACAATTAAAATTAAAATATATTAAAAAAAACTTTTAATAGAAAAAATAATTTTTTTAAAAAAAATTAAATATAATGTTTTAAATTTATGTATAATTTATTTAAAATAAATAAATATTTTTTGACTAATGATTTAATGAATAATTAAAATAAACGTGTTCAAAATTTAATGAATAATGAGAAGGGCAATTGTATAAATAACACACTTTTAAGTTTTTGTTTCAAAAATAGCATCATTATTTTAAATTTTTAATAATAATATAAAATTAAAATTAAAATATATTAAAATTACATTTTAATAGAAAAAATTAAACCCTAAATTAGAAAAATGAATCCAAATATAATATTTTAAGTTTATGTATAATTTATTTAGAATAAATAAGTATTTTTACATAATTATTTGTGCTATTTTTGAGATTTTAATTTTATTATGTTAAATTTGGAAGAAATTTTTTTAAAAATATTATTTTATGGTATTAATCTAATGATAATTTGTAAGAGTTGCCACTTTTCTGAAACCATTTTTCAAAATAATATAAAATTAAAACTGTCAATGCCAAACTACCAAATGCCTAATAGTTCAATTAATTTAGTTTTTTATTTTATTTGGCTGGAACTAAATTTTGTCACATGTTATCATATATTTAGTTGTTTCTATTTCTATTCGAATTAGATTTTTTATTATTATTTGGTTATATATACATTTTAATTATTAAATATTGATTTTGATATAAATTATTAATAAAAATTATAATTTTTTATAATCTAATCTGTATAATACTGTTGCATTTCTTAAAATAAAATATTTTTAGATACATGTTAAAGTTTAATTAAGAAAAATCATAGGCTAGAAATTTTGTTACTTTTACTTTTTAGATTTTTTGTTGCTATTGAAATTATGTCTTTTATTGATATATATATTTTTAATCTATATATTTTATTTTATTTGTTGTAGTATTCTTTTTCCTTTTTGATAAACTAATATATTTTTTGTTTAGAATCTTTAATATTTGCTCACCTCTATAATAGTTCATGTTTTTACCTAAACTTTTCAAAATTAAATACAATGATCTTTAACACACATCTCTTTCATTTATATACCATATAGAGTAATACCCTAAAATATTAATTTTTAATTTTTTTACCACAATTTTAACAGTGTAAACTTAAAATTTCAAAAATACCGTAAATTATTTTTTTAAATATATATTTACCATAAATAAATTACAAATATAATTATAATATTATATTTGAGTTCTTTTCTTCAATTTTTAGGGTTTTAATTTTTCTTTATTAAAAAGATGTTTTTAATTAGGGCTAGATTTTCGGTTTATTCGGGTTAAACGGGTCGGTTTATCCGGTTTTTGGGTTTTTTGGTTTGTGAAAAAACTGTCCAAAAAAATATAAGAAATCGGTTCGGTTCGAGTTTTTTGTCGGTTTAATCGGTTCAGTTTTTAGTATATATAACTGTTCCGAATTAAACCAAAATATAATTTGATTTTCAGTTTAATAGTTTTAAATTTAAGTTTAATCGATTTTTTGTTTGGTATTTTAGGTTTTTCAGTTAATTTCGGTTTAATTTGATGTAATTTGGTTCTTTCGGGTTTTTTGGTTTGATTCGATTCGATTCAGTTCGATTCGGTTCAATTCGGTTCGATTCGATTCAATTCGGTTCGATTTAATTCAATTCGATTCGATTTGATTCAATTCGGTTCGATTTGATTCAATTCGGTTCGATTTGATTCAATTCGGTTCGATTTGATTCAATTCGGTTCGATTTGGTTCGATTCGGTTCGATTTGGCTCGATTCAAGCACTCACAAAACCAAGCTTTCAAGCATTTAAAAAAATCACGCCTTCAAGCACTCACAAAACCACGCTTTCAAGCACTAAAAAAATCACGCCTTCAAGCACTCAAAAAAATCACGCCTTCAAGCACTCAAAAAAATCACGCCTTCAAGCATTCACAAAACCACGTCTTCAAGCACTCAAGAAAATCACGCCTTCAAACATTCACAAAACCACCTTCTCACACATTTAAAACATTCAAGTATCAATAGATACTCCACCAACAACCACGATATCTTACAATAATATCAGGCAAAAGATCAAAATCCCTAACAAAAACTGTCCATAAGCGCAACCAATTAACCAAAAATCATTAGTAAAAAAAAATGGAAGAAAAGGCAAATCCCCAAACGAAAAAAACTTAATTTAAATTTAAACTTAATATAATATTTTATGGTAGTACTTTTCCAAAAATACTATTAGAAGTTTATTTATTCCAAAATAATATAAAAATTTTAAAATTAAGAATTTATGATTTAATTTTTTACATTTGGGTTTAGTGTTTTGGGTTTAGAATTTAGTTTTTTAAGATGTAATAATATGTAGTTTTTAGAATTTCATGTTCAATTTTTAGGAGTTATAATTTAATTCTAGTTTATTGATGTATTCAAAAAAAAATTCTGATAATATATTTAAAAATAAAATTTTGATAATGTTTTGAACAATAAAATTTTGATAATATTTTTAAAAAAAAATTATTGACGATAGTTTTGGAATATTGTTTTGTGATATTTTGGAAATCGTCCAAAACCAATCTTAAGTATAATAATGTCCCTTCTAGTCCTCACTCCGCTCGTCCTTTGTGAAAAAGCAGAGTTTTCGAGTTGGAGAGAAGCAGAAGGCTCGTGGAGGCATTAATGGAGTCGTGTTATAGCGATTCATCTGGGAAAATCGTAGTCAGATTTTACTTTTCAATTCCTCGTTTTTTTTGTTTCACCCTTTTTGGTTTGAAATTACACCTGATTTTGTTCGTATTCTCGTGATCATTCGTAGTATCCGTTCAAGTTTATCAAATTTTAGTCGTTTTTTGGGTTTGTTTCTTAATTTTTTTGTTGCAGCTAATTGACGTTATAGGATTAGTGTTTTTTCTGATGTAATTCTCGGAATAGTTTTGACGAGATACACTTTCTCTGATCCCTTTCTGTTGGGCTTTTTTGCTTCTTAATCGAATTTCAGCTTAACTAATACCTATGATTGATTGTTTGTTGGGAGAAATTAAAGTTATTGCTCCATGATCCTAAAATTCCTGCGAAGTAATATTTGTTTTTCTGCTATTTGCCCTTTTTTGTTTCACACTCAATCTCTTTGATAATCATCTTGATAATCGAGGGGTAAACGTGTTGTATTGAGAGCTCTTAGTAATCAAGCTATGGAAATGTTTTATTCCTTGTTGATTATTTTTCACGATTTTGTTTTGACTGTTTAAACATTTGTTGGGCTTCTAAACAGAAATCTCATGTAGATGATGATAATGCTGATAGTCTCGAGGGTTTGGAGAACAAGCTGAGTCAGCTTAAAAGGCAAATTCAAGGAGAACGAGTTAGGTCTGTTAAAGTAAGGGAGTTTGTATTGCTGTTTCTATGCATGATGTTCTTTATTATTTCTGAATTTATATCATTTATATATCCATTTGGAAATCTTCCCTGAAATGCAGGAAAAATTCGAGACTAACAGAAAGAAAGTGGACGTTCATGCTTCTCCCCTTTCATCTGCTGCATCAAGCCGGGCTGCTGCAGGGGATAATGGAAACAGCAATATGTTTTCTTCGAGAATGGAAACACCACTCTGCAAGTTAAATGGGTTTTCTCATGGGGTGGGAGATAGAGACTATATTCCTACTAAGGATGTTATATCAGCAAGTATCAAGCTTCCAAGTGCTGAGAGAATACCGCCATACACTACCTGGATATTTTTGGACAGGCACACACTTTTTCATTCTCGTATAGCTACCACATATTTTCGAGTTAAACTGTGGCTGTTTGTTTGTCTGTCAGTAGGAGTTTCACAGTATGTCCTCATTGAAGTTTAATTATTATTCTTCCTTGGTAGATTGGTTTCAAATTTATCAGTTAGTCACATTTTTCTTCATTGAAGGCCAAGTTGGGGATAATGTTGAAAAGTGTCTGAGGTCAATACCCTGTTTCCCACTGATTCAGTTCAGATATGACATGGTCCATAGATCATGACAATCTTCTCTTCTGTCCTTTCTTTTTAATCTCTGATTTTCTGTCTTGTGTCGTAATATTCTGTAGTTCTCATTTTGCGTTGGGAGCGTGCTGTCAAAATTTACTTGAACAATAGACTAAATCACCCATTACATTTTCCATGTTATGTGTGGTTTTTCTTTTCTGAATATCTCTTTAACACAGAAATCAAAGAATGGCTGAAGATCAGTCTGTGGTTGGTCGGAGACAAATCTACTATGATCAACATGGTGGGGAGACACTAATATGTAGTGATAGTGAGGAAGATCCAGAACCTGAGGAAGAAAAACGTGAATATTCCGAGGGTGAAGACCGCGTTATATGGTTAGTTATGCAGAGAGGGTGAATCATGGACTGTCATATGTTTTGGGGCAAAATTGTGATAGTGATATACGTATCTTGATATTAGAAGAAGAAAATAAGTACCTGGGTAGAACTTATTGATCAGTGAATAACATTTTTTAATGCGGAGGAAAGATGAATTCATTGTGTTTAAATCAAGTTTTCTTCTGCAAAAGACTCTTGATTAGCAGTAGGTTCGGAAATTATCTCACGATATAAGGTCTTAATAACCTGGTTTGAGTTGAATTGGCAGGTTGATTGGGCAGGAGTATGGTATGGGTGAGGAAGTGCAGGATGTTCTCTGCCAGTTCCTCAGCTTAGATGCTTCTGACATTCTGGTGTAGTTTAGTGACCTTATTCTTATGGTTTATCTAGTGATTTTGGTATTCTTCGATTGGTGTTTTGACTTTTGTTTCTGCTGCAGGAAAGATACAATGAGCTCAAGTTGAAGAATGGGCTGAATGTTAATGACTTTTCTGATTCTGGATTCAAGCTGGGAATATCTCTGGAAAAGGCCCTTAGTGCTGCTCTAGATTCTTTTGATAATCTTTTCTGCCGCCGTTGCTTGGTACTTGGATATTCTTTGTGACAGAGAGCATGTATCACTAAGTCTTTGTTAATCATGTTTATCCTTTTTGTTACTCTAACAGGTATTTGACTGCCGTCTGCATGGATGTTCTCAGCCTTTGATTAGTGCTGTAAGCTCGACGAGCCTTTACCTTCTTTAGCTGTATTGCTAAAGTTTCAGTGAACAAAATAACCAGAATATTTTGGTTGACAGAGTGAAAAACAGGCGTATTGGTCTGATTATGAAGGTGATAGGAATCCCTGCAGCAAACATTGTTACCTCCAGGTCTATCTCTATAGACTCTTACAGACACAAGTATATTCGTGGCAAGACACAACGTTTTTCCATTTTAGTGTATCCCTCGTTAAACTATATGTACACATGGAATTGATATCATCTGTGTCCTAATATAGTTTGAAGTTTGGCAGTCTTGTTTTTGTATGAGTTTCTCTTGGTTCTGGAGTTTAATTCACAGTCATTCTTATTTTTGATGGTTTTAGCTCAAGGCAGTCAGAGAAGTACCAGGAGAAAGGAGTAATTTTGCATCTGAAGCTGAAGAGAAAACTTCAGAAGAGAAATGCAGCAAGGCTGTCATCTCTGATGACCCTCATGATGCTGGTGATGGTGTCAATCTGCAAGTTGATAAGACTGATGTTGATTCTGAGAATTTAGATTCATCCTCTGGTGTAGAAAAAGATCACAAAATTAGGGGAAAACGTGAGGTCTCGAATCTCGAAGACTCCAATGATTTGCTTAATTTATCAAACAAGAAACAGAAGACTGCAACCTCAGATGCAAAAATGTCATTTGCCAATCTTATCCCTAGCTTAGATCAGACACTGGATAGCACAAAGGCTGATCAAGGTGGAACACCTGACACCCATGAAGTAAATAGAGATTCAGGTGCTGATTTGGAAAAGGTTGCTGAGCCTATTCCAGAAAATTCGGTCCGTGATGGGGGTTCCTCAGTTTGTCAGCCAGAGCATGGTAGTGGAAATGGAACAATAATCGTTGGAGAAATATCTGAGGCAAGTCCACCATCTACAGAGTGGAAGCCTATTGAGAAGGATCTTTACTTGAAGGGAGTCGAAATTTTTGGGAGAAATAGGTAAGCTGGATCTTGGTAAAATATTATCTTCAAAACACAAAATAAAATACGTATTTACATCTAGTATGTTTGTTCATGCTGCTTCAGCTGTCTTATATCAAGAAACCTTCTTTCTGGCTTGAAGACATGCCTAGAGGTGTCTAGTTACATGCGAGAAAATGAAGCTTCAGTTATTCGGAGATCTAGCACCCCAAATATGCTGTTGGATGATGGCCGCAGTGGCCAAGGGAATGAAGTAAGCTCTTAATCTTCCAATTTTATTTTTATTTTCAAATTTTCTCTAGTCTCTCGCACTTTGGGCATTGGTGTAGAAAAAAATTAGTTTGTCAGACTGATAGGGTTAGAGATCTAATTCACAAGAAAGAAGTTCTGATCTGGACAAGCTAATTTCCTTAGTTTTCCATGAAACTACATTTGGCAAGAGAAAACGATAGTCGACTAGACTAGAAGTTGGCTTTTAGACAAGTGGTTATTTTGTTTCTGATATTCTCGCTTTCACAATCATATTTTAGTTCATAATGTTCTATTATTATTACTTAACTTGACAGGATGATGAGGTGCCTCCAAGGACAAGATTGTTCCGTAGAAAAGGCAAAACGCGGAAGCTCAAATACTCCACGAAGTCTGCTGGTCATCCCTCTGTCTGGAAAAGAATAGCCGGTGGCAAAAACCAGTCCTGTAAGCAATACACGCCGTGTGGATGCCAGTCAATGTGCGGAAAGGATTGCCCTTGTTTAACTAATGAAACTTGCTGCGAGAAATATTGCGGGTATACTAACAAACTGACGTCAGATGAAGCAATTGAGGATTTTTTAACACATCGGTCTATTTAATTTAGGTGCTCAAAAAGTTGCAAAAATCGTTTCCGAGGATGTCATTGTGCAAAGAGTCAATGCAGAAGCAGGCAATGTCCCTGCTTTGCTGCTGGGAGAGAATGTGATCCAGATGTTTGCAGAAATTGCTGGGTCAGGTAGTCAATTTATATCCAGATATCTTGAGTGGCACATCATACAAATCAATTCTACTATTTGATGACTAATTTAAAAAGACGTGCTTACTTACTCAGTTGTGGAGATGGTTCTCTCGGTGAAGCACCAAGACGTGGAGAAGGCCAATGCGGAAACATGAGACTTCTCCTGAGGCAACAACAGAGGGTATAATGTCGTCATCAAATCACGTATTTACAAAAGAAAGCTTATATTGTTGACAAATCGGTTTTCTTGTGTTATTTACTAGATCCTCTTGGGAAAGTCTGATGTTGCTGGATGGGGTGCTTTTCTAAAGGTAAGCCATATTGATGTCTTCCTCATTTCTCGTATCAACCACCAAGTAATCTTATCCTCATCTGATCATCAGAACTCAGTCAGCAAAAATGAGTATCTTGGAGAATACACAGGTGAATTGATCTCACATCGTGAGGCGGATAAGCGTGGGAAAATCTATGACCGGGCAAATTCTTCCTTTCTCTTTGACTTGAACGATCAGGTGACTAAAAAAATAATCTCTCACCTACTTTCTGTATGTTTTCCTCTTGAACTTCGTATTTATAAGCAAATTTTTAATACTTGCAGTACGTCCTCGATGCTCAACGTAAAGGAGACAAGCTGAAATTTGCCAATCACTCAGCAAAACCAAACTGCTACGCTAAGGTACTAAAAGCTTCTCTCTCTCTCTCAGTTGATTCTAGCTTCTCTCTCTCTCTCTCAGTTGATTCTAGCTTCTCTCTCGGCTCTAGTAACTTAACTAATTCAAAAGTTCCATTTACAATGTGTACTATGACTAGGTAAAGAAAAGTAATAATGGAACAAAGAAAAACAAATGATAACATCAAGCTTTGTAGATTACTAGATTATGATCGGAAAAACACTTTTATCATATCTTTATAAATGTAGTCAAAAACTGCATATGCTAGATTTGATGAAAATAATTATATTTGTTTTTCAAGATTGATGTGGAAAGAGTTTTATATATGTAACTAATAAATGGGTCTTGTCGTTTGTGGTGTGTAAGGTGATGTTTGTGGCAGGAGATCACAGAGTCGGGATATTTGCAAACGAACGAATAGAAGCAAGTGAAGAGCTTTTCTATGACTACAGATATGGACCAGACCAAGCACCAGCTTGGGCTCGCAAACCTGAAGGCTCCAAGAAAGATGATTCTGCTATTACTCATCGTAGAGCCAGAAAGCACCAATCTCATTGATTGGATTGGGTTTCTGATTATTTTATATATAATTTGATGTTCGTACTTTACATATGTAGGTGACAAGAAAGACATTATTTGATGTTCGTACTCTACATACCTTTTAGTCAAATATATTTTTATGAGGTCATCATTTTTGAAAGATATCATAAGTAGGAAACTTTCTTAAACTTAACAGTTCACACAAAATAAATATCATACTTAATGCTAATTTGCTGTCTTAATCTGATCTCCATTTTTCCACAAATCTTAATAGGAATCTATCCACCAGTTTCAATATAAATATGTCATAAACTCAAACTTCGTTTTTAAATAGGTACTATGGTTCAGCTAACATCAAAAGTGGCTGTAGTTTAGTGGTTAGAATTCCACGTTGTGGCCGTGGAGACCTGGGCTCGAATCCCAGCAGCCACACTTTTAGATTTTCTCCTTTTAAATTTGACGATGTGATTAAATCTGGACCGTCCACTCTCTCTATGATTTTTCCCGCCAAATCTCATCTTCATTTACACTTCTCCCCGCGTAAATTTCAGTCTCTCGCCGTTACTCTTTCTCTCTCGCCCCTCACTCTCTTTCACTTCGACGCTCTCTAAGCCTAAGTTTCCACCATGAAAGAACATGATTTCGAAGCTGACAAAGGTAAATCTCTCCCGCTTCATATTGACGTTGAATCTAAAGGATCTACCGCTGGATAGATACCTTTGGCAGCTAATTTTCTCACGATAACTCTTCCTCTTATGTTTTTTTGCCTGTGGTTGTGATTTTCACCTTTCTTCCTACAGCGCTTGCCAAGGAATTTTTTGCGAATTTTGCCGACGCTAATGGCAGATCTAAGTATTTGGAGATTTTCGTGAGTTTCTCCCTATTTTTTTTTACCATTTTTTTCTCACTAGAGTTTACCGAATCTCCCTAAGTTAGGGTTTACTCGATTAATCAACAATCTAATTGAAATTAGTGAAATCGTTTATTTCTGCTAGGTTGAATAATTCTCTCTGGTCATACCTTTTTTCATTTTGGTTTTATCTACTTGATTTCGTTTTGTGCATTTATTTCTGGGCAACGTTGTTAATCCTTATATTTTCTCCTGTTACCTACTTTATGATTTCTGTAGCAAGAAGTTTCAAATCATAAGATTCGGGCTATTCAGGTCGATCTCGAGGACTTATTTAATGTAAGTTAGTTTTCGGTCTAGCTATTTCCTGTAGTATTTTGCAAAGCTAAGAGGACGTACTCATATATTTGCTGTTGCAGTACAAGGATTATGATGATGAATTTGTCAGACGGTTGACTGAAAACACCCGCCGATATGTTTCCATTTTCTCTGCTGCTATTGATGAGCTGCTACCCGAACCCACCGAGGCATTTCCGGATGATGATCATGATATACTGATGACACAGAGAGCTGAGGATGTGACCGATAATGCAGATGTTTCTGATCCGCGTCAACAAATTCCATCAGAGATTAAAAGATTTTAGTAAGTTTATCCTGCTCTTTGGTAGCTTTTGCAGTTTAAATGGTTTTACTTTACTATTTTGTAGCTTTTTTCCAATGATCTTGTCTATTTATGTGAGAGAATCTCTATATATTGTTTGTGGATTACTACTGATAACTTAGTTGTGAACTGTTATTGCCTTTTTATTGACTGAATCGTTTTGTTCAGATTCTCTGATCACTCAGTTTAGGTTGGCTTTTTCTTGCAAAATTTTGCTAATGAGTTTGTTTTTCATTCAGTGAGGTTTATTTTAAAGCTCCTTCAAAGGGACGTCCATGTACCATCAGGGAGGTTAAGGCTTCACACATTGGGCAACTTGTCAGAATATCTGGTATTGTGACTCGCTGCTCAGATGTCAAGCCACTGATGGCTGTTGCTGTATACACATGCGAAGATTGTGGTCATGAAATTTACCAGGTACCTAACAGTGCCTGCCATATAATAGTTTCTTTTTCTTATTTTCTAACTACTCCGATGCTGATTATATTTCCGTTACGTGTCAAATCAGGAAGTTACGTCTAGAGTTTTTATGCCTTTGTTTAAGTGCCCCTCCAGCCGCTGTCGCCTTAACAGCAAAGCTGGAAATCCTATTCTTCAGCTACGAGCATCAAAGTTTCTAAAGTTTCAGGAGGTTCTGTTCTGGTTGACGGGTGTAATTTATTTGAATTTTGCACTGATAACAAATTAGTGAGCAAAAGAATTTATTCTTATATTGCAGGCCAAGATGCAGGAGCTGGCTGAGCATGTACCTAAAGGGCATATTCCGAGGTCAATGACTGTTCATCTACGAGGAGAGTTAACAAGAAAGGTTGTTTTTCTTGACCTCAGTCTCATGTTGTTTTTTTGGAGTCTATTTGTTCTCATTTCAAATTCAATAACTAGGTTGCTTAGGAATAGTCCAGGGTTAAGATATTGTTCGGCTTAAAAGCATAAGCAGTTGTTGAAAACACTGGATACACTATCTTAATGGATTCAACAGAAAAGTGAACGCTGTGCTGAATACTGTGAAATTTTCATCAGATGCGAAGTAAAAGAACTTTTATGACGCAGCTTAGTGATTGAGATATTTTTATCAGTACTTGCCATGTATACAAGATCAATATAAAATAATTTTATCAATATATATTGTGATTTTCAGTTTCACTTACCATAATAGAATTGTTAATCTCTTACTAGATTCCCTTAAACACTTGCAGGTAGCACCAGGTGACGTTGTTGAATTTTCAGGGATTTTTCTCCCCATTCCTTACACTGGGTTTAAGGCACTTCGAGCTGGCCTAGTAGCGGACACATATCTGGAAGCAACATCTGTTACTCATTTCAAGAAGAAATACGAAGAGTAAGCTGTGCCTACATGAGAAACATCCGATTTAACCTATGCCATGTCTTTTGCAGTTGCTTAAGTTATAAAGTAGCTTTGGATATCAGAAATCATCTTGACCTTCTTTTATTATGACCTACAGATATGAGTTTCTGAAAGACGAGGAAGAAGAGATTGCACGGTTGGCTGAGGATGGTGACATTTACAATAAGCTATCGCGATCTCTGGCCCCTGAGATTTATGGACATGGAGATATTAAAAAAGCTTTGCTTCTCCTTCTTGTGGGGGCTCCTCACAGGCAGTTAAAGGATGGGATGAAGGTGAAGTCTCCTGTCCTCTAATTTTCTTGCAATGTTTTCATGATATTGCTACCTTTTTATGATTAAAAGACTATACACTGGTGAAATTTACTTTACCTCATCTCCAATTATGCTGTCTTATTCCTTTATGTTCACATGAAGTGTCCACAATCTCTGTTCATTGAGTTATAGTATGTGTTTGGGTACAGATGTTGAGCCATTGAAAAGCACATTGCATGTGATTGGAGTATATAATTATTTGCGTAGACAACTAAACCACCTATGCATGAGTTATATCGCAGATCAGGGGAGATGTGCATATATGTCTGATGGGTGATCCTGGAGTTGCGAAAAGTCAGCTTCTCAAGCACATTATAAATGTTGCTCCACGGGGAGTCTACACAACAGGAAAAGGTAGCAGTGGAGTTGGTCTAACTGCCGCTGTTATGAGAGATCAAATAACAAATGAGATGGTTTTAGAAGGAGGAGCACTGGTGAGATACAATGGACCGTCGCTTTGGATAGTTGAGAGAAATATGATGTCATGCTAATAGCTATATTAGCTAGATGTTTTGATATAATTTTCTATTTCAGGTGCTTGCTGACATGGGAATTTGTGCAATTGATGAGTTTGATAAGATGGATGAATCAGATCGTACTGCGATTCATGAGGTTATGGAGCAGCAAACTGTAAGCATTGCAAAAGCTGGGATAACCACGTCTTTAAACGCTAGAACAGCTGTTCTTGCTGCAGCCAATCCAGCCTGGTAAGTGACCTTAAAGAAATGAGTAAAACAAGTAAGTATGATGAGATCGTTGTTATCAGTTATTAAATTAATGTTTCTCTGGGTTAATGTAGGGGAAGATATGACCTGCGAAGAACTCCAGCGGAAAACATAAATCTTCCTCCAGCCCTTCTTTCAAGATTCGATCTTCTGTGGTTGATCTTAGATCGAGCTGATATGGACAGCGATCTTGAATTGGCTAAGCATGTGCTTCACGTCCACCAGACAAAAGAGTCTCCTGCGCTTGGCTTCGAGCCACTGGAACCCAATATTCTCCGGTAAGTTAAATCACTTGTATATAGCATTCTTCTTAATCTGCAGGGGCACAGAGTCTAACAAGAGCATTGTCGGTTCTCTAGTGCATACATTTCAGCAGCAAGGAGACTATCACCACACATTCCAGCAGAGTTAGAAGAATATATAGCAACAGCTTATTCAAGCATCAGGCAAGAAGAAGCGAAATCAAAAACTCCTCATTCTTATACAACAGTGAGAACTCTGCTCAGCATTCTGCGCATATCCGCTGTAAGTAGAACAAAAGGAAGATGGAAGTAGGAGCTGTGGCACAATAAGTTGTAGTGTGAGTAATATATTTTTGTTAAATGGTGATTTTATAGGCACTAGCAAGGCTGAGATTCTCAGAAACAGTGGCACAAAGTGATGTGGATGAGGCGCTTAGACTAATGCAAATGTCGAAAATATCGTTGTACGCGGATGATAGGCAAAAGGCAGGACTGGATGCAATATCAGACACATACTCAATCATAAGAGACGAAGCTGCGAGATCTAACAAGACTTATGTGAGCTATGCAAATGCCCTGAACTGGATATCGAGAAAGGTTAGTTTTCTTGAACTTTGTTATATTCATCCTCTAATGTAAGAAGGGATCAGTGAGACAAAGAATAAATTTGGTTGTAAAAACACACAGGGATACAGTGAAGCTCAGCTTAAAGAGTGTTTGGAGGAATATGCAGCTTTGAATGTTTGGCAGATTGATCCTCATACCTTTGACATCCGTTTTATTTAAAAATCGAATTCACTATCACCACACAAAAGCAACAGCAACAAAAATCATTACGAAACCAAGTATGTCGTCTTATGATGTTGTGTGTTTTATATTATCCTGTAGATTTCCCAACTTAAGAGATAGTAGAAGTGATCATTTTACCTGTTTAAGATATGCAAAACAAATTGTGTAATTCTTGGAACTTGTTATTGCTGCAGTAATTCTCACTAGCAAAATTATCGATGCATTATGTTTTTTATCTCATGATAAACTATTAAACAGTTTATTTATTTTAAATTGTAACGCTTATTGTAATTTTTAATATTACATATCCATGTCTGAAGTTTTGAACCATCTCCAGCTAATGATATTAAGATGAGAGTAGGTTATATCATAAGTACGTAACTTATCTTAAATAATTTCTCAAATTTCATAATCTAAGAGAAAAACGAAATAATCATAATCCATTTTTCAACAAATCTTAATAGGAATCTGTCCACAGTTGCAATATAAATTTGTGTAAAACTGTGTTTTTAAAATGATACTATGGTTGAGTTAACATAAAAGTGGCTGTAGTTTAGTGGTTAGAATTCCACGTTGTGGCCGTGGAGACCTGGGCTCGAATCCCAGCAGCCACACTTTTAGTTTTTTTCCCTCGTTTTACATTTGACGATGTGATTAAATCTGGACCGTCCATTTTCTCTATGATTTTTCCCGCCAAATCTCATCTTCATTTACACTTCTCCCCGCGTAAATTTCAGTCTCTCGCCGTTACGCTTTCTCTCGCCCCTCACTCTCTTTCACTTCGACGCTCTCTAAGCCTAAGTTCCCACCATGAAAGAACATGATTTCGAAGCTGATAAAGGTAAATCTCTCCTGCTTCTTATTGATTTTTTTCTCGATAACTCTTCCTCTTATGTTTCTGGGGTTGTGATTTTTACCTTTCTTCCTACAGCGCTTGCCAAGGATTTTTTTGCGAATTTCGCCGACGCTAATGGCAGATCTAAGTATTTGGAGATTTTCGTGAGTTTCTCCCGATTTTGTTTACCATTTTTTTTCTTACTAGAGTTTACCGAATCTCCCTAAGTTATGGTTTACTCGACTAATCAACAATCGAATTGAAATTGGTGAAATCGTTTATATCTGCTAGGTTGAATTATTCTCTCTAGTTATACATCTTTCATTTTGGTTTTATCTACATGATTTCATTTTGGGAATGTATTTCTGGCAACGACAATAATCCTTATATTTTCCCCTTTTGCCTACTTTATGACTTCTGTAGCAAGAAGTTTCAAATCATAAGATTCGGGCTATTCAGGTCGATCTCGAGGACTTATTCAATGTGAGTTATTTTTCTGTCCAGCTTTTTCTTTTAGTATGTTGCAAAGCCAAGAGGACGTACTCATATATTTTCTGTTGCAGTACAAGGATTATGATGAGGAATTTGTCAGACGGTTGACTGAAAACACCCGCCGATATGTTTCCATTTTCTCTGCTGCTATTGATGAGCTGCTACCCGAACCCACCGAGGCATTTCCGGATGATGATCATGATATACTGATGACACAGAGAGCTGAGGATGTGACTGATAATGCAGATGTTTCTGATCCGCGTCAACAAATTCCATCAGAGATTAAAAGATTTTAGTAAGTTTATCTTGCTCTTTGGTGGCTTTTGTAGATTAAACGGTTTTACTTTACTATTTTGTAGCTTTTTCCAATGATCGTGTCTATTTATGTGAGAGGATCTCTATCTATCGTTTGTGGATTACTACTGATAACTTAGTTGTGAACTGTTATTGCCTTTTTATGAACTGAATCGTTCTATTCAGATTCTTTGATCACTCAGCTTAGGTTGGCTTTTTCTTGCAAAATTTTGCTAATGAGTTTATTTTTCATTCAGCGAGGTTTATTTTAAAGCTCCTTCAAAGGGACGGCCATGTACCATTAGGGAGGTTAAGGCTTCACACATTGGGCAACTTGTCAGGATATCTGGTATTGTGACCCGCTGCTCAGATGTCAAGCCACTGATGGCTGTTGCTGTATACACATGCGAAGATTGTGGTCATGAAATTTACCAGGTACCTAACGGTGTCTGCCATATAATAGTTTCTTTTTCTTATTGTCTAACTACTCCGATGCTGATTATATTTCTGTTACGTGCCAAATTAGGAAGTTACGTCTAGAGTTTTCATGCCTTTGTTTAAGTGCCCCTCCAGCCGCTGTCGCCTTAACAGCAAAGCTGGAAATCCTATTCTTCAGCTACGAGCATCAAAGTTTCTAAAGTTTCAGGAGGTCCTGTTCTGGTTGACGGGTGTAATTTATTTGAATTTTGCACTGATAACAAATTAGTGAGCGAAAGAATTTTTTTCTTATATTGCAGGCCAAGATGCAGGAGCTGGCTGAGCATGTACCTAAAGGGCATATTCCGAGATCAATGACTGTTCATCTAAGAGGAGAGTTAACAAGAAAGGTTGTTTTTCTTGACCACAGTCTCATGTTGTTTTTGGAGTCGATTTGTTCTCATTTCAGAATCAATAACTAAGTTGCTTAGGAATAGTCCAGGGTTAAGGTATTGTTTGGCTTAAAATCATAAGTTCAGCAGTTGTCGAATACGCTCTCTTAATGGATACAACAGATCCGAACAGAACAGTGAACGCTGTCCTGAATACTCTGAAATCTTCATCAGATGTGAAGTAAAATAACTTTTATGACGCAGCTTAGCAATTGAGATATTTTTTTTCAGTACTTGCCCTGTATACAAGAGGAATGTTTCCATTTCTGTACCTGTACTTTGTCAA
The DNA here is from genome assembly GCA_018901935.1 of Pugionium cornutum. Taxonomy (NCBI): domain Eukaryota; kingdom Viridiplantae; phylum Streptophyta; class Magnoliopsida; order Brassicales; family Brassicaceae; genus Pugionium; species Pugionium cornutum. The sequence goes on along the minus strand of CM032159.1, from coordinate 41,208,550 downwards.
TATATGTTGTGAATTTCAGTGTCACTTATCATAGTAGAATTGTTAATCTCTTACTAGATTCTCTTAAACCTTGTAGGTAGCACCAGGTGACGTTGTCGAATTTTCAGGGATTTTTCTCCCCATTCCTTACACTGGGTTTAAGGCACTTCGAGCTGGCCTAGTAGCGGATACATATCTGGAAGCAACGTCTGTTACTCATTTCAAGAAGAAATACGAAGAGTAAGTTGTGCCTACATCTTAACTCTGAAGAAACATCCGATTTAACCTATACCATGTCTTTGGCATTTGCTTAAGTTATAAAGTAGCTTTGGTGTGTCACAATATCAGAAATCATCTTGACCTTCTTTTATTATGCCCTACAGATATGAGTTTCAGAAAGACGAGGAAGAACAGATTGCACGGTTGGCTGAGGATGGTGACATTTACAATAAGCTATCTCGATCTCTGGCCCCTGAAATTTATGGACATGGAGATATTAAAAAAGCTTTGCTTCTCCTTCTTGTCGGGGCTCCTCACAGGCAGTTAAAGGATGGGATGAAGGTGAAGTCTCCTGTCCTCTAATTTTCTTGCAATGTTTTCATGATATTGCTACCTTTTTATGATTAAAAGACTATACACTGGTGAAATTTACTTTACCTCATCTCCAACTATGCTGTCTTACTCCTTTCTGTTCACATGAAGTGTCCACAATCTCTGTTCATTGAGTTATAGTATGTGTTTGGGTACAGATGTTGAGCCATTGAAAAGCACATTGCATGTGATTGGAGTATATAATTATTTGCGTAGACAACTAAACCACCTATGCATGAGTTATATCGCAGATCAGGGGAGATGTGCATATATGTCTGATGGGCGATCCTGGAGTTGCGAAAAGTCAGCTTCTCAAGCACATTATAAATGTTGCTCCACGGGGAGTGTACACAACAGGAAAAGGTAGCAGTGGAGTCGGTCTAACTGCCGCTGTTATGAGAGATCAAATAACAAATGAGATGGTTTTAGAAGGAGGAGCACTGGTGAGATACAATGGACCGTCGCTTTGGATAGTTGAGAGAAATAATGTCATGCTAATAGCAATATTAGCTAGAAGTTTTGATATAATTTTCTATTTCAGGTGCTTGCGGACATGGGAATTTGTGCAATTGATGAGTTTGATAAGATGGATGAATCAGATCGTACTGCGATTCATGAGGTTATGGAGCAGCAAACTGTAAGCATTGCAAAAGCTGGGATAACCACGTCTTTAAACGCTAGAACAGCTGTTCTTGCTGCAGCCAATCCAGCCTGGTAACTGACCTTAAAGAAATGAGTAAAACAAGTAAGAATGATGAGATCGTTGTTATCAGTTATTAAATTAATGTTTCTCTGGGTTAATGTAGGGGAAGATATGACCTGCGAAGAACTCCAGCGGAAAACATAAATCTTCCACCAGCCCTTCTTTCAAGATTCGATCTTCTGTGGTTGATCTTAGATCGAGCTGATATGGACAGCGACCTGGAATTGGCTAAGCATGTGCTTCACGTGCACCAGACAAAAGAGTCTCCTGCTCTTGGCTTTGAGCCGCTGGAACCCAATATTCTCCGGTAAGTTAAATCACTTGCATATAGCATTCTTCTTAATCTGCAGGGGCACAGAGTCTAACAAGAGCACTGTCGGTTCTCTAGTGCATACATTTCAGCAGCAAGGAGACTATCACCACACATTCCAGCAGAGTTAGAAGAATATATAGCAACAGCTTATTCAAGCATCAGGCAAGAAGAAGCGAAATCAAAAACTCCTCATTCTTATACAACAGTGAGAACTCTGCTCAGCATTCTGCGCATATCCGCTGTAAGTAGAACAAAAAGAAGATGGAAGTAGGAGCTGTGGCACAATAAGTTGTAGTGTGAGTAATATATTTTTGTTAAATGGTGATTTTATAGGCACTAGCAAGGCTGAGATTCTCAGAAACAGTGGCACAAAGTGATGTGGATGAGGCGCTTAGACTAATGCAAATGTCAAAAATATCGTTGTACGCGGATGATAGGCAAAAAGCAGGACTGGATGCAATATCAGACACATACTCAATCATCAGAGACGAAGCTGCGCGATCTAACAAGACTTATGTGAGCTATGCAAACGCGCTGAACTGGATCTCAAGAAAGGTTAGTTTTCTTAAACTTTGTTATATTCATCCTCTAATGTATGATGGAATTAGTGAGACAGAGTAAATTTGGTTGTAAAAACACACAGGGATACAGTGAAGCTCAGCTTAAAGAGTGTTTGGAGGAATATGCAGCTTTGAATGTTTGGCAGATTGATCCTCATACCTTTGACATCCGTTTTATTTAAAAATCGAAATTCAGTATTACCACATACACAACAACAAAAATCATTACGAAACCAAGTATGTCTTCTTATGTTGTGTTCTGTGTGTTTTTATATTATCTTGTTAGATGTCTTAACTTAAGAAATAGTATAACTGGGTTTTGTGGAAGTGATCATTTTACCTGTTTAAGATATGCAAAACAAATTGTATAATTCTTGTAACTTGTTATTGCTGCAGTATTTCTCCCTAGCAAAATTATCAGGAACTTTTTTCTGTTTGAATTAGAAAAATAAGTTAATTTTGGTGCTTTATGCATATACTTCAGAGACAAGATATTCTCAGGACTGTTCGTTTTGTAGTAGCAGGAACCTGCGGTTGTGTCATACGGTCAAACATTGTTCGTTTGACCACTGCAGATTTTTGCGTTTAAATGCTACGGTTGACCGCAGAAAATTGCGGTCCAAAATTTTAATCGCTGCGAAATTATAGCGTTTGCGATCAAATAATTGCGATACAACCTGCGATGACAACCTGCGGCGATCAAATGAACAACAATATTACAACGTCTAACCGCAGACGCTGCTGCAGACGATGTCGCAAACGCTGCGGCAGATAAACGAATAGCGATATTCCATATATCTAAATCAGATATATCTTCAGATTAAAAAGTTTAAAAAGTTGAGATATTGTCATATTCTGATTAAACGGCCATTTGGAACATGATATATAAATCTCTAAACGGGCTTAGTGGATTCTCTCTAATTGGGCCTGCCTTATATGTAAAATACCCACACGGCCTCGTTGTGGATCCGTTTGTGATTTTAGAATTCGCACTGCTTGCCGTTTTCCTCTGTATATCTCTTTCTCTCGTCTTCGAAGGTAATTAATATCTCGACGATCTATCTCTCCTCTCTGTGTAGCGATCGGAGATTTTTAAGTTGTATGGTCTGAGGATCGAGATAGTCATGTTCTTAGTAGATTGGTTCTATGGCGTACTTGCTTCGCTAGGTTTATGGCAGAAAGAGGCTAAGATCTTGTTTTTGGGACTCGATAATGCTGGTAAAACCACCTTGCTTCACATGTTGAAGGACGAGGTTCGCTATTTGATTTCTTCCATCCCTTTACTTCCTCTAGGGTCTGATTATTCGAATTATGTTCCATTTCTTCCGCTGTCGAATCGATCCAGTTCGTTTTTCTTCTTTCCTTTTTTGTTCTTTGTGCCCGGTGATATTTGACTCGTTGTTAGATTGTTCGCTACTAAAACTTCCCGTGATTTTACAGAAACTCTGATTTTTCAAAATTATGAAGCTATGGTGTTGTTTCAGTTATGAGAAGTTTCTAATTTTGGAATTTGGAGTAGATGCTTACTTCGATTTAGGAATTCTCGTTTATGTACTGCTTAAGTCCTTTTAGCTCAGATCCAGATTAGTGTTTTCTTTCTGCGTTCAGTCTCCACCAGTTTTATATGTGATAGTTCTGGAAGTTACTATGATACTAACCTCATTCGTCCCATAACAATTTATGTATTCGATATTCCGTGCTTTCTAGATTGATGCAGTTCAACATTTTTTTTTATTTGGTTTACTGATCTTAATTGAAACCTGTCGAATTGGCAAAACAGAGATTGGTACAGCATCAGCCGACGCAGCATCCAACATCTGAAGAACTTAGCATTGGGAAAATCAAGTTTAAAGCATTTGATTTGGGCGGTCACCAGATTGCTCGCAGAGTCTGGAAAGATTACTATGCTAAGGTTTGCAATCTCATGTCTTATATAGCTTTGTTTTATCTGTCATTTACCATAAAATGACGCATTTTGAGAACTTGTGGTTTTTGTCGATTCTGTCTGTTTGCTTATATGATTATACTTCACCTAATCATTTCCCCTTATGGTATCTATTGAAGATTTCTCCTCAAATTTGCACTTGAATTGTATTTACGTACCCCTTCCTAGTGAAAATTTTGTTTTGCAACTTAGCTCACAAGCAATTCTGTCTAGTTATACTTTGTAGTGTAGTTTTCCAGTTATCCTCGTTAAAGATTGAGTAGTCATTCTCGCTGAAATTTGATAAGCATAGAGAGAGAGAGAATCAGAAGTTCAGAACTGTAAATCCAAATGTTTCAACCTACTTAAGCTACTAAAATGCCATAGTTCTATGAAACCATTAATTTCGATAATTACTCTGTTCTTTGCAGGTTGATGCCGTGGTTTACCTTGTGGATGCTTACGACAAAGAGAGATTTGCAGAATCAAAAAAAGAACTTGACGCACTTCTCTCGGATGAATCCCTAGCAAACGTTCCATTCCTCATTCTAGGAAACAAAATCGACATACCATACGCTGCATCAGAGGACGAGCTGCGTTACCATCTCGGCCTCTCTAACTTCACAACAGGAAAGGGTAAAGTGAATCTAGCGGATTCAAATGTAAGACCATTGGAAGTTTTCATGTGCAGCATCGTTAGAAAAATGGGTTATGGCGAAGGCTTCAAATGGCTCTCTCAATACATCAAGTAAGACAAGACTACTCAACGTTATAACTAAACCGTAAGTTTCTATAAATCTATTGTCTTGCTTTATTTTAGTTCTCATGTGTTGTAAGAAAATGTCTTAAAACTTAGCTTCCTGTGTGTCCGGTTTGTAATGATTTTTCATTATTACATGTCGTAGTTTATTCTATGTTATATTGAAAAAAGAAAATAAAAAGTGGATTATAACTTTGTGAACAGATTTTTTTTACACTTTCGTTAGGCTGGTGCATTCGAATATTTAGTTCGGTTTCGGTAGGTTATTTTTGGTTTTAGTTTTTTTGGTTGGTAAAATTAAAGATCTATTCGGTTATTTTTACATTATAATTTTGGACGGTTCGACTATTAAATTTAAAAACCGAAAGTAACATAATCGAAATAATCAAAAATAATTGAAATAACTGAAAATAATCGAAAAATATCCGAAAATAATCGAAAAAACCAAAAATTAACTGAAAATAATTGAAATACTCGAAATATTCAAAATATTTTTGGATAACTAAAAATAATTTGGTTTTTTCGAATATTATTTTGGTTTTTAGATCGGTTTCGGTTAGTAATCAATAACCATAATTTTATAAAATAATATCTCTACGTTCATCTTAAATGTATAGAGTTTATTATGAAAATGTAAAATATTCGTATGAATATGTTAGACTATTCAATGAAAATGTAAAATATTCGTATGAATATGTTAGACTATTCAGGTGTAGATTCATTGTGATTTAGTAAAAAAACAAATAAAAATAAATAAAATGGTTTTGCATGTGACACATGAAAGCTCGTCTTCATACACGTGCAGAACACGACGTTCACCCTCTCATTCATTTTTTTCTACTTAAAAAAACCCCCAAAATGCCACATTTGTTGAGGACATCGACATATGATTGCAAATCTTATGTTAATTATAATAATTGGAATGTTAGGTAATACATTAAATCCGTTTATTTGCCGCCAGAAGATCAACTAACATTTATAGTTAATTAGTAAAATTTCTTCATGTATATAAATGTATATAGCTTAAGATGCTAGGAAAAATAGAAACAGCTGAATAGATATTATTAAAATAGAAACGGCATCAAGAAATTCAACGGAAGAAAACAGCATCAGGAAAATTAATTAAATAGAAACATCATCAGGAAAATCAAGCATAATGGAAACAGGATCAAACGTGATCAGGAAACTTCTTTTTAACATCAAAAAGAGAAGTTTCCAATTAAGAAGTCGGAACTCATCTATAAAAGGAGAATTAGAACAATTCAACCTAACCATCCGAGAAAAAAGCATCAAGAAAGTTAGAGAATTTCTTGAACTTTTGTCTGGAGCGGGGTCTATGAGAGAGACCAGTTTTGAATCACTTAGACAGAACGTGTCTGGACTGAAGTGATCAAAACACGTGAAGATAGGATTTTTTTGGGTAGACTAGGAATCGTTTGGGCATAATCTATTGGGATAGAGTTGTGTAAGACCCAACATTAAGTATAATTTGTAACGATTAACTCAAAAAGATTCTAGTGAAGAAAAAATATCGTTTGGTGAATTAGTCTTGCAAGTATTTCACACTTTCAATAGCTTTTCTTCAATAATGATTTTTATAGGATAAATGGGATATACGACAAGATGCCATACAATTGACAAAACATAAATTTCTTGTTTCAAGAAAATCGTGCTACGTTTTCAATCAATGAATGAAATTATAATCTTAAAAAACTATATCATATAGATCTCAACTATAAGTAAAAATCTCAGTGATCTAATTTAATTATCATAAAACTTACACATGAACTTGGATAATGGAATCTTTTAGGGCTTCACAACGAGTTTTGTTCATTGACCCCGACACGTGTTGAAATTTGAAGACCTCTCATACATTAAAATCTATATATCTATTTTTTTTAGTTAACTAAATAGCTTAAATAACAAGTTACCATAAGATGAGATCTCATTTGAAGGATATTACTATATGACTATATCTCACTCTTTTTACATTTTAATCACTTACACACAAAAATGGACAAATCAGTGTGTAGTTATTATGGCAACTAATGGACCACTCACGAGATTGCATTTGCATTTATAAATATATATAGCCACACACATGTCATTGACCTTTTTTTTTTGTTTGCTTTTTGTATGTTTAAAATAATAAAACAAAAGATAAAACCGTTTTTTTTTTGTCACTGTCCCACGACGTACCGATATAATAGCTCAATATCTTCTTACGAATATTTAATACTGTCATACGAAAGAATAGCAGTCGAACTCTACACATTTAGAATGTACGTAGAAGTGGTACCACTTACTGCTGTCAAAGATAAAACTGTCTATGAATTTCGGTGGATAAATTACATAAAAATTGAATACTTTTTTAAAAAATAAGTCATTTTTGAAATTTCTATTCTTTAAAAAAATAAGTCACCAAGGCATGTTTGGTCTGTTTAAACTAAAAGTCAATTCACTAAAAAAACCGGTTAATTTCATTCAATTTTATTTCAATTTCATTATTTTACCATAGTTTTATAATTTTATGTTAATTGATGTCGGATAATTAGTTTTTTTATCATATAAATCACTAATAAATTAGTCTAAGAGTAATATTTTAAAATAACATCATTTTAAGTTTTTGTTCTAAATTTAGTACTATAAACTTAAAATTCAAGAAATAGCACAAATAATTTTCTAAAGTGCAAATGTTTAAAATAGCACTTTTTAAAGTTTTTATTCCAAAAATAGCATCATTAGTTTAAATTTCTAATAATAGCACAAATTTAAGATTAAAATGCATTAAAACTATATTGTAATAGAAAAAATTAAATCCTAAATTAGAAATAATAAATCCAAATACAATACTTTAAGTTTATGTATAATTTATTTAGAATAAATAAATATTTTCACATAAGTATTTGTGCTATTTTTAGGAATTTAATTTTATGATGCTAGATTTAGAAGAAAAACTTTTAAAAGTGCTATTTTAGGATATTACTCTTTATAATTTTATAATTCTGAAGATATTTCTCATTTTTCACCAATTTAGCATATAAAAGGGAATAGGAAAAAGAAAGAAACAAAAGGAGAGTATATTCAATAATTTTACCTTACACGATTTAGTATATCTACTTTAATATTCGAAAATATTGATGTGTCACTTGTGTAAGGAATATTTTATAAAAAATAATATAATATAGTTAGTTATTATATTTATGAATTTATATGAGTTATTCTTTATTTTGAATTATATTATGGTTATCTGGCTAATTCATCCACATAATAATTGTATCAAGACCTTTTCACTATACATATATTTATACACTGATCACATCAGAAATATACACATCGATAAATATATGATTAATTATAAATAAAATTGATAAAGAAATATATTAAATTCTTCTTTATTTTTATATCATCAAAATTAATATATAATAATATTAAAATATTTTCTGAATTTATATTCAATTCTTTCACCAATATGGTGTCATAGGTGCAGTAGGTACCCTGAAGAATCCGATAATTTTCATGGAAATAATTGGTTTGATTTGGGTGAATCAGAAAATTGAATGACTCTAACAATATTTGTTTTTTCATTCCTCTAAGAAATAAAACATAACTATATTGTGTTGGAATGCATTTATATAAGGCAATTTATACTTTCATTCAATGATTATAAATTAAGTTATTTATTCTTTGATGCATTATAATATTCTTAGGGTTAGCGCAACCATTTCTTTTTTTTTGTTTAATTTTCTTTTTTTTTAGTTTTATTGACAAAGTACTGAATTTCAGTAGCTCACACTAATATCATTAAGCCATCTATAATAGATCAAATGTCTAAAATAACACATTTTAAAGTTTTTTTCCAAAAATAGCATTATTAGTTTAAATTTCCAATGATAGCACAAATTTAAGATTAAAATACATTAAAACTATATTTTAATAGAAAAAAATTAAACCCTAAATTAGAAATAATGAACTCAAATACAATATTTTAAGTTTATGTATAATTTATTTAGAATAAATAAGTATTTTTACATAAGTATTTATGCTATTTTTGGGAATTTAATATTATGATGCTAGATTTGGAAGAAAAACTTTAAAAGATGCTATTTTAGAGTATTACTTTTATTATAATATTTTATTGAGTAATACCCTAAAATAGCACAATTTTAAATTTATCTTCCAAATTTAGCACACTAAAAATAAAATTCCAAAATAGCATAAATTGTTATGTGAAAATAATTATTTATCTTAAATAAACTATATATAAAAATTAAAATATAATGTTTGGGTTCACTTTTTCTAATTTAGGGTTTAAATTTTTTTCATTAAGAAGAAGTTTTTAATTATTTTAGTATTAAATTTGTGCTATTTTTGAAAATTTAAATGATTAGTGTTACATTTGGAACAAAAACTTGAAATAGTGTTATTTTAGTCATTTGCCCTATTTTGTTACGTATTTAAATTGTTTAAAATAATATATTAAAATAACAAATTTTTAAGTTTTTATTTCAAATTTACCATTTTAAATTTAGCCAAAAATAACATAAAAATACATATTTACTATAAATAAATTACAAATATTAATAAAATATTATATTTAGTTTCTTTTCTAATTTAAAGTTTAATTTTCCTAATTAAATTTTTTAAAAATATTTTAATATTAAAATTTTTTATTTTAAAATTTTAAATTAATGATGTTACATTTGACAATAAAATTTAAAAATATTTATTTTGTCAATTGTACAAAATTTTATTCGCTACGATAATAATTATAATTATTTTTTTTCGCAAAAGTATTTCGTAGTTAGTTAAATTAATTTACTACGGTGTTAAAAGGTTTTCATTAAATTTAAATGGTATTTTTTGTTTGATCAACGTTTATATAGTTTTGTTATATTACGAAAAAATGATATTGAGTAATGGGAAAAAGCAAACGAAGTTAATGTATGAAAATCTCTTAACAAATATAATATATTAATATCACATTTGTTTCATGAAAAATCTTCTTAAAGATATCTTAAGATTATCGATTTATATATATTTTTAAAATCACTCATTTAGATTTTTTGGCTTCGCTTTCAATTTCTTGAGAACGAAATTTATTGTGTCTAACCTGAAGCGGTATAACTGTTGCGTGCATGAGAAGTCAGCAGCAACTCCAAAAAGCAAACATGTTAGTTGAACATTTATTTACTTTTCTAATTTGTAAAAATTTATACAAAATTTTGAGAGAATAAATTGATAAAATAATATTTTTTAATTTTTGTTTCAGCACAAAATTAAATATTAAAACATTATATAATTTATTAATAAAAAAAGTTAAACCATAAATTAGAAAAAGATTTAAATATAATATTTTAAAAAATAATACCGTAAAATAGCATTTTTAAAGTTTTGTTCTAAATTTAACAATGTAAACTTAAAATTTCAAAATAACATAAATTATTATTTTTAAATATATATTTACTATAAATAAATTATACATAAAGTTAAAACATTATATTTGTTTCATTTTTTCTAATTTAGAGTTTCATTTTTTTATTATAAATAAATTTTAATATATTTTAAAATTAAATTTATGTTAATTTTGGTAATTTAAATTAATGGTGTTATATTTGGAAATTAATGGTGTTATATTTAGAACAAAAAACTTAAAAAATATTATTTTATCAATTTTTCTATTTTAAATATATTTGTAATTTATTTATATGAAATATGATTTTTTAGAAAAAAATTATGTTATTTTTGAAATGTTAAGATTGCTAAATTTAAAAAAAAAATTATACTATGGTATTTTAAAATATTACTGTTTGGATAAATCCACTATTTTTTTGGTTATTTGTTGTTAATGTTAAAATACACCTTTTAGTTTAGAAAGACTTTAAAGCCAACCAAAGCATACATTTATTGAAAAGTGAAATGTATTTATATTTAATAAAAATAAAATAAAGCCGAAAGTTTTCTCTGAATTAAGTAAAATGAAAACAATTTAAAAATTAGAATGAGTCTTGTGGCTTACGACATACTATTATTTTAACTTTAACTTGTTCATCAAGCTCTCAATAGTACATTTTTATTACACTTCAAAATACTTTTAAGAAAATGCACAAACGTAAATCATATTTATTTTTGGACAAATGTCTAAAATAGCACCTTTTTAAGTTTTTTTTTCCAAAAATAGCATCATTAGTTTAAATTTCTAATAATAGCACAAATTTAAGATTAAAATGTATTAAAACTATATTATAATAGAAAAAAATTAAACCTTAAATTAGAAATAATGAACCCAAATACAATACTTTAAGTTTATATATAATTTATTTAGAATAAATAAGTATTTTCACATAAGTATTTGTGCTATTTTTGGGAATTTAATTTTATGATACTAGATTTAGAAAAAACACTCTAAAATGTGCTATTTTAGGATATTACTCTTTATTTTTTCCTAAGCGAATATCTTTTCATAATTAGTAAATACAACGGAAATGATTCACTGTGTTCAATCTTGTAACCATTTTGAAATCTTCACTGCTATTAATTAATTTTTGTTTAGCATAATATTCTAAAATAACTCATTTCTAAGTTTTTATTTTAAATTTAGTATTTCAAACTTAAAATATTAAAATTACACAAATTATTTTGTAAAAAACATATTTATATAAATTATAAATATAATTAAAATATTATATTTGATTTTTTTTCTAATTTATAGTTTAGTCTTTTTTATTAAAAAGAAATATTAAAATATTTTAATATTAAATTTGTGATATTTTTGAAAAGTTAAACTAATATTGATACATTTGGAACACAATTTTTTAAAAATTCTATTTTTATCAATTGCCCTATTTTTATAGGACAATTCTCGAATATAACATATTTTTAAGTTTGTATTACAAAAATAGCATAATTAATTTAAATTTTCAATAATAACATATTTAAAAATAAAATTTACTAAAATTTTATTTTAATAGAAAAACTAAAATTTAAATTAGAAAAAAATAATTTATATATAATATTTTAAAATTTTGTGTAATTTATTTAGAGTAAATAAATAATTTTCATATAATTATTTACGTTATTTTAAAATTTTTAATTTTATACTATTAGATTAAAAGTAAAAAAATTTAAAATTACTATTTTAACGTATTATTTTTTTATATCCAAAAATAAAAAATAATAAAAATATAATGTATTGTAGGAAATAATGAAAGAGAAGTGGAATGATTCTGAGCAATAGCCAATAGTGTGGTTTGTGTTGCCAGCTAAGGAGCTAGCCTCAAAGGATCCAAGGAAACTACATCTAGGGGGTAATTTCGTCATTTTCATTCACAACTCTCTCTTCCGTATTTAAGACACTTGAATTCTTCACATGCTTTTCAAAATCGCTCTTTTTCTTTCTTTCACCAATCTCTCTCTTCTCTCGTGTTTCCAATATTGCTCTCTCTCTTTCCATCTCTGCACTTTTTATTTTATTATATTTTGCTGTGTGTAGTAATACATTAATTATTTATTTAATTTTCTGGATGGAGAAGAGTGAAAAGTTCTTCTCCATGTTCTGATTGTTTCACCAACACTCCAAGTTACTTGGCAATGGCGGTTTATGTTGAGAAGAAGCATTGGTGGCTTCGGAACAAGAAGGTCACTGTTCTTCATTATTCAATTGGATCTACTTCCACGGAAATTTCGATCTAATCGAGTCGTGTTTTTTTTTTACCAGATCGTGGATAAGTACATGAAGGAAGCGAGGAATTTGATAGCGAGCCAAGATCTAACCGACGTCAAATCTGCTCTCAATCTTGTCGAATCTGCACTTTCTGTCTATCCTCGTTACGAACTAGCTTTAGAACTTAAAGCTAGATCGCTTCTCTACCTTCGTCGATTCAAAGACGTAGCCGATATGCTCCAGGATTACATCCCGAGCCTTAAATTGGCCGGCGAAGACTCCGGCATCGGTTCATCGGAGCTCTCTTCCACGCATTCGTCTCGCGAATCGGTCACACTTCTGAACGATTTTCCGAATCGTGAGGACTCATCCTTCAAATGCTTCTCTGTCTCCGATTTGAAGAAGAAAGTAATGTCAGGTCTCTGTAAAAACTGTAACGAAGAAGGCCAATGGAGGTTAATCAATTTCTTTACTTTTTTGATCCGTCTATTTAAATAACCTAACCAGACCCGGTTTTAATTCGGATCTGTTTTTTTATACAGATATTTGGTTTTGGGTCAAGCTTGTTGCCATCTAGGCCTAATGGAGGACGCAATGGTCCTTCTCCAAACCGCTAAACGCCTAGCTACCGCTGCCTTCCGTCGTCAGAGTATCTGCTTGTCCGACGATAGCTTCATTCTCTTCTCCTCCTTCGACGGTAGTTCCTCTCCTCCCTCATCCGTCGTCGTCTCTTCCGCATCTCAGACACGATCTCTCACCGAATCCGAGAGAGTTGCTCACGTGTTATCTCAGATCAAGCTCCTCTTACGACGGCGCGCCGCCGCATTAGCCGCTCTCGATGCCGGGCTATACTGTGAATCAATCCGTCATTTCTCAAAAATCCTAGACAGCCGCCGCGGCGCGCCATTGGGGTTTCTCGCCGAGTGCTTCATGCACCGTGCCTCCGCCTACAGATCCGCCGGCCGGATCGCGGAATCCATCGCCGACTGCAACAAAACTCTAGCCTTAGACCCGTCCTGCCTCCAAGCCCTAGAAACCAGAGCTGCATTGCTCGAATCCATTAGGTGTTTCCCCGATTCGCTTCACGATCTAGAACACCTGAAACTCCTCTACAACTCAATCTTACGCGACCGGAAACTCCCAGGTCCGGTTTGGAAACGGCACAACGTCCGGTACAGAGAAATACCGGGAAAGTTATGCGTTTTAACCTCGAAAATCCAGCAATTGAAGCAGAAAATCACAAACGGAGAAATCGGAAACGTAGATTACTACGCTCTGATGGGAATCAGACATGATTGCTCTAGATCAGAGCTTGATCGAGCTTACTTGTTACTCAATTTAAAGCATAAACCAGAGAGATCGATGTCATTTATAGACCGGTTTGATTTAACCGATGACGAAGAAGAATTAGACTCGGTTAAGGACCGAGCCAGAATGTCAACTCTATTACTATACAGATTGATTCAGAAAGGTTACTCCATCGTGACAAGTAACATCGTCAATGAAAAAGCGGCGGAGAAGCAACGAAAAGCCGCAACGGAAACCCATCGGAGTAATAACATAGAGACGCCGACTAGATCAGCTGCGGCTGCGGTGAAAGGAGTGTTTTGTAGAGATTTGACGGTTGTTGGGAGTATGATTGCACGGGCCGGTTTTAATCAACCGATTCCGGTTAAATACGAAGCCCTTAGTTGCTGAATTGGTTTCATCTTCTTCTTCTTCTTCTTAATTCTGCAGTTTGTACAAAAGTAAAGAGACAGAACACATTGGATGAAATTATGGATAATAAAGAATATTGTCTGCCCGAGAACTTTGGAGCTTTCTCTATTGTTTGTTTCTTCTTTATTCTTCTCACTGCTTAAAAGACAAAACCCTAAAAAGGTGATCCCTTGTGTTTCTGTGTTCTGATGAGATACTTCTAAATGGAATATACATCAAAAGACATTATGTTTTTCCATAACTAAACATCTTTTTATTCATACGAAACACTAATGACAGATACAACCCATGACTTGTGAGACAAAAAAACAGATCATGGAAACTTTAAAATATTGTTTTCACATGATCTTTGTTGTTACAATTTAAACAAGTATTAAGATCTAATGTAATTTTACTTCTCTCTAATTCTCTAAAGGTAGTCTTTTTGATAACAAGTGGAATGCTTTATGAAACTATGCAAGTTATGAATATTGTTGAGTGGTGAGGAGGTTGGAGAGATCACAACAATGTTTGCTTTTTTCGTCTTTTATCCAATGAATTGTCGTGGACTAGATTTTGCAATTACTTTAAAGATATTTTTCAAAAAATAATACGCTAAAATAGTATTTTTTAATTTTATCTTCCAAATCTAACAAATTTAAAAATAAATTTATAAAACCATAAATTATTATGTAAAAATAATTATTTATCTCAAATAAACTATATATAAAATTAAAACATAATGTTTGAGTTCACTTTTTCAGTTTATGTTTTAAATTTTTTTATTAGGATGAGATTTTTAATTATTTTTATATTAAACTAGAAGAATACATGTGCTATGCACAGAAAAAAAATCTAATATTTAAATTTTATTAATTAAATGAAATTTTATTAATATCCCAATGCTTATCATATATATAAGACATGAGTTATTAATAGGGATATTAAAAATAATAAATATAAGATACAATTTTTATTTTTTTGTAGTTTAAATTTTTATTGTGGGAATATTGAATTTTCGAATATATACATATATTTAATAGATTGATACAATTTTTATATTTTAATCGGTCATAATTATACGAAATAATTTAGTTTGTTTTTCAAATAATAAATGAGAGTTTCAAATTTCAAATTTTAGATTCACAATATATTTTGACTGTTTGGAAATTCATGTACTATTAAACTAAATAATTAGGTTATCTAATTAGGATGTTTGTCTAATAGAATAATTAATTTAAAATTTTGATTTAAATTAAATAGTAAAACTGCCGAGAGTAAATGTGGTGATGACACCTCAGCAAATTTTACTCCTAATGCTTCTACTTTGATATATATAAGATGTATGTTATTTTTAGAAATTTAAATAATTATTATTATATTTGAAACAAAAATTTGAAATAGTGGTATTTTTGTACAATGGCTCTTTTTCAAACTATAAAAGACGATAGTTTATATAATTTTTCGTTTAATATGCATTTAAAATTACACCAAAAAATCACAAGAATTATTAATGTGAGCAACAGACATGTCTAGTTTAAATTTTAGTAGTCATTTTAGTTTAAATCTTGTGAGATTTGTAATATGATATTGAATAGAATATCTGAGAATTTAATATGCATTTAAAATTATATAAGGTAGCCCTAAGATATTCTATTCAATGTCATATACTACAAATGTCACAAGATTTATTAAACTAGACATGTCTATTAAAATTAGATCATATTCATTTATTGGATTTATCAGTTGAAGATACTAGAAACTGAATAGATGAGTACAAGATTTTAAATTTTTACCGTCTAAATTGTAAAATTTTAAAATAACATATTTTAATTTTTTTGGTCCAAATCTAACATCATAAAATTAAAATACTAAAACAACACAAATAACTATATAAAAATATTTATTTACTCTAAGTAAATCATAAATAAATTTAAAATATTATATTTGAGTTCATTTTTTCTTATTTAAAATTTAATTTTTTCTATTAAAAGAAAATTTTAATATATTTCAATCATAAACTTGTACTATTATTAGAAATTTAAATTAATAATACTATTTTGGATTAAAAACTTAAAAAATGTCATTTTAGTTAATTGTCAAATTTTTAATATTAAAAATTTTGGACAATTATTAGTTTTTAGAGAACTGGAAAAAAGCTAAAACTATATAAAAATCTAGACATCAAAACTCAAAAATGTAACAAAACAAAATCAATTGAACAGAATCCAAGCTAGTGACTCTACAATAAAAAAATCATCTTATCATGGAGATCATTTGATGTAGACTTACCAAAGATATTGTGAAGTGGCCAATTTTCCAGTAACATATTCATATTCCTCTACTGATAAAAAACTGAAAAATAATCCCAAAACATAATAAAGCCAAAAAAGCTTAAGCACATAAGCAAATTTCTCTTGAGTCATAATAATTTATTACTAGATTTATATCCACGTCATACGTGGGGAAAAATATTCGTAAATTATATATATTATTTAGTAAATATAAATCAAATATTTATATAATTTTAATTTTATCTAATTTTTTTAATATTAATTTTTGTACATGTAAATTACAAAAAGAAAAATAATTGTATTTTACGAATTTAATAGTATTTTTAGTTAGTTTGATAAATATATTAATTATCTAACCAAATTAATAACAATAGTATATATTGTAATTATTCTACTAAGTTAAACCTATTTATATATTAATTTGAAATTCGACGATGATACGTTAGCATAACATTTCTGTTAATAAGTAAGATTATTTTTTTTAAATATTTTTCAAATAATATATTAGAGATAATTATAAGAATATATATATATATGTGATTCAAAGTATATCAAATTATTTTTTCTAAATAATTAAATCTTAAAATACAATTAAAATTATCTATTTTTAGAAAACCTTATTCCTATTTTCCATAACTATCTAAATAGTTGAATTCAAATAAAAATCTTTTCTAATCTAGTGATGATTTGGATACAGAATTTAAATATCAAAACCACAAAATACTCTATCCAAAGGCAAGACAATAGTTGAAACACAATGATTGAAAACTACTTGACATAGTTATTAAAATGATAGGATTACATAGTCAAATTTACTGTTATTATTATATGAATGCATTTGCACATTTCAATGTGTCAACAACAGGTTTATTCTTTTCCTTTTTAGGTTGAGTTGTTATGTTCCTTCTTAAAAATTGAATACATATGCAAAAATTTTAATATTTAAATTATGTGATAATTTATTTGTTTTAGAAAAACAAAACTAGACAAAGTTATTAGGTGAGATATAATGATTCAAAACTAATTAACATGATATTTTTAGATATCAAATTTTTTTTGTTTAATTTGATTAACTATTAAATATTTTGTCTAGAAATTATTAAAGGATGTTTTATGAAACTAATTAAAAAATACATAGATTTTGTTTTTGATATTATTTATTTTTCATGAATTTATTTAAATTTTTCAATTAAATACATAGGCTTTGATTGAAAAAATTAAAGTAATATTTTAGTGGCTCTTAAAAACCTCACTACAAAAAGAAAATAGCTTTGAATATTTTTATGGGCAATTGTATAAAATAATATTTTTTAAATTTTTATTTCAAATATAATAGTTTATTATTTAAATTTTTAAAAATAATAAAAATTTAATAGTAAAATAATTAAAAATATATTTCCAATACAAAAATTAAAATCCTACATTAAAAAATGAATTCAAATATTATATTTTAATTTTATATATAGTTTATTTAAAATAAATAATTATTTTTATATAATAATTTATATTATTTTTAATATATTTAAATTAAAAAATAAATTTAAAAATATTTGATTTTAGAATATTACTCTATTTTTATTGTAATGACTAAATCTTAATAGTATACAGTAAAAGATCATTTATGTGACTTTCGACTTTCAGATAAAAGATACTAAAATGATAAGTATTTTAAAAATAAAGCTACAGTCTTTTAAAGTTCGGTAATAGAAAAATTAGGGACACGTGGGTGCTTAATATTGGTTGATTCCAGTTGTTCCTGAATAAAAGTAAGCTTTTCCGTATCGGTCGATGGAAACCCCAGAAACCGTAAACGCCAAGAGATTTGGTTTCGCTTCGTATAGTTTCTCCTTTTAGGCATTACCACAAACACTTGGCCTGCGTTTTCTTCAGACTATCTTTTCCTCTAGTTTTGCAAAGATCGGTGACTGAACGACCAGCGAATTGAGTATTTCGAGGTGATGAAGTATGTGTTGGTCACTGGAGGAGTGGTCAGTGGACTTGGCAAAGGCGTTACTGCCAGTAGTATTGGCGTCGTGCTTAAAGCTTGTGGTCTACGAGTTACCTCCATTAAAATTGGTTAAGATCTCTTCTCTCCGGAGTTGGGATTTCTCATTTCATAAAAATTCTGAAAAGGAAACAACTTTTGACCAGAAATAGTAACAATTTGGGTTTCGACAGGAAAAAGTTTGAGCCTTTTTTTTGTTGATCGACACTTTGTTAACGTTTTATCGATCTCCTATACTTTTCTAACGTTCTGACACTCTCATTTAATCATACAGATCCATATTTAAACACTGATGCTGGTACTATGTCCCCTTTTGAGCATGGAGAGGTTTTTGTACTCGATGATGGTGGAGAGGTTTTCTTGTTTTAATTCTTCTTAACAATTGTTCATAAAGCATATTAATGATAGATGCTAGTTGCTAAAGAAGGGTTGCATATCTCCGTTTGTGTTTTGTCTAAGGTCGATCTTGATTTGGGTAACTATGAAAGATTTCTTGATGTGACACTAACCAAAGACAACAATATAACCACTGGGAAGATATATCAGGTACTGATTTGGGGGCATTGTAGTGTTAAAATGCATGTTGTTAACTTTTCGAAACTGGCGGGTTTTCCTTAGGTGATTAACGTTTTTACCTTTTTTTATCACTAGTCTGTTCTTGAGAAGGAACGAAAAGGCGATTACCTAGGGAAGACTGTTCAGGTAAAAAATTATGTTGGTGAATTAGTAGATTGTGTTTAAATTCTGTAGTTGGCTTACATTTTTCTGTTGAAATTGGCTTTTAGGTTGTTCCACACATAACAGATGCAATCAAGGATTGGATTGAGTCAGTCTCTCTTATCCCTGTAGATGGAAAGGAAGGTCAAGCTGATGTCTGTGTTATTGAGTTGGGAGGGACTGTTGGTAAATACCATTCATGTCTGATTTTCATTTATTTAGTTATGATTTTAAAAATCTTTATTTACTTCTTTCTTTTGCTGATGATAGGTGACATAGAATCGATGCCTTTTATCGAGGCCTTGAGACAATTGTCATTCTCGGTTGGTAAGCATGTGAATCCTCCTCTGGCTTTCTTTCAGCAGTTCTCTACTTTATTTTTACTGATGTTGCTTCATCTTTTGCTTGCTAGGACAAGAAAATTTCTGCCTTATTCATGTGAGCTTGATCCCCGTTCTGGGTGTTGTTGGGGAGCAGGTAGAATATTTTCTTACTTAGACATGTGCTTAAGCACTGGAATACTGTATCCCGTTTAAAGTATTGTAACTTTGTATCTATTTCCTTCATGCAGAAAACAAAGCCAACCCAACACAGTGTCCGAGAATTAAGAGCTTTGGGATTAACTCCTCACTTTTTGGCATGCCGCTCTGCTCAGGTTATAATTTGCATACCTTGTAAATCTATGACCTATCACAGTTAGTGCCGATTCTTTGAGACTTTGACATGTCTTATATTTTGTCTCTGCAGCCACTACTGGAAACTACAAAGGGAAAATTGTCTCAGTTTTGTCATGTGTCGGTATAACTTGTCTCAATTCTACGTTGTGGGTTTACTTAACTGATGTATAAATTATTGCAGTTGGGTGCTTATATCACTTGATGATTTTATTCAGGCTGCTAATATTCTCAATATTCATGATGTTCCAAACATTTGGCATGTTCCTCTCCTACTTCGAGTAAGTTGGATGCTTTTTTGGGGCTCTTTCAAAGAGAAGAAAAATGGAAACCGAAATATGTGTTTTGTTGTTAAAGTACTTTATCAAATGTGTTCCTGCTGCAGAACCAAAACGCTCATAACTCGATTCTTAAACAACTGAATCTATCCATGTTAGTCTCAGTTCTTATGGCTTTCATTGCTTCAATATCACAAGTGAACACATTCAACATAACAAAATATTCAACAAAACTCATCTCTTTCAGCGTTGCAACAGCACCAGATCTGGATAGCTGGACTAAGATGGCTGAGACTTTTGATAACTTGACAAATTATGTGAGTATTTACTGGCTGGGACACTTTGCAGAGCCTTTACTTTTCTTATTCAAGGAGTCTATCCGTCTGTAATGCACAGGTCAAAATTGCTATGGTTGGAAAGTATGTTGGTCTAACGGATTCTTATTTGTCGGTTGTTAAGGTAAACTTAGAAAAATTGAATTCTTAGACTATTTCTTCTACAAATTGAATTTCTATCGCATTTTGTTTGCTTGGTTTTTCATATTTTCCTCTTCGCTGCAGGCCCTTCTTCATGCATGCATTGCATGTTCATTGAAGCCACAAATCGAATGGATTGCAGCTTCAGATCTTGAAGACGAAAGTGAAAAATCGGTATAAACTTTCGTATTCTTGAATCTTTCTGATCATGAGTATGTTATACTACCATTGTTTCCTTTTAAGCATCACTTTCTCCTTTGCAGACTCCGGAAGCACACATGGCTGCTTGGAAGATCTTGAAGGTGAGAGTTTCTGTCTCAGCTTTATCTGTTATGTGTAAGATTGGATTTAGTTCATAACCTCTGTACTTCTCTAGAAAAAAGGAGACATTCGTTTGGAGGCAATATAGTCTCTGATTTTTTTATGCAGAGTGCAGAATGCTGATAAGGCATGGAGAGTGTATTTTCGCAGAAAAACAGGAGCTACGTAATGAGAAGAAGAAGAAAGAGCTAAAAAACAAGAAAAGAAAGATGACGTGGAAGGTGAGTTGGCATTTTAATTGGTTAGGAAGAGTCTGTAAATAAGTCTTAATGAGTCATTGTGAAAGAGTCTCTCATATATAAGAGAGAAGCTCTTCTTTCCGTGGAGTTTTTACTTCTTCGATTACATTCTAGAACAAAGGAGAAAGAAACTGTAAATACAGAGGACTGTCTCTGTTGCTTGCGATTGAGCTTGAGGGTATGTACTTGAGCTAATCGACCATTGTACAGCTTGATTGGATGAAATAAAGGTTTGTTCTTAACAAATTGGTGCGTAGTGACGTCGGATCGAGAAATCGCGATTATCGGAGGGAGAAGAGTGATTTGGGATCTAATGCCGTCGCAAAAGGTACCGGAGAAGGAAGATCAACCACAATCATCACAAGCTCGTCTATCGATCGAATCTGTAGCAGTTCAGCTCCAGAAAACTATCGCAACGTTTCTGGACCATGAAAAACAGTCAGCTCAAAAATTCAAGGTGATCGAAGAGACGATCTATGCATTCGACGAGAAGATGGAATCAAAGTTTGAGAAGCTGCTGGCAATCATTCAACACGACGATTCCAAGCGAAGCGGCAAGATGCCGATGCACGAGAATCTTCGCAGTCCGGAGTCGCCGGCGCAGGTACGTGTCTCTAACTGGGAACCTGGCCGTAGTAGTAGGAGAATGGAAACCGGAGATCGAAACACGTTAATTAGCAATCGCGATAGCCTAATTAAGCGTGTGGAGATGCCGATTTTCCGTGGAACTGATGTATATGGCTGGATTTCGAGAGTGGAACGATTTTTCAGAATAGGGGGATATTTTGATGAGGAAAAACTAGATTTGGTATCGATGAGCCTTGAAGGTGACGTATTGAGTTGGTTTAACAGTGAGGTTCATAGACAAACATTTTTGGATTGGAGAGATTTTAAGGAGAGATTGGTGGT
Organism: Pugionium cornutum; assembly: GCA_018901935.1. Lineage (NCBI taxonomy): Eukaryota > Viridiplantae > Streptophyta > Magnoliopsida > Brassicales > Brassicaceae > Pugionium > Pugionium cornutum. The sequence goes on along the minus strand of CM032159.1, from coordinate 41,186,446 downwards.
AAGGTTTAGTAAGGAAAATATTCGAGATCCAAGTCAAACTCTGTTCGCGGTTAGACAAAAGGGATCTGTGGAAGAATATATTCATCAGTTCGAAGACCTTTCCTCACAAGTTCATGGTTTATCGCACAAACAGTTAGAAGGCATCTTTATGAATGGTTTAAAGCCCGAAATGCGGGAAGTCGTAAATATGTGTAAACCGGCAGATCTTCCTGAGATGATAGCTTCTGCAAATCAGATGGAAACAAGTTCACTGTACCGTGTGGTTTGTAGAGAAATGGAGCAGGCTGGGAAGTACCATAAAGACAGAGGTAGAGGAGATTATGACAGTTTGAATCAACATAGCTGGAAATATAGAACTGTGGTTACCGATAACAGTGTGGGGATGAATAAATCGATGAGTAAACCTCCTCCCAGACCTCAGCAAAGGTTAAGTCCAGCAGAATTATCAGATAAGAGAAAAAAAGGTCTATGTTTTAAGTGCGATCAAAAATATTCTCGTGACCATGTGTGTGCGAAACAAACATTACAAGTCTTGACAGTCATGGATGGATTTGAAATGGAGGTTTTAGATCAAGAGGGTGATGAATTGAGTATTGATCTAGAGGAGACTACTTCTGAATTCATGGAATTATCTCTGAATTCATTTTTGGGAGTCGCAACTCCAACCACTACCAAGCTGATCGGATCAATTAAAAGGCAACAGGTGGTAGTTATGTTTGACAGTGGGGCGACTCACAATTTCATCACTCCGGAGATGGTAAAAAAGGCACACTTAAATCCAGAAATTAATGGGAATATGGAGGTAATGTTGGGAACTGGTGTGGCAGTAAAAAGTGCGGGTATTTGCAAGAATGTTCAGATTGAACTTCAGGAGCTAATTTTTCATATTGACCTTATTGTATTAGAGCTGGGAAACGCAGATGTGATTCTTGGAGTACAATGGTTACGCACTTTGGGGAAATGTGAGATGAATTGGGCAAGTCATGAGCTTTCTTTCAGCTACAAGGATCGCCTAGTTACATTGAGAGGTGACAAGAGTTTGCATAATCATAAAATGTCTTTGAAATCATTGCGTTCATCAAAGACATGGTGTAAGAAGGGAATTCAATTGGCTGTGAACGCAATGGTATCGCAAGGTCAAGTGGATATTCCTGAGCCGATATCACTATTATTACGGCAGTTTGATGATGTATTTCAGGAACCCACAGGACTTCCTCCCATCCGTGGACGAGAACATGCGATTATTCTAAAAGAGGGAGTAGGTCCGATAAGTGTTCGACCTTATAGATATCCACATGCTCACATGGAAGCAATGGAAAAATTGGTTGGTGATATGTTGTCGGCAGGAACTATTAGACAGAGCCATAGTCCATACTCTAGCCCTGTTTTGTTGGTGAAGAAGAAAGACAATTCATGGCGCTTTTGTGTGGATTATCGCTCTTTAAATAGAGCCACAATTCCCGATAAATTCCCAATTCCAATGATAGATCAGCTTATTGATGAGTTATATGATGCGAAACTGTTTTCTAAATTGGATTTGAGATCGGGATATCACCAAATAAGAATGAAGGACAGTGATATTGAAAAGACTGCATTTCGCACACACGAAGGGCATTATGAATTTTTAGTAATGCCATTTGGTTTAACAAATGCTCCTGCGACTTTTCAGGCTTTGATGAACGAGATATTCAGGCCTTATTTGCGAAAGTTTGTGCTGGTTTTTTTTGATGATATCTTAATTTACAGCACTACTGTGACAGAACATGTTCAGCATCTCAAATTGGTCTTGAATGTGTTTCAACAACAATGCTTGTTTGCAAATCTCAAGAAATGTGCCTTTGGACAGCAACAAGTAGAGTATTTGGGACATGTGATTTCACATGAGGGTGTTGCAACTGATCCGAAGAAAACGGAAGCAGTTCGTCAATGGCCAACTCCTAAGAATGTGAAAGAATTACGTGGATTTCTTGGCTTAACGGGATACTATCGGAGATTTGTTCGGAATTATGGGACTTTAGCCAAACCATTGACTGAACTATTAAAAAAAGATCAATTTATATGGTCAGATCAAGCTTACGATGCTTTTCAACAGCTCAAGGCAGCAATGATATCGACACCAGTATTGGCTTTACCAGATTTTTCTCAGGCTTTTGTTGTGGAAGCTGATGCTTCGGGGTTTGGACTAGGAGCAGTTTTGATGCAATCCAAGAACCCGATAGCGTATTTCAGTCATGGATTGACAGAAAAAGAGAAACTTAAGCCGATTTATGAGCGTGAGTTGATGGCCATTGTGTTAGCAATCATCAAATGGAAACATTATTTGTTGGGGAGAAGATTTGTAGTGCGTACCGACCAGAAAAGTTTGAAATTCCTTTTAGAACAACGAGAAGTTTCAATGGAATATCAAAAATGGCTGGTAAAACTGTTGGGTTATGATTTTGTGATCGAGTACAAACCGGGAAATCAAAATTCAGCAGCTGATGGGTTATCCCGGATAAGTCAGGTTGGACAGCAGGAAATGTTAGCCTCTTTACTGGCTGTGGTGGTCCCTACTACATTGCAGATTCAGGATATATATGCAGAGATTGATACAGATCAGTCTATTGGAGATATAATCCAAAAGATACGTGAGGGGAAGGAAGTAAAGAAAGGCTATAATTTGGTGCAAGGTCGATTGTTGTACAAACAACAATTGGTTATTCCAGAGAACTCCAAGTTTATTCCTTTGATTTTCCATGAATATCACACAAGTAAAATGGGTGGACATGCTGGTGTACTCAAGACTATGAAGAGAATCCAAGGAGTTTTCTATTGGAGACACATGAGGCGAATGATTCAAGAGTTTGTAGCTGCTTGTTCAGTTTGTCAAATGAATAAGTATTCGACCTTGAGTCCAGCAGGTTTATTGCAGCCATTGCCCATTCCCACAAGAATCTGGGAGGAAATTTCAATGGATTTTATCGAAGGATTACCGGTTTCACAGGGGGTAAATGTCGTCTTAGTGGTGGTGGATCGGCTAAGTAAATACGCCCATTTTATTTCTCTGAAACATCCTTTTACCGCGGTTGATGTGGCTGTGAAATTCATTAAGGAAGTCGTGCGATTACATGGATTTCCAAAGGCCATAATTTCTGACCGTGATAAGGTGTTTTTGAGTGGATTCTGGAAGGAATGCTTCAGATTGGCTGGTACTCAATTGAAATTTAGTACGGCATTTCACCCTCAAACAGATGGGCAAACGGAAGTTTTAAATCGTTGTCTTGAAACCTATCTGAGATGCTTTACATCGGCTCATCCAAAAAAATGGTCACAATTTTTATGTTGGGCAGAATTATGGTATAATACAAGTTTCCATACAGCCATTCAATCTACTCCATTCAATGTTGTGTATGGTAGGGATCCGCCTCAGTTGTTATGTTTTGAACATGGTTCAACAAAGAATTTTGAGTTGGAGCAGATGTTATTGGAAAGAGACTTGATGTTATCACATATTAAAGATCATTTGTATCGAGCTCAACAACAAATGAAAGCTAATGCCGATAAGAAGCGACGTGAACTGATTTTTTCTGTGGGTGATTTGGTTTATTTGAAACTGAGACCGTACCGTCAACAGTCTGTGCAGCAGCGTTTGAATCAAAAGTTAGCAGCGAGGTATTTTGGTCCATTTGAGGTGTTGGAACGCGTAGGGCAGGTTGCTTACCGGTTGCGTTTACCTTCGGAGTCAAAAATTCACCCCGTGTTTCATGTCTCGCAACTTAAGGCGGCTAAAGGACAAATCATTGACACGATTCCATTGCCTACTGCGTTTACAGTGCATGAGGAGGTGATCATCGAACCAGAGGATTTGGTGGAGACAAAATATGATGACGAGGGGCATTTATTGGCATTGATACATTGGAAAGGATTACCTGTTTGTGAGCGATCATGGTTAAGAGTCAAGGATATCAAACATCAATTTCCTACCTTTTCGCTTGAGGACAAGCTGAATCTCATCAACGGGGGTATTGATAAGGCATGGAGAGTGTATTTTCGCAGAAAAACAGGAGCTACGTAATGAGAAGAAGAAGAAAGAGCTAAAAAACAAGAAAAGAAAGATGACGTGGAAGGTGAGTTGGCATTTTAATTGGTTAGGAAGAGTCTGTAAATAAGTCTTAATGAGTCATTGTGAAAGAGTCTCTCATATATAAGAGAGAAGCTCTTCTTTCCGTGGAGTTTTTTACTTCTTCGATTACATTCTAGAACAAAGGAGAAAGAAACTGTAAATACAGAGGACTGTCTCTGTTGCTTGCGATTGAGCTTGAGGGTATGTACTTGAGCTAATCGACCATTGTACAGCTTGATTGGATGAAATAAAGGTTTGTTCTTAACAAATGCATTCTGGTTCCTGGTGGTTTTGGAGATCGAGGCGTGAGCGGAATGGTTTTAGCAGCGAAATACGCTAGAGAGAACAAAATTCCATATCTTGGTATCTGCTTGGGGATGCAAATAGCAGTAATTGAGTTTGCCAGATCTGTAAGAAACTTCTTTCGAAATCTGAAAATAACTTCAGCTTGCTGTAAGACTATCTTAACTTTCTTCTTATTTCAGGTTTTGGATTGGGAAAGAGCAAATAGCACCGAGTTCGATGCTCAGACACCTGACCCTGTTGTTATCTTCATGCCAGAAGTATGCATTCGGAACAAGTATTCAGAAAGCTATCAATGAACTCCGTTCATTATATTATTTGTTTTTTATCTTACCACAGGGTTCAAGAACACATATGGGAAGCACAATGAGACTAGGATCCCGAAGAACGCACTTGCAGAGCCAAGACTCTCTCACTTCAAAACTGTAAGTTTAAACTGCAACTATCTTGGACGTTACTTGTGAGATTCCTTGTAATACGCAGTTCATGATATAAAGAAAACAACTTGTTTTTCTACGGGCATTTACAAGATACGGCGATGTTTGTTATGTAGACGAAAGGCATAGACACCGTTACGAGGTTGGTCTTTCATTAAAAGCAGTTCCTTTTTAACGTTCTATTAACAGAAATTAATCACAATGATGTGAAAAAGTTATTCTGATATGATGATTTTAGGTGAATCCAGAAGTAGCTCAAGTACTCGAAGAAGCTGGTTTAAGACTTGTGGGCAAAGATGATACAGGGAAACGAGTTGAGGTATAGAAGAAAGAACAACATCAATAGACATATTAGTTTTTGGTCTTGTCTGGTTTGGTCTTTTCCTGAAAAATTCTTCTTCTTTTTTGGTTTAAACAGGTGATTGAGCTTCATGAACATCCATTCTATGTTGGAGTTCAGTTTCATCCAGAGTTTAAGTCAAGACCCACTAGGCCTTCTCCTCTGTTTCTAGGCAAGTCTTTGTTGTTTTCAAATCTCAGATAGACATTTATCGGTATAAAAATTCATTAGATTTATGAAGGAAATTCTTTACAGGGTTTATATTGGCTGCAAGGAAGCTTCTTCATTCCCATTTGAGCAATTGATCCTAACTTCGAGCTCTCTTCTTCATCGTCATTATACCTTTTGTATAAGCCGACATTTGTTACTTTGTCATTGTAATAAATCCTTAATGAAAGGACAGCACTTGATTTAATTCAAAACCTTATTTAAGATTTATAATAAATATATTTATATAATTATGTTGACAAAAATGATCTCTTTAGGTACACACAAGTTTTTTATAATTAAAAAATTATATGCTATATTACTAATTTATATATTATATTATTTAAAATATATTATTGATCTGATATAAAAAATAATTATGTGAGTTAAACTATTTGGTTAAAAGTTTAGGTACACACAATACAATTTTTAGATCATATATCATAATTTCGGCAATTACAATAATATATTTAGGGTAATTGTGTAAAATAACATTTTTTAAAAATTTTGTTCCAAAAATAGTATTATTAGTTTAAATTTTCAATAATAACAGAAATTTAAATTAAAATATATTAAAACTATATTTTAATAAAAAAAAATTAAATCCTAAATTGAAAAAACTTAACCCAAATATAATATTTTAAGTTTATGTATAATTTATTTAGAGTAAATAAGTATTTTTACATAATTATTTGTGCTGTTTTGATATTTTAATTTTAAAATATTAAATTTGGAAGAAAAACTTTAAAATATGCTATTTTATGGTATTATTCATATATTTATAACTTAATCCATATACTATTTACATAATAATCATTTTGTTTTGTGTATAAAATGAATTAGATTTATATCTACACCCAAATTATATAATATTATTTATTAATAAATATAAATTAGATATTTATATAATTTTAAATTTGATTTAAAATTATTTTTAATATTAACTTTATGTAAATTATATACATAAAATAATTATTTTTATGAATTTAATAATATTTTTAGTTATTTTAATAAAATATATTGATTTTTTAACTAAATTAATAACAATAACATATATTATAATTATTATATTAATTTAAATTTATTTATATATTTTGATGATGATGTTATTAGTGAGGATGTACTCACATATCATATTCTCTAAAAACATAAAATCGTTTATAAATTTTTGTGGTTAGTGTTACTTTCTAATCTTTTCATTTGTTTACACAATATTTACTTGCTGTTTATGGGCCGACACTAATAGAGAAATAATGTACTTGGAAGTACAAAATAAAATGGTAAAAAAATAATGGGTAGACTTCTTGAAAATAATGATAAAACAACAAAATCTCCATCCACATGAATAACCTAACTTCGTTTTTTTCTCCCCACCAAAAATTATCCGACCAGCCGGCAAACTAACAAGAAAACAAAATTTTACAAATCTCAATTACGTCTCCGGTTTTGATTAAACCAACCATTAACCGGCAAGGGTTTTCATCTTCTACAAACAAAACCTGCCTTTGATTTTCTTATTAACCGGGCCTGTCGTCAAGACCAATGAAACCTCTTCTACTCTCTCCTCATATTAGCACTATCGGCTGCTTTAAAACAATCAAAAAATAATTGTCATATAACAGATCAGAACCAGACCCACATGTGATTAGAACATAGCCAATCAATTATTGGATTCTATGAGCCATCGTTGTGACCTACAATTGGGTTCGAAAAGAACAAGAAAGAACGTACATGGGGTTCACACATTGAACAAAGTCTTGGAACTGTAATTAGCTATGTTAATAGGGATTGTTGTTCACATGTCTCTCTCTTATAACACACTAACAAAGCACAATATCTCTATATAACAGAAACCACTTATAACCCGAGGAGACTAAAGATGCATCATGTTACTACACAGTTTAAACAACAATGCTCTGTGTTGTCGTAGTAAAAGCTACTTGTTTGCCATTTGATGGAGACAAAGTACCTAGTGGCACCGACAGAACAACAATGGTGTATCAACTAGACAAAACAAGACACATTCTATTTTTGCAAACAATCTAGAGCTTCCCTGCCGATTCTATGATGCCGTAAGCTACAAAAGTGTTATACTTTACATTTCCAACCACATAATCTCAAAGTGAGAGTCTTTATCTATGTAGTAATAAAGAAAAACGAGACCAGGTTTTTCAAGAATCAATGTCGGTGACTAGTGGTTCAACTACTGATGAACAAACCAAGATAAAGCTACTATTAAATTTAAAAATGGATTTTTTGTGAATTTTTTAAAAGAGAGAGTTTATGTTGAGAATTTTACCGGCGAGTACAAAAAACCGGCGAGATTCTGGTATCAATGTGAGTGTTGATACAAGTCGTAAGGCGTCCATAGAGCGTCTAATGGACAAGGCTGTTTTGAATCGAGTCTTAGCCATGGCTTGCCACTACCGGACCAATGTAGCAAGCTGACTGGACCAGGATGCAAATCACGACAGCTACCTCTTACATTGTCCCCACCGAGACCATGCTGGTTCCACTGGTGCGAGATCGGCGCCACGTTACCGGCGAATACAAGAAGAAACGGTGGGAGTGAACCGAGCTCGTAAATCCGCTCGGTTTTCTGAATTTCCATCCATTTTTCGATGCGTTTCGTGTATCCACCTCGTCTCCATTTCTTTAGATCTATCACCATCACTCCTGTATTGAAGTAGCATGGCTTTCTTCCTCCAAACGTGCCGGAGAATCTCTCGTCGGACCAGAATCCTCCGGTGAAGTATTTTGTGAAATTCGCGTGGCAGTACTCAGGAGCTCCGATGATTGTCGAACCTAGATCGGTTTTCCAAAGCTTCGCGATGTCGTCGACGACGACGAGATCCGAATCCAAGTAGATGACACGATTAATGCAGGGCTCGAGCAGATCCGCGAGGTAATTTCTGGCGTAATTTAACGGCTGCTCGAGAGCTTGTCTCACGGAGGAAGAAATCAAACCACAAACGATCTCGGGGGCAAAATAGTAAACTTTAAACTTCAATTCCGGGAAAGTCGATCTCACCAGCGATTCCAGGTTTGTCTCGGAGACGATGAAGTGGAAGAAGACGCTCTCGGGACACATCGAGTGCATGACGACGGAATTAACAGCTGCGATTGAGCCACGGAGGTATTCGACGTCGAGCGTGATCGCCACGTGGACCAAGGAGGGGTTGCAGACGCCGGAATCGAGGCCGGAGGAGAGACATTCGTCGGCATTGCGAAACACATGGGATTTTCTGAAGGATAATAAACTCCGATCCGATGGCAGCGGTCTCATGTAGGCGTCGATATGCGAAGACCGGATCGCCTCTGCCGGAGGAAACGACTGAAACGACGGAGACAAGATTATCACTGCCATCGTGGCGGAGAAAAATGCTGAAAATTTCGTAAACCAAAGCATTTCTAAAAATCTCTAATTAGTCTCCAAAATCGGAATGGAAATCAACGATTCTTCAATGCAGAAACCCAATAATTTATCCTGAAAAACGACCAAAAGAGTATTTTTCCTTGGAGAGGGAAGGAGAAGAAGAGCCCATGAGACACCGAAGCTAGGCTGAGAGGCGCAGGATAAGAAATTAGTGAAGCACCATTGGCCGCATAGTGCACTCTTAACCTTTGCTTCTCTCCGCTGCTCGGAGCTCGCAGAAGTAGATGAAGAAGACGATGAAAGAGAGTGAAAATCTAAACGACAGTGAGAAGTAAATGCAAATATATTTGCAGGCAAGTTGGCCAATGTCCATAATACCCACAAAAATAAGAAGAAATGACCAAATAATAGGTTAGAGTATTCCCTAAAAATTTTCGATATCAATTCTATAAAATATCATATTTTAAAATTTTATATTATTAATTTAAATTTCAATTAAGAATACAAATTTAAAAGTAAAATACATTTTTCATAAATTAAAAAATTTAAATTTAAATATAATATTTTAAATTTATATATAGTTTATTTAGTATAAATAAATATTTTACATAACTATTTGTACTATTTTTAAAATTTTAATTTTAAATTGTTAAATTTGAAAAAATATTAAAAAGATGTTATTTTAATAGTCTAATTTACTCTTTTTTAGCATCTTTTTATCATCTTTTCTTTTAAAAAATAATTCAAATACGAAACTTAACCCAAAATATTTAATTATATATATATATTAAACATAATTTTAATTTTAAAAATTAACAAATAAATTTAAGAAAGTGGATATATAATATGAGATTTTAGAACACATATCAATATTCTATATTATATGTGAAGATCATGATAAATATAATAACATGTATATATATTAATATCATTCTATAATATTGCTACAATAAATAAATTATATATGTTTATTTTGATTCATATGTTCAGTTTAGTTTTTATGAAATTTGTTTTGTTTTAAATTAAAATCTTATATATGATTTTTTGTTAGAGTTTACTGAGTATTATGTAACTTTTGCAAACTTTACAATACATATAATTAATTATTATTTTATATTACACTGTTTTATTTCATGCATTCAAAATAATACTATCCAAAATAATATACAAATAAAATTGATATTATATACCCAAAAAGATAAAATGGTCTTTAGGATAATGATTACTTGTTACATTTTAAAATTTAGGTGACTATATAACTCAGTATGTATATAAGGCTAATTGTCGTTTTTATTTTATTATATTTGTAATATGATTTTTGAATATTTTAAAAAGTAATACTCTAAAATAGCACCATTTTAAGTTTATCTTCCAAATTTAGCACAATAAAACTAAAATTTCCAAAATAGCATAAATTATTATGTAAAAATAATTATTTACCTTAAATAAAATATATATAAAATTAAAACATAATGTTTGGATTCACTTTTTCTAATTTAGGGTTTAAATTTTTTTTATTAGGAATAAGTTTTCAATTATTTTATTATTTAAATTTATGTTATTTTTGGAAATTTAAATAACTAGTATTATATTTGAAACAAAAATTTAAAATGGTGCTATTTTAGTCAATTGTCATATTTTAAAATAATTTATAAGAAAACAAATAAATTCGTGTCATTGGAAAATATAGCTGAGAAGAAAGACCATCTGCGATTGTCAGTCTTTTATAGTTGATACTATTATATACAATTACGTCAGAGCCCACCCGTACTGCACGTTATTTTTTTATTATTGTATTTAATTATTTTAAATTATTTAGTTTTAAAATTTTTTTATTTTTTAATCATTGAAATTTTACTTTTTATCCGAGTGATTTATTCTCGGCCACAAATTTTAGTTTATTTGTTATAGAAAAATAGATTAAAAACAAATCTGTTTTTAATATTTAGAAAATTTGTCATATAAATTTTTTATTATTTTTAACTATTTTAAACTAATTTTTTAAATATACATATTTCCAAAATAGAATATTGCACACTAAAATATGTTGTGATTGTTATATTTTTTGAAACTTCTCGTAAAATGTTTTTTAAAATTATTTCAACAATGCTAAACAAAAAAGACATTAGTTTTACCACACACACATATTATAAAGAAAAAATCGAGATGAGGAGAAAATATTTCAAAGTTTTGTAAATATACTTTTTATCGAGTAAAACTATTTCCAAACCCATAAATGTGTTGTATTTGTTAAAATCCCGAGTTTTCCAAGAGATGAAAAAGTTTGATTGAAAAAGGTAAAAATATGAGGGTGAAAAAAAAATTTTGATATCGTAATTAATTTTTATAAAATATGTGCAAGAATTGTGATTGACATATCATATTTAGTGTTTTATAATGTTAGTAATTGAAAATCATTATTAAGATGGTAATGACCAATAAAAGGTGAGATGGTAGTGGAGGTGAGTTAGTTGCTATAAGTTTTAATTGTTTATGTAATTTTAATCGTCAAATTTTTTTGAAATTTTAATAATTTAGAGAATTAATTTTATAAAAATTATTAATAAGTAATTTTGGTTTAAAATGATGTGGATAAATTTGATAAGCTGTAAATTTTTTAGAACTTGTTTTTTACTTAAGTGGATAGATTTATCAGTATCAATTAGCTAATTTTATTTAGTAAAATAATTTTTTCTTATAATAATATATAAAAGTATTAAATAGAGAAAACATTTAAAAAGATGTAAATGGAATTCAAGACTGTGAATTAAATTAGTGAATCTCTTTATTTGGTTAGTGATGACACATATTTATGTTTTGCTTTTACAAGTTAATAATCAAGACGAATAGATTTATAAGAATTCTTTAATGTTAATAGTTTTAGCTGAAAATGAAGATTTAGGATTTTTTGGATGATTATTTATGAGTGCATTCTCAAAATTTAGTAAATTCTATTAAATGCTAAAAAGTAGTAGTAGTTATAATGAAATTTTTAAAGGTAAATTTACCAAAGAAAAAAATAAAAGAATGAGAAAAGTATAATCTATAAAGAGTAAAAACAGAGACAGGCGTTTTTAACAAAATCATTTTATTATTCATCAACTACATAATTACAGAAATTTGTTTTAATATATTTTGATAATAATAAATTATTTTTTATATAATATTTGTTTTAATATATTCTGATAGTATATATTTGTAAATTATATATTAAAATTTTTTTATTAAATATTTATTGATTAATTTATTAAAAACAAAAGTAGTATATTTTATGGGAAAATAGTCATTAAAATAGTGAAATTTTGTTTTTGGGTCATTTAAATAACAAATTTTTTAATGAACTATTTAAATAACGATTTATAATTGACTGCGCTGATTTAAATATGTGATTATTCAACATTAACACCGAAATTGGTTTTAACAATGATACGATGTCTCGATATTTAGTTTTAGTTGGTTAAATAAGTAAAAAAATTAATGATGTTATTTTTGTGTTAATATTAACTAATCGCATAACTAAATCGATACATTTAACTACATATTGTTATTTAATTGTCTAATTAAAAAATTTAATATTTAAATAAATCGATTAATGAAACATTTAAATAACGATTTATCATTGACTGCGCCGATTTAAATATGCGATTATTCAACATTAACACCACATTAACACCGAAATTGGTTCTAACGATGATACGATTTCTCGATATCTAGTTTTAGTTGATTAAATAAGTAACAAAATTAATAGTGTTACTTTTTGTGTTAATATTAATTAATCGTATCAGTTAACTGCATATTATTATTTAAATATATAATTAAAAAATTTGATATTTAAATAAATCAATTACAAAAATTTAGTATTTTAAAAATCATTTTGTCGTTTTATTTTTACACATATTTACCTCACGTTGTCATTGTGGACACTGGACCCCTTTTATCTACATTAATACGTTATTGTTTAGTCTGCCACATGCGACACGTCACACGACTAATAAGAATCTTGAATTTTCAACCTAACACGTACGTTAATGTAACCTTAAGTAGTGAAACTTAATTTTAAAAAAAAATCCATTTAACATTTTAGTATATTTTACAGAACTCATTTCACGTAGGAGTATTAACTGGATGACCTTCTTTTTTTAATTCACCACGTTTCCATGTCCCAATAAATGATATCCTTATTATATTATTATTATATTCTTTAAAATTTTTTTAATAAAATAATTTTATAATGATGTGTTAATAACAAAAATAACATCACAACGAGTTTCAGATTAAATATATAAAATGGTTTAAATTACTAAAATAATTATTAATGATATTAATTTATTTAGATAATAAATATATTTTATTCAATTAACCAAAAAATATTATTATATTTGTAAAAAAAATAATTTTTATTTATTTAAAATTTTATACATTAATTTATCAATAATTTTAAATAAATATAAATAGATTTAACTTACTACCGTAATTCGTAATATATTATTTGAAAAACATTTTTAAAAAATAACATTATTCTAACGTATTATTAATAGAAATATCATGCTGACGTGTTATCAATACATTAAATTTCAAATAAATATATAAATGAGTTTAACTTATTAGAATAATTACAATTATACTATTTTTATTAATTTAGTTAGAGAATTAATATATTTTTATTAAACTAACAAAAACTACTATTAATTCATAAAAAATAATTATTATTTTTTTAATTTATATATACAAAAATTAATATTAAAAATAATTTTAAATAAAAACTAAAATTATATAAATATTTAATTTATATTTACTAATAAAATATAATTTATAAATATTTTTCAGTGACATAGATATAAATATAGTTATTATTAAATGAAAAAAAATAGTGTAATAGAAAAAAAAGCCCGACGGTTTGCTTTTGGAATTATTTTATGATTTGATTATGATTCAGTACATCGTGAAATGTGTTGTTGGTCTAAATGCACACATGGTAACAGTCCGTACGGTCTAACCCTTCCGAATCACATAGGCCCAAATTCAGACCAGGCTGGCTTCCACGACCATCACTCGGGTCCCGACTCGGATTCTCACTCAGTCTATGTCTTGTACTCTTGTGGGTCCTAATTCCGACCTAAAACCAGAATCATTTTCTTTTGCTTCAAGAAATGAAATTCAGACGGAGCCTATGGTCAAAGTTTTGATTAAACGTTTAATAAATGAGATTAATACTAAAAAAATAGGTGAATCCACTAAAATATCACTATTTCAAATTTTGTTATAAATATAACATTAATCATTAACCACTATTTTAATTTTTTGTTATAAATATACCATCATCAAAATATATCACAAATTTAATATTAAAATACTTTCAAACTTCTTTTTAATAAGGAAAAATTAAATCATAAACTAGAAAAAAACTCAAATATAATATTTTAAAAAGTAATACCATAAAATAGCATCTTTTTAAGTTTATCTTTCAAATCTAACATATTAAATATAAAATTTTTAAAATAGCACAAATTACTATGTGAAAATAATTATTTAATTCAAATAAATTATATATAAAATTAAAACATAATGTTTGAGTTCACTTTTTTCAATTTAGGGTTTAAATTTTTTTATTAGGATAAGATTTTAATTATATTATTATTAAATTTGTGATATTTTTGGAAATTTAAATAATTAGTGTTATATTTGGAATAAAAACTTAAAATAGTGTTATTTTAGACAATTATCCTATGTTAAATTTGGAACAAAAACTTAAAAATGTACTATTTTACGGTATTACTCAAAATTTAATTCAAAACTATTATCATTAGTTTATATTTTCCAAAAATAGTAGTAAAATTATTTTTTCAAAAATATCACACACTGAAATGATTTTTAGGAATGTATAATTTTAAATATTTTTGTTTGAATTTAGTATTTTGGGTTTGGTTTTTAAGCTCTAAAATTTAGTTTTGAATGTTTAAATTTTAGTTTTGAATGTTTAAAGATTAATTTTAGTTTTATGATATTTTTAGACAAAAATATTTTAGTGATATTTTTAAAAATTAAACAACATATGATGATATTGTTGGAATAAATTTGTTTGTAGCATTTTTGAGAATTGCCTTTAATGTTATTGATGGAATATATGTATGTTTTATTGTTTACTTTACAATCGTCCGCGACTAACAGACAACGATAGTTATCAAATTATGTCGTTGAATCAAAGATTAGATACCAAATAAAATCTGATGACGAAAACCGGTTTTTGAATTTTATGGTTACGAAACAAACCATTTAGTCGTTGGTCACTATTCATGACGGTAAAATGGACATAGTCGATTTGTTTACTTTTTTTTTCACTACAAAATAAACATTACAATTATTCACCGATAAAAAATACTTAATGTATCCTTATGAAAAAATCGTACTCTTTTTTTGAACTTGTTTTGCTAATGTGTGTGTTTGTGTATTTTTTTCCATGAGATTAAAATTCGGGTACAGTTGTTGGATTGCCTTGAACTTTTCTAGTTCCGCTGCAAATGCTGGCCAACCATTCAAATTATTAATTAAGTGAATTAAGTCAATGAACTACGTACAGAACCTCCCACAATATTTTTATCGTTGGTGTAGACTAATCATTACCCAACGTATGATTAGAAATTCAAGTGAACCGGTGATAATACACTGTATGTGTCTCTCATATCTATTAGATTATATGTTCCATCCTTTAATTTGAATATCCATCCAACTCTCATCGATAAAACAGACAAAGGGGTTATGGTCTGCGTCGTCCTCTAGCCGTTGTGTCCGTGGATATCTGCCACATCTTACTTTTCCAACGGGTTTTGTTGAGGATTTCTAGGGCGGTGCTGATTTGTTTACTTAATTTGCTAATTAACACATGTTGCTTTATGAGATGACTCTAATAACATTTTTTTCCAAAGATGGAAGAAATAGAGTACACAAAAGACAATTTTCACCTTCTGGATAAATGTTTTGGTTTAGTTAAGCATAACAACGATTTCAGAAGAGCTTTTATCTCCACTCGTAATAAATGGATTCGTTATTGAAAATACACCCAACGTTTGTTCATCTTCCGCAACAACACATAGTAACATTGGGACAAACTTCAAAAAAAAACAAATTACACGTACAGTGTTTCTTCATATCCACGAGCTGAGGGAGTAGGCATGGAGAGAGAAGACAAGCGAGAGAGAGAGAGAGTTGTTAACAGAGTATGTAACTTAAAGTCCAAGTAACTTATAACACAAAATACAACTTTACATACCTTCAAAGAAAGTTGAATTGAGCAGGAGGAACGTTAGGGCTTCCGAACTGGAAACCGGGTTGCGGAGCGTGATTTTCATCATTGGCTTCTTCATCATCATCATCTTCAGTCCAAAAGGTTTCGAGGATTTTCACGGCTTTTTCGTATATATTGTTGTTGTCGTGACTCTGAAGATTCTCAATTTTCTCAAGTCCTTCTGCTTCATCTATCATTGAAGCGTAGAGGTTATCATCTCCTGTGTGACCTAAGTTCTTCTCTGATTCTCCAACCACGAGAATGTTCTCTAACGCTTCTAAGCAAACCGTTATGATTCTTGGATCTGGGCAGGTAAGAAGATCGCATATTGGTTTGATACAGCCTTGACTCACCATAAACCTGAGAAGAAACCAAAACAAAAGATTAAAATCAAAGACATGTCTTACAAATGATCTTTTGTTGTTAAGGAAACATTTGGCTATAGTTTGTGTTTTTTACTTGATTTGATCATGAGTGCCACCAGAAGTAGCATTTGAGATTCCCCAAGCCGCTTCTTTTTTTACTTCGAATTCAGCGTTATGAAGTACCTTAACAAGAGACTGAATTATACCTGCTTCAATCACTGCCTGCACATTCGAGTTTAACTACAATCAGACACGCCAAAGTTTGATTTTCGACTAACGAAATTGTTAAATGACATGTAAATAAAAACTCACCTGTATCTGATTTGAATTCCCAGCTGTAATGTTTGAGATAGTCCAGCAAGCTTCTTTTTTGATACTCTTCTTGTAAGTATTTGTTAAAAGGTTCAAGAGACAAGGAAGCGCTTGAAGGTCGAGAACCGTCTGTTAGGAAAGTAAGTTAAGAGGCATTTTTTCTGAATATTCCAAGTAGAATTGTGAATGTATATATGCACCTGAGTCTGTAGATCATCGCCGGTTACAATATTTCCAATGGTACGAAGAGCAGGAATCAGCACTGATGGTGACGAATGACTAAGCAGCGGAAGATGAAGCACATAATTCAGATAACATATTCATTCCATGTCGTTATTAAAATTAAAATCACAGTCAGATACTTACGCTAAGAGCTGAATGAGGCGAGGGATAACACCTGCATCGATAACCGCTTGTATTTTGTCGTTTGAGTTATCCGAGATGTATGATAGCGCCCAGCATGCATCTGTGAGAACTTCTTCATCTGTTGATTGCACAAGTCGCTCAAGAACTGGTAAAGCTGATTTTGTCTGCTCAGGAATGTGAAGAAACAACATACCAGAAACATGTTATAACATATTATGGAGAGTCCAAATTCGGTCTATTAAAGTGTGCATTATTATTCAGGAAACCTGTTCAAATGAAGGTTGCGGCTTCCCTCTGCAGAAGTTTGATAAGGTCCATGTAGCATTCCTCAGCATTGAGAGCTTTGTATGCTCATTGAATTGAGACAGAAGAGGCATCATGGCACCACAACTTAGGACAAGATCACGGCAGTTTGGTGAGTCTCCAGCAACATTTCCCAATGCCCAAACAGCCTATATCGAGGAAAACAAACAGACCTCAGAATGGTGCCAGGCTCATTGAATTTACATTTGATCCTAAGTTCTAAGATTCTCTTTCACAACAAAGATAAATGTGGTGATTTACAAATATACCTGTTCGCGAACATCCTCACTAGCAGAGTTAAGAAGTTTGACGAGTATTGGGACAGCACCGCTTTCAATGATGACGTTTGTGTTCTCTGATGTCCCTGAAGCAATATTGGTGAGCGCCCAAGCTGCCTCAAACTAAACGCAAGCAGATATGTACAGCAAAAGCAAATTAGTTAACCAATATTACCAAACTCAAAACTAGAGATGAATTATCGATGAGAACAACGTGAAAGAACCTCTGACCTGAAGTTTGGGAAAGTCATCCCTGGAAAGAAACTTCACAACGCGAGGAACAACACCAGATTGTACAACAACATTGATAGGAGGATTATGTTCTACAAAAAGCAAAACATAACTGCTAAGGACACTAACCTCAACGTGTTATATACTCAATGATTAATAGCACAAATCACAAACCAATCGAAAGCAATTTCCGCAAGAGATTTGTTGCCTCCAGTTGAGACTTGCTATCCTCTGACCAAATTCCAGCAACTATATCTGGTAGATTTTCTATTAACTGCAATAAAATTCAAATTAATTACAGCTGAAACTAGATTCCACATAGCAATTTAAGCACCACGAAAATTTCCTGTCAATTCATGATCAACAAATGCTCTCACACAAGAACACATAAGCATCGCAAAAACTTCCAAACTAATAAAAATCAAGCACATTAAGCCAATAAATCGATCTCCAAGTAGTTACATACATGAAATAGAAACGATCGGAATCGAATCGATCAAATCGATACGAAAGTCAGAAAACACATACATTTTTGGCTGAAGAAAGATCCTGGCCCGTTTGTGCCACGGCAGGGCCGAAAGCAATAGTATTAGAGAGCCCCTCACGTCTCTTCTTCTGCAAATTTTCCTCCCTCTTATTCTTCCTAATCTCAACCATATTATCCTCTCGCCTCCGCCGTCCTTCCTCGGCATCGACCGCCACTTTGTACCGATTCCGTCGTACCTCCGTCTTTGCGCTAGGTCTGAGAGACATCTTCGCTTAATCGATCGAAATCAGAAGACTCAGAGATGGGAAGAACAACAGGAATTCGATCGATGGGTTTTTTGATCTCGAGTAGAAGAAGAGTAAATGAGAATGAAGGGTGTTGGAGAGTATATATATAAAAGAGCGTGTACTCAGGATGGGTGTTATTAATCCAAAATTGACCCTAAACCTTGGTATTAATCACGAAAATGCCACGCATCTTGTTTTTTTGAATTTTAATCTTAACGTCTCTCTACCTTATAAGGTATACACCGACTAATTAGTATTTTATCGATTCACTTATATTTTTTTCCTTCTATATTCTCCACATGCAGCGTATTTGGGCTTCAAAAGCTATTTAAATTAAAAAGGCCATTTATTTGGGCTTCAAAAGCTATTTAATTTAAAATAAATAATTTAAATATATTTGAGATTCAAAGACGATTTACATTAAGATAAATTTAAACCGTAAACTAAATCCAAAACTAATTATTAAATTATAAATTATAAATTTTTATCTTTAGCATTTATGATATGTATGAGAAAAAAACTTTTAATACTATCTTTAAAATAAAACTATTTATACTTCTAATTTTAGTTTTGAAATATTTTTGAAATCATAATAATTTTTTTTATAAAAAATTAGTGATACTATTGATGTATTTTATGATATTTTGATAATTATTTTGAAAAAATATATAGAAGTTAACAAAAAAGAATATATGATTTGTGTTGCTCGTTTGTATGTCGTCGTTGGTTGTGGCTGCAATTAATATTGCTGTTACAATATTTGTTGTTCGTTTGTATGTTACCAAAAATTACGATTATAGTTGATTATAGATTTTTAATCGTAACCAGGGCCGGGCCTGGGCCCAAGCAAGACAAGCCCGTGCTTGCAGCCCTCACTATTAATAGAAACAAATCAGCCATTATTTCAAAAATACTCTTACCACAATGGTAAATAAAAATAAACTGATTGTTTGAGTTCTTCAGTTCGAGTCCTTATAACAACATATTTTTAAAACAATTAGAATGACCCATTTTTTATAGTATAAAACGAACAATTATTTTTTTCTCGCTTGTGGTCTTGTTAAATTCAGGGCCGGCTCTGATCGTAACGTTGTTTTAACAAAAAAAAAAACAAAATCTTCTTTGAGAAAACTGTTGATATTTATGACTAAAACAATAGAGATTATCGAAGACTAAAAGGACAATCAAAATGAAGCAAAGCATAAGGAGTATTGTAACACATTTAGCCATTGATCCTTCTCTTTGTGTACTTTAGACTGATGTAGATACATTTTGGGCATTGTAGTCTATCCGATCAACTATAGTACCTTGATTGATACAAGAACACACAAAAAAACTAATTGTACAGTAAGGAAGGCAATGATAAACTGAATGTGAAAAAACTGAATCACTCTAACTGAATGCGACTCAATCATCATGCACACCTCACCAAATTCTGGGAATATTAGACTAAAGACTGTGCAGTTTTTGCTGAGACATTCCATCTGTGTAATTCAAACACAGATCTTTGTAATAAGGTATTGACTTTATTCGTATACTTCATTGGTTATTGCGTAATTTTGTCCGGTTCGGTTCGGTTCAGTTCGATTCATATTATTTCGGATTTTAACGAAATGCATTCATGATTTCAACACCGACGTGATAACAGAAGTTAGCGATGTTGACCGAGTATAATAAATGTTGTTAAGTTTATTAATACCGTTTTAGACTTAACGTAATTCTAACTAAACATATTCCATACGAAAATAGAAACCTTCAAATCCTAAAAAAACTCCATCCGAAATCGAAAAATTTCCACTCGAAATCGACAATAGGAATCTTAAAACACAGAGAAATCGAAGTGGAAAATAGAAATTTTATCGGATTTTAAAGTATGTTTAAGATTTCGAGTCACATATAGTCGGATTTTACGATTTTGCAAGTTAGGATTTCGATTTTGGGTTTTGCGATTAAAGAACATTTGGTGGCTATGTTTAGAGTTTTTATATTTAGAGAAGAAATATATGTTTAGGGAAAAAAGAAGTGTGTTTAAAAAAATAAGTGAAATTTTGAGATCAACGTTAAGTTTAAAACAGCGTTACTAAACTTAATACTGTTTATTATATGATATTAACATTTTTGACGTATGTTATCATATCGGTGTCGAAATTATAAAATTATAAAGTTCGTATATTTTTTAGAAAATATTTATAGTTTATGATTTAAAATAGTTTGGAAATCAAAATAGTTTATCTATTTTTTTTTAAAAAAAAATTCGTTTGGTAAAGCCTTTGGTTTGACAAATTTCAGTTTGGTTCGGTTATTTTTCCTAACTGAAGGTTTCGGTTTGAAATTCGATTTTTCTTTTTTCTGTTTTCAATTATTTGATGAGGTTTATGCAGAACAAAGAGTAAAACCCTAGAATCTGCCTCTTCCTTTGTTAGGCAATCTTCATTCAATCAAAATCAAACACAGAAATTCGACATAATTGGTGATGAGTAACATAAACGGAGACTCCATTGATGATTTCAAAGGCCTTCGAATAACACAGCTCGATGATGAAGATGACAGTGATGAAGTTGAACCAATAATCGTTGATGAATTCGATGATGATGAAGACGACGACGAAGATTGTGAACCTGTGGTATTAGGTTTCGTCGAGAGTCCTAGATACACATGGTCAAATCTCCGTCAACTGTTCCCTAATTTAGCCGGCGGTATTCCGGTAATAGTCTATAATAACTTTATGTTTCTGCAATCAAATTTCTTCTTAATGTTCTTAAGTTTTGATTATTTGGTTAAAATTTGTGGTATAGGCATGGTTGGATCCAGTTAATTTACCATCAGGGAAGTCAATTCTTTGTGATTTATGTGAAGAACCTCTGCAATTTGTACTTCAGGTGAGTTTCGTACAAAGTAATTTGTTGTTCCTTGCGTATTGTTATTCCTTTATTTACGGGATGCAGGAAATTTGACAGCTTTATGCTCCGTTAACGGACAAGGAGTCAGCTTTTCACCGGACATTATTTCTCTTCATGTGTCCATCTATGTCTTGTCTCCTTCGCGATCAACATGAACAATGGAAACGTGTCCCAGAGAAGGCTATGCGGAGGTAGAATGGAGCTGCTTATTACTATCGCATCTTTGTGTTTGTTTGTCTTCTCTCCAAGGAGGGTATTACAATTTACAATGCATCACTTTATTGTTGTTTATGAAGTGTGAAGGTTTTCCGTTGCCAATTGCCTCGTGTTAATCCATTTTACTCGAGTGAGGCTCCAAAAGACGATGGAACAGACAAGCCCTTGGGACATGGAGGTATTTGATGAAATGATTGATGGAGTTGAGTCAATTCTGAGAATTATCCTTTCATCTTCGATTCCTTTTTTGTGTTTGTTTTAGCTTCGCTTTGCACGTGGTGTGGAACATGGAAAGGAGATAAACTATGTAGTGGCTGTAAAAATGCTCGATACTGTTCACCGAATCACCAGGTTTGTGCATAGTTATTTGTTGTTACACTAGATTCCATGCACTTCAACAAATTTAACAATATTCCTGTCTCTAACATTCAGGCCCTGCATTGGCGATTGGGTCATAAAACCGAATGTCAAAAGCTCCGTGCTGTTATTGGAACATCGGGGTCAGGCCTTGACAATAATGAGGCTTCTCTGACTGAAAAGCAGAAAGGTTAGCAAAATACAGAAACCTTTCTTAGCCTTGAAACTATTTGAACTAGTGATAATGGATTTTTGCTTTTCGCAGTTGCGAGTAAGAGTCTATGGAAAGAATTTGTATTGGTAAATGTGGATGAAAGTGAGTATGACACCGAGATGTCGGAAGATGATGGAGTTGCGAAATCTTTGGTATCAAAGAGAGAAGTTGACGAGCAAATGAAATCCCTAATGAATGATTTTGAGGTAGAGTCACTTGTCGCTGCAGTGTTTGCAAACTAACAATTGCCTGAAATGAGTCTCAATTGTATAGGGAGATGCTGATAAAAATAGTTGGGTCAATTTCCAACAACGCATAGCCAAAGCTCCTGAACAAGTTTTAAGGTGTGATTCAAACAGACAGAAATTGTGATCTTTTGCATAAATCTCGTAACCTCAATTTGTGAGATACATTTTGATACAGATATTGCCGGAGTTCTGGTGCTAAACCCCTCTGGCCAATAGCAAGCGGACGAGTCTCTAAATCTGAGATTCCCAATTGCAAATCTTGTGGTGGTCCTCTTTGTTTTGAATTTCAGGTAATTCTTTGTCTTTTGCCTACTTTGATATTAGTTTTGTTCGTTTGCTCGCCTTGATTGCTGCGGTTAACATTGAAGTTGTGACCACGACAGATGTTATTCGTTTGTCTGTCGCCGCGGTTGCGACAAATTTTGTTCATTTGTCTGGCGCCGCGGTTGCGATTGCGTTTGATCGCAAATTTTTAGTCGCAACGCTGTTTTAATCAGCGGATAGAAAAATTGTGATGCAGCACGTAGCGTCTGACCGTTGTGTCTGACAACTGCGTCAGCTAAACGAACAACAATCTGTCGTAGCCGTAGCCGACAAACGAACATTATCATTCTCTTCTTTCATTTGGCTCTGGGGCATCCTCTTCGTTTGCAAATCGTTATAAACCAGTCAAGAGAAGAACAGCAGTAGTTATCAAAGCTGGTTATAAACGAACACAACTACTTTAACAAAAAAAACTTGATCTTTCCTCTTAAACCAAATTTGATCTCTTCTTCTTTAACAAAACTTGTTATGGTGTGTTGTCCAGTCAATTCTTTTGCTTCTCTCTCTCTGTTTATGGTCATTTTTATGGCGGTTTTTCAGTTAATGCCACAACTACTGTTCTTCTTCGGGGGGAATAACGACAGGGAATCTCTGGATTGGGCAACAATCGTAGTGTACACGTGTGAGAAGTCGTGTGAATCGAACTTAAGTTACAAGCAAGAGTTTGTCTGGGTTCAACTATACAGTCAGACAACTTAGTATAATCTTCTCTTCTGTTTCTTGTTGCCGCAACAAGTTTTGTTCTTAATAAGATTTTAATGGGTTTTCTAATATTTACGGTTGTTGTTTTTTTGGTCATTATCCGTTTTTCTAGTTGCTTAAAGAGATCTCTATTTAGATTTTATCTATGTTTAGATTCGTTTATCTAAATTCCACAAGATACTTCCATTAAAACATTACATCTTAAATATATATATGATTAACAAAAAATATTATTATCATGTCAAAATATACATGTACAGCATTTTAAATCTCTTGAAAGATACTTTTAGCAGTTAAATTATTTAAAATTAGAATTCTGATTTATATTATAACGAAAATTTTGTTTTTTGTATAAATTATATATAGTAAAAGTAATACTTTAAAATAACAATTTTTTAGTCTTTTTCTAAATTTATCACACCAAAATTTAAAATTTCAAAAGTAACATAATTATTTTATGTAAAAATATTTATTTATGTTAAACTATAAATAAAATTAAAATATTATGTTTATATTTATTTTTTCTAATTTAAAAAAAAATCTTATTAAAATAATTTTAACTAGTTTAATAATAAAATTTTTACTATTATTAAAAAAAAAAACTAAAAATGTTCAATTTAAAATAAAAATTTTTAAAATACTATTTTTGTCTTGAGTGTATTTAATAAATATTTTGATAACTTAAGTATTAAATTAATATTGCAATCAGTTAAAGACATTCTCCAAACACATACTTTAACACAACTTTTTTTATTAACTACGTTTAAAGTAGTCAAACTCTCAGCTAAATCATAGTTCTCGTGCAAAACATCATATACAAGATAAAGCCATTGCTGCTGATAGATGATAGAGAATGAAATTTGATTTGAAGAGAGAGATAAGTTTCCTCAAACAGAGTGAACTACTGACGAATGTTCTCATATTTGTCTGCAAATAAAGTGTTTTAATAAAGCTGAATCACAAATAAAAAATCAAAATCACTGCTAATGAGATTTCACTACAGAGCAAACTTCTCACTTCTTAGACTTTTTCACTGGTGCCCTGCAGAATAAACAACCCAACAAAAGAGTTTAGAGTGTTGCCACAATAAACAGTTTGTCTCATACACAGTGATAAAGATCAAAACTTACTCTGCGGTTTGAGCAGCTGGTGCAGTTGCAGGTATGTCTCCTCCAGGACCCTGAAACGAAATCACAAAACCATATTATATGAACTGATAACCAATTCTTTAAAACAATCTCGACCATATAGTTTATGAAATGATTCAGAGTTTTTCTTGAAAAGAATCCAGAACAATTTACCTTGGCAAGACGCTCCTCTCTTCGAGCATGTTTCCTTTCTCGACTAGCCTTGTTCTTAGCCCTCTTAGCCTCGAATTGGTCCGACAAAGTTTTCTCTCTAGCTTTCTCAGCCTTTGATTTGTGAATACTTTCCATCAAGACACGTTTGTTCTTGAAGACGTTTCCCTTGACTTTCATGTACATGTCATGGTACATGTGTTTGTCAATCTTCTTTGTCTCTCTATACTTTTTCAAAAGACGCCTCAAAACTCTCATCCTCCTCATCCACAATACCTTTGTTGGCAACCTTGCCTCTCGTGTACCCTTGCGCTTACCTTAAACCATTCTATATTAGTCCCCATATAACCATCTTTGATAATATTTCCAAAGAGTGTGGATTAAAATGTTACATACCATAACCAGAGTGACGTCCCTTTCTCTTGGCTATATTCATACGGCGTGCTCTGGAACGTGAATGGATCTTTGTTGGCTTCCTTATGATGAAACCATCTTTCACAAGCTTCCTGATGTTTTGCCCTAAAGTTACATAGCATTCCAAAAATCTTAATCAAATATCAATTGACA
The DNA here is from genome assembly GCA_018901935.1 of Pugionium cornutum. Lineage (NCBI taxonomy): Eukaryota > Viridiplantae > Streptophyta > Magnoliopsida > Brassicales > Brassicaceae > Pugionium > Pugionium cornutum. The sequence continues at coordinate 41,160,944 of CM032159.1, read as the reverse complement.
AGTGTATAACAATAATGCAAAAACCATGATCCAGTGTGCTATGGCATGTTGTCTCTGTAACAATCAGAAACCATATCCCGTGAATCTGGGAAGAACATAATGAATCCGAAATTGATAACATCTTTGCAAGCGTAAACCAAATCGAAAAAATTGGATTGCAACTCACTAGAAGAACAATTTCCTAGCTAAAACTCATCGAACGTATCCTAGGAACCTGTGTTCTAGCATTTTCATTAAAAAAGCTTCGATCGCAGATGTAAGAAATGACATCGAAACAACAAAAGTAAACAAAACATGAAGAAGAACAACATACGTGAATTAGCCATGGAGATATCACTCCCTTCGTTGGGATCGAGCCATACTTTCCCTTTCCCGCACTTCAACACTGAAGCAGCGAGCCGCTTTTGGAGCTTCAACGAAACCATTTTAGCCTCTCCCTTGTGGAGATTGATTTTGGCGGAGAAGACCTCATCGAAGAAGACAGTATCGTTATATATGACATTTGCTAGGGCTACTCTGACGCAGAAACCTACCGTTTCTCTAATTGGGCTTTTTCTTAAGCCCATTATAAGCCCAGAATTGAATTCTACACACGTGCGATTGACTGAACACACAAATTTCACAAGTTTGTTTTTTCTATAAATATCACAATACTAAAAATGATTTTATTTGATTTGAATTGAATTGAATTCAATCTATTCCAATCAACTTGATTCAATATATGATTAAAATTAATAAGGATTTTTCAACAATATTTTTTTAAAACAAACATGGTAAAATAGCTATAAATTTCTTCTGAAAATATTATATATTAAAAGAGAGTGAGTTTTTTTAAAATAATGATATGTCATTAAAAAAGATGATATGCTACAATTTTTATAACATAGAAATTAGTCAAATGTGATATGCTAATTTTAAATATAAATTTATTTTCAAAAAATAAATTAAATTATATATATTGATTTATTCTTATTACTAACAAAGAAATAGCAAAACAAATCATAGATTATTTTAAATGTTGTGTAAAAAAGAATCTTTATGCCAGCGTATTTTTGTTTTTCTGATTTATTTTTAGAGTTTTCTAATATCATTTATATTTTCAGTTTTATGGTTTTGTTTTGTTTTATGCATTTATAGTTATTTCAAATAATTAATCTTTAGTTTGACAATTTATGATAAATAATTTGTATTTTTTCAATAATGATTATTACTTTTATATGTCTATTGAATGGTTCACGTTTTAATCAACATCCAATTATATAATTTGTTTAATTTAAAAAAATTAATATTTAAAGATGAAACTTAATTTTACACAAAATATATAGCCAAAAATGCAAAACTAATGGTTAAAAGTATAATATATATAAGTACATAATTTTAATATATAGTCATACTAAAATATAATTCAAATATATTTTGATTATAAAATAAAAAATATAATATAATATATATAATATTTTAACGAAATGTAATATAATATATATATAATATCAGTTTATAATATATTTATAATACGTCAGAAAATTGTCTCATTACATATATTTGGACAAAATTCTCAAAGTCATAAAACTTATTTTCTAGATTATTTTATAAGTCAAAATGACTCGATCCCATATGGTTACAACACATTTCTTGATTAATTAATATAAAAAAAAATATTACAAACCGATATCAAATGGGATTCCAGTTGAGTTAATCCATAAGTTACCATTAATAAACGGTCCGACTGTGAATGGGATTGCTTCCAATTCGGTTTTCATTTGTCTAAAACCAGGCCATTTGACCCGGTTCATCATGTTCGAACCGGGTCCTTCATTCATATACTCTCCATAATATAAAGTTCCAAGAGCAAAATCATTATCCCATTCTAACCATCCAGCAGGATCAATCAAATCATCAAGAAACGATTTCATGATAACAGTCCTAGAATGTAATCTCCATGGTCGACCTAAGTATACCTTGAAGTTTCCTTTTACAGGGATGAAATCAGAAGCAGCCAAGATTCTACAATGAATCATAGATATACCTGTAGGCTGTTGAGAATGTTTACGACCTTGAGCAGTTAATGTGATCTTCTGGTTAAGAATTGGTTTACGAGCATAAACACTACAATTCTGGAACACAACTGCTGCATTACCGAATATACAATCTACAGTACCAAATATGTGACATTCTTTGTAAAACTGTTTGGCTGAATGTACGTAAAGAGTGTCTTGATAACCTTCAAAAGCACAACGATAGAAAGCAGAGAGATGAGAGCCACTTCGTAATGCTACAGCTTGGTGTTTTGTCGGTCCGGCGTTATTCACAAATGATATGCCTTTGGCTATGAAACCATTACCTTTCACACCTACATCAACAAATTTATTGTCTCTAATTATGGATCAAAAGTCTGAAATTTTCAAGATTTATATCAAAAATGTTTGTGTGAATTTTTCATGGACAAATTCCAAATTTAAGTTTTTTTTTTTAAAATATAACAATTAGTTTTGATTTTTCAAAAATATTACTAAAAGACTCTTTTTTCAAAATTACCATAAAACTACAATGAAATTTTAAACCCTCAAATGTAAATCCTAAATCCTAAAAACTAAATCTAATCCCTAAAACTAAACTTTAAACCCTAAAAACTACGCTTTAAACTCAAACCCCAAATATTTAAATTATAAAATATCATTTTTATTGTGTGATACATTGGAAAAACCTTTTGGTGATATTTTAAAAATAAAAACTAATGATGGTATTTTGAAATTAAAAATTTTATATTAATATCCTAAAATATCAGATTTTAAAATTTTGTTACAAATTTAACACTCTAAATTTAAAATTTCAAAAATAACACAAATTATTTTCTAAAAAAATATATTTACCATAAATAAATTACAAATAAAACTAAAATATTATATTTGAGTTCTCTTTTCTAATTTAGGGTTTATCTTTTTCTTATTAAAAAGAAGTTTTAAAATATTTTAATGTTAAATTTGTGATTTTTTAGAAATTTAAACTAATGATGCTATATTTGGAACAAAGCTTAAAAGAGTATTATTTTTTAAAAAAAATTAAAAAATTAGAATAATACCCTAACATAGAAATTTGAAAATTTTTTGTTTCAAATTTAGCATGGTAAAATTAAAATTCTAATAAAAGCTCAAATAATTGTGTAAAAATACTTAACTATTCTAGATAAATTATACATAAAATTAAAACATTATATTTGAGTTCTTTTTTCCATTTTTTTGTTTAATACAGTTTTAATCTATTTTAATATTAAATTTGTACTATTATTAAAAATTTACACTAATAATACTATTTTTGGAATAAAAAAATAAAAAAATTATTTTAGAAAATTGTCCAAATTTTTTATTTTTGTGGTATTTTAGGATAAATTTCTTTTCTTTTGTATTTGTTGTGAAGAGTTAAATTTCTTTATGTTTGATTCATTTAGGGGAAAAATAAAAATAAATTGGATTTGATTTAGGGTAAGGATAAAAAATAGTCTCAGACCATAAAACTAACCTACGGTAGCAGATTGAAACGTTGACCATCCATCACAGTAGCTACGGTTTGATTTGATGATTGTTTTTCCAATTCCATCTCCCACAAACATTATCATTGTTTTCTTCTTTTCTATTTCCACATTCTCAATATATTCCCCACCTTTTATATAAATCATAAACCTATTTATACCAATAATTTCAAAACTAATATTAGTAGGCCCATAATTAATCTCGAGGAGAAAAGTAACATATTATATCATTGAAAACTACACAAAATCAACTAACATATATCTAAACTATAATACGGAGAATTAAATGGATTACTGGTTTCACCAATTTCACCTACATCCCAAATATATAGAATTCGATATAACCTTTTTTCGTATTAGTGTGTTAAATATTCGTATGAAAATATTATAATATTGGTTCGTTATATTCCAATGACAAAAAAAATAAACCATAATATTAATTATCTTAGTTTTGTTTTCAAGTTTATTATGAGTGCATGTAGGATGGGATATCACCTAATTAATAATCTCTAATATATTAACTTAAAAACATTTTGACAAAGAAATCTTAAAAACATTTTGACAAAGAAATCTTACAATCGAGTATATATTATATGTAAATTTCTAATATTTTGATATAAAAGATAAACAAAATATAAAATAAAATATTAAATTTTTAAAAAAATTAGTCAAACTAAACTTTAGATTAATTAGATATTTATCACATCTACAATTCCTTATCTATTTCATAATATTGTATATCCTAGATATTTTAAATTTATTTTTATTGTATATTTCATTTTTATTATCAAAATTAAAAAAAGATTAGAAAAAATATTTAAAATAAGTGATAAATTATGTATATATCTAATTTATATTTATCAAATAATTAATTAATTATTATTTATATATCAAATTTATATTTATCAAATAATTAATTAATTATTATGAGTGAATACTTTTTCCTTATATATGATTATTGTTAAAAAAAAACTTTGGAGATCATTTCTTCGTAACAATATGATCACCATGCACTTATATACTACCAATATCATTTAATAACAAAATCTAACAATTAGTAGCAATATATTTTGTTAAGACTTACGTACCTGGTTTGGCTCGAGTTTGGAGCGGCAAAGAGGGCTGCATTGATGGTTGTGAAGTTTCCGGTACCATCTTTTGCCACCGAGAGATTGAATCTGGTCTCTTGCACCGGAACCTTAAGAAGTCTTTGGTCATTTTCCGACACCCAACTCGGAAACTCAACGTTAATCTCATATGCTTCAGAGCAATTGTCCGAAATCTTCTGAAGCATATACAGAGAGTTACTGAGATTGTTGGAGATGTTTAAGACACTCTCCTTCAAGCTCTTAGTCAATGCATACGTCTCAACGTTATTGTCATTGTCAGTTTTCATGAAACCATCGAGACACGTGTCGTGGTTCGTCATGGCGTCGCTGAGCAACATGTTGACATCGTGATGAGTCCCAAGAGAAGGAGATTGGAGCTTGAAGATTGCGGTTTTGAGATCAGAAATGGTGATATCTAGTAGTTCGAGACAGTCTTCGAATGCGCAACGGTTAATGTTGGTTAGGTTTGGACTGAGATGGTTTTTGTGATTGAAAAGGTTGGAGGAAGAAAGATTGATCTTTGAGATGGTTTGATTTAAGATGACGATGACATGGTCTGCATTGATGTTATGGGTTTCGGTTAAACGCTGCGTTTTATTATGGGAATGAGATGAAACGATTAGAAGAGAGGTTTGTAGAAGTAAGTTGAGAATTATGTGTTTTGAAGTTTTTGTAAATAGATTTTTCATCTTTTTCCTTTAAGATTGTAGTGAAAAATTTTAAAAGACAATGCTGAAATGCAAATTAGTGAAAGGTGTAAATGCTCAATTATATAACCTCCAAATAAGTAACGATTTTAATGCGAAGAATTAAATTATTTTGGATTTATTTAGGTCAACTACACAAATTTATGCGATTAAAACTATTTTCATATGTATTTTTTTGGATATTTCTTTAACTACATAAACTATATTTTATTTCATAAAATTACACAAAATTCATAAATTATTGTAATTGCACAAATTCTATTAATGTTTATACGTTAAATAGATACTAAATCTGGTTCTAATTCAAAAATCTGGTTTTAAATTGGGTTTAGTTTGAAATTAAAACCAGATTTTCAAAGTAAAACAAAGTTTAATAACAATTTAACGTATAAAAATTAACGGAATTTCTGTAATTTGAATAATTTATTAAATTTATTTAGTTTACGTAAGAAAAACATAATTTATATAACTTATAAAATATCCAAAAATTACGGATAGAAATAGATTAATTCACATAAATTCAAATATATAACATAAATTCAAATATATAACATAAATTCAAATATATAACATAAATTCAAATATATAACATAAATTCACATAAAGTTGATAGAAGTAAACCCTATTATTTTAAATAAAAGGAAACTAAGTATATTATTTTAGTCAAACTCACTTCCTTTAGATTATGGTTATTAACAGAGGATAAATTTAATTACTCATAATAACATATGTGTATCGATATCTTTGTTTGAATAAAATATTTTAAAAAAATACTCATTCGTTAGAAACTGCATCAATATCTTTCCAAACTGCTTAAAATGAATACATTACAAAAGATTCACAAATATATATATTTATACCATCGCAAGAAAAAAATATTTATATATTATAATGAATTAAGTGATAAATGTAATTAAATATTTACATAATTTATTTTAAATATTTTGAATATAAACAAATAATACGTAAATCTTTTAAAATTTATATGTTAATTATTTGTTAATACATAATATAATTTATTTTTTTATCATGTATTTAAATATTTATATATAAAATATATTATTATGTCATTAAATTAAAAATGTATTTTTATAATATAAATAAATTACATATGTCATTGATTTTATAGTAAAATATATTGATTTTCTAATCAAATGAATAACAGTGAAATATATTATAATTATTATAATAACTTAAATCTATTTATATATTTAATTGAAATTATCTATAATTCATATATGTAAATTAAAAAAATTATATTTTATGAATTTAAGAATATATTTTCTTAGTTTAATAGATATTTTTGTTTGAATAAATTCTTTAAAAACATACTCATTCATTAGAAACTACATCAATTATCTTTCCAAACAACTTAAAATGCATACATTACAAAAGTTTCCCAAATATATATAGCTTCAGACAAAATATTTCTAAACTTTACCAAAGTTTGAGTTTTAAACGTAAGGTGAATGAATCAGTACATGATAATCTTAAAAAGAGAAAATAGTTGAAGAAGGTAGATAGATGATAACGATAACTCATCTGCTTTTTCACTGTAAGTTTTTAGCAGATAGTTATGGGAATTATGTGCAAAACGTTAACAAATTGTGTTGTTTTGTGACATATTGTTCAATAGAGACGTGCAAGCTCTCTCTATACCATCTTCCACTTTCCAAAACCTCAACTTAGCCAATATTTTAATAAAATTACATTATTTTCACATTTGATTTTATAAATATGTCACGAATATGTATCATCCCATATTATTTTCATATTTAATTTTATAAATATGTTACGAATATATATCACACCATTACAATATTTTAAAATAAATATTATATAAAAGATAATTTACTAAAATATTTATATAAATGATATTAGACAAATATTTAACCGTATATTATATGTAAATTACTAATATTTTGATATAAAAAAAATCACAAACAAAATGTTATGAATTTTTAAAAATTAGTCAAATAACATATAAAATAAAAGTTTTTTGTCAATAAAATAAAACTCATATTACCCAATATTTTGATATGACATTAATCTCAAAAATATTTTATTATAAAATTAGCTTTAGTTTAAATTAGTTAAATTAATTTCAAATCAAATGGACCATACTTGGGTCAAATCGATTTTCGATTCAAGTTGGGTAGCGTGTGTTCCAACTTCAATACTATGTTAAATATAAATTTATCATAAGGTTGTAACTTAAAATTAATTATAAATGAATAGATGATTGAATCTTATTATATATTAGTTAAATACTTTCTAATTTTCTGATGTAAAATATTCTTTAAAAAACTATGAAAATATTTAACAACTAAAACGAATGTTTTAGCATGATTAAGTTGACGTCTCAGTCAATTCCTTATCTGAGAGAGTCCATCGTTTTCGGTCTAATTCTTTTTTTAATTACATGTCGCAAAATAAACATTTATAGTTCATACCTATACTATCATTTTATGTTCCATTTTTCTTATCTTGGATTATTAGATAGATTCATTGTATCTATTATATCTCAAATAACAATAAAAAATCAGTGTTAGATATGAACAAATTAATAACTACTTAATAACCACTTCAGTCAAATAATTCTAAAATTCTTACGTTTTATAATTTAACACCAATACCATAAAATAATATAGTTTTAAATTTTTATTTTAAATTTATCATTTAAATTTAAAATTAGAAAATTGACTAAAATAACACTATTTTAAGTTTTTGTTACAAATATAGCATTAATAATTTAAATTTCCGAAAATAACACAAATTTAATATTAAATAATTAAAATCTTTTTTAATAAAAAAATTAAACTCTAAATTGGAAAATATAAACTCAGACATTATGTTTTAATTTTATATATAGTTTATTTAAATAAATAATTATTTTCAAATAATAATTTGTGATATTTTTGGAATTTTATTTTTGCTATGCTAAATAAATTCAAAATGATACTATTTTAGGGTATTGCTATTTAAAATTTTAAAAATAACACAAATTATTTTTGAAAATATATATATTTATTATAAATAAATTATATATAAACTTAATACATTATATATAAATTTATTTTTTCCAATTTAATTTTTATTTTTTTTTATTAACAATAAATTTTAATATATTTTAATATTTTTAGGAATTTAAACTAATATTATTATATTTAGAATCAAAATTTTTTAAAATACTATTTTTGTTAATTGTACATAATTTAATTAAAATGCAAAATCTGAATGTGGACCGGGACGTGATTGATTAGTGATGCTGCCGTCTCAATGATTTGTGCGTGTTGACCCAAAACAATGTTCCTGCTGAAATAACCTTTTTCTGCACAATATCAAATACTTTTTCTAAAATGTTGACAAATGGAGCAAAATGTTCTTAAAACACTATGATAGTTTTTTAAAATAGTATTTTTTAAAAAAATTTATTCTAAAAATAGTTTTATTAATTTAAAAGTTTAATAATAATAATATAAATTTAAAATTAAAATATATTTAAATTTTATTTTAATATTATAAATAGAATATTATTCTAAATAAATAATATATACTTAAAATGTTACGGTTGTGGTTACGGTTATGGTTGTGGCTACGACTGCACCAGATTGTTGTTCGTTTATCTATCGTAGTTATTTACGTTCAATCACAACGACCAATCACAACGGTTAATACTACGTCATGTATCACAATTTTTTGACTGCTGATTAAAACATCGATGTGACTAAAAATATATAATTAACGATAACAGCAACCATCGTCGGCAGACAAACGAACAACATATCCCACAATCGCATTGTTAACTGCAAACGCAACCGCCGTGGATAAACAAACGAACAAAACTAATTATTTCTAGTATTAGCATTTTATATGTCTATGTTTATATACTCGGTGTAATCCATGTATAAAAGTAAACAAATTATCACAAATTTCCAACGAGAAAGAAAATTATTATGACAAATTGCCGAAAATTAGAATAATATATTAAAATAGTAATTTTAAAGTGTTTGTTTTAAATCTAGTATCCTAAATTTAAAAATCTCAAAATAGCACAAAAATTATGTAAAAATATTTATTTATTATAAATAAATTATAAATAAATTTTTAATATTATATTTACGTTCTTTTTCTAAGTTAGGATTTGTTTTTATTAAAATATAAATTTTAATATATTTTAATTTTAAATTTATGATATTATTAAAAATTTAAATATTTTGAAATAAAAACTTAAAATATGCTATAGAATTTTTGCGTATTTAATTTGGGTTAGTAAGTCAAATAAGGCAATAACTAGCCTAATACCTAATATTCTTAAATTAGGTGAAAGGATAGGAGAATTGAAAGAGAGACTATACATTAATAGTTTAATACATTATATCAATAGTCTCACAACACATTGCCACCGTCGTTTGACAATAACTCTTCTTCAAGATCTGAGCTGTGCATTTATTTTTTCTCTTTCTATTTATCGAATTTTTTTTTAAGTAAAGATCAAAACTTTCAACAAAGACTTAAAAATTGAGAAATTTCATTTGGTAAAATAATAGTATTCATTGATTTTATGCATGAATTTTATAGATATCTTATATTATATTTCTTCTGTATTATAGTAAAAATGTATAAACCAAATACTTTTTATATAAATGATAGTTTCAATTTTTAACGTAAAATATATTTGTTTTTACTATTTATATTTTGTAATTCTTGTTACTTGAATTAGTTTTAAATAACTAATAAATGATATATTATATTTTTACTTTAAAAATTAAATTAGTTTAATGAATTTTAACATTATGGCCAACTTTTTAAAATAATACCTTTAAAGTTTTTATTTCAAAAATAACATTAATTCATTTAATTAAAGAAATTTTTTCTTAAATATCATTTTTAAATTTTTATTTCAAAAACTATCATTAGATTAAATTTCCAACAATATCACAAATTTACTATTATAGTACATTAAAACTTTTTAAATAGAAATTTAAATCGTAAATTATAAAAAAAATTCAAATATATTTTAGGTTTATTTGTAATTTATTTAGAGTTAAATAGTTTTACATAATTATTACTATAGTTTTAAATTTTTAATAATAATAAAAATTTAAATTTAACATACATTAAAACTTTTTTAATAGAAACAAATTAAATTTAAATTGAAACTCAAATATAGTGTTTTAATTAAAATTATGTATAATTTATTTAAAATAAATAATAAAGAGTAATACCCTAAAATAGCACATTTTCAAGTTTTTCTTCCAAATCTAGCATCCCAAAATTTAACTCTCAAAAATAGCACAAATACTTATGTAAAAATACTTATTTATTCTAAATAAATTATACATAAACTTAAAGTATTATATTTGAGTTCATTTTTTCTAATTTAGAGTTTAATTTTGGGCAATTGATTAAAATAGCACCATTTCAAGTTTTTGTTCCAAATATAGCACTAGTGATTTAAATTTCCAAAAATAGCACAAATTTAATACTAAAATAATTGAAAATTTATTCCTAATGAAAAAAATTTAAACCCTAAATTGGAAAAAATGAATCCAAATATTATGTTTTAATTTTATATATATTTTATTTAAGGTAAATAATTATTTTTACATAATAATTTATGCTATTTTGGGAATTTTAGTTTTAGTGTGCTAAATTTGGAAGATAAACTTAAAATGGTGCTATTTTAGGGTATTACTCTTTAATTTTTCCTATTAAAATATAGTTTTAATGCATTTTAATATTAAATTGTGCTATTATTGGGAATTTAAACTAATGATGCTATTTTTGAAATAAAAATTTAAAAATGCGCTATTTTAGACATCTACCTATAAATAAATATATTTACATAATTATTTATGTTATTTTTAAAATTCTAATTTTATGATGTTAGAAATAAATTTTTTTTAAATATATTTTTAGGATATTAATTTAATATTATTTAAAATAAAATAAAAATAAAAATCACATGATTATCCGATTAGAGAGAGGGCATGTCATGAGCGAACATGGATGATTACCAAAACAGCTTGGCAGCTTTGAAGATGCAATGTCCGATGATAATATCTAACAACGCGCTTCAATCTCATAAGACTCCAAATTCTAAAGATACTAACTTGAAAAAACCAAATTCATAACTTCTTTATTTGTTTGTTATCTATAAATACCAAAATGGCTAAATTCATATATTTTTCTTTGTCGGCATTTAAATTAACACATCCTATTTACTTAGATTTTGAGTCTACAACAATACATCATTTTTAAAACTATTTCTACAGTTAAAACCTAAAAGAATTTGACTCTAGAAGTCTTATTTGCCATAGCCTTATTTTTGCTTTTTAAAACTATTTCTACAGTTACATCAATTTAGTTTCTGCAATAATGATTTTAAAAAATTTCGGTAAATTGGTTTATATTTAAAGTTAAACGCAATTATACAAAATATCATATTTAAGTTTTTATTAGAGTAATATTCTAAATTAACATTTTTATAAGTTTATTTTTCAAATCTAAAAATAATTATTTATTTCAAATAAAAAATATATATAATTAAAACATAATATTTGAGTTTATTTTTCTAATTTAGGATTTATATTTTTTTTATTAAGAAGAAATTTTGAATTATTTTAATACTAAATTTATGCTATTTTAGAAATTTAAATGATTAGTGCTATATTTATAATAAAAACTTAAAATAATGTTCTTTTAGACAATTGTCATTTTTATTATAACTATAGCATTATTCATTTAAATTTATAATAATAACAAAATATTTAATATTAAAATAGTTTAAAACAATATTTAATAAATAAATTTAAAAATAAAATTTTCGAAAAAATAATTTTTAACTTTATTTGTAGTTTATTTATATAATATATTTATTTTAAATAATACTTTATTTATTAATTTTAAAAAATGTTATATATGGAAAAAAAATTTTAAAATAATATTTTGTGGTATTAATCAAAGGGTGAATCTATATCTTTTTAATAATTTAATATAATTCAATAATCCTAAAATCTGAGAGGAAAAATAATTTCCCAATTGAATATATTATATTATGAATGCTTTTGGAATGAAATTTCTGATATGCATTACCTAGTTTAATTGATCACATATCACTTTTACTGCTGCAAATTAAATCTTTTTTATGTAACAGATATTTTCCATGAGTTTATAAGATTTAAAAACAACACAAAGATTGAGAAATGACATTACGTATTTTTGTGTCTTTTACCTTTAAAAATTGAATGATTATCAAAACAATGAATACAACTAAAAATTTGCATATAAACTTGAGAAAATCAAATAATGAAACAAAATAAATTCTTTTAAACATATTCGGAAAAGGAAATAGTAAAATATTTTCATGTATATATCAATTGTTTAATTGATGTTATTTGTATGTTTGCAATATATTGTTGTTAGTTTATCTGACGTAACTATTTACGATTAATCGCAGCGGATAAATGTTGTATTTTATATCGTAATTTTTTTTATCGCTGATTAAAACAACAATATAACTAAAAATATATGATCAATTACAACCGTAACCGTTGATAGCATACAAACGAACAACTTATACCGCAACCACAATCAAAGTATTGCCCGCATCCCTAGCTAACAACATCATTGTTTTAATTGATGTTAAATTACACAATTATTGTCAAATTAATAAGTGATTGTAGTTAGGATCGATTATTCTTTGACACTGAACTATGGCAACAGAAGAATCTTATCACTACCAAACTATCACAATGTTTTTATATCAATTAGTGTACAACAATAATTCAACTAATAACCTCCATAGTTTTATCAATCCAAATATTTTTAAAATGCATAAAAATGCTAATTGTTAATCTTGTGAATCTAACATTTAATACTTGTATTATGAATTCCACACTAAAATTTAAGTATTATATAAAAGAGATAAGTCAATTAATTGATTTTAAATTGAAAGTACATACAACTTAGGAATAACATATATCATAAATGTGTTTAATCCCAATAAAATGTCTCAATTAGGATATATTGGATCATAGAGTGAGATTCAGTTTAACTTCTTGAACAAACTTATTAAAATCACATATCGAAATTTGAGATGAAATGAACTTAAGTAATATTAGTAGAGGTTTTGGGGCAAACATTCCTAATGAACATTTTGTTAAAACCATCTTACCATAACTTAATAAAATATATTGTTTAAAATATTAGCAATATTCATTTATCATTCGTAGTTTTTTTATGGTTGTGGTTCCGGTATATTGTTTTTCGTTTACCTGTCAAAGTTAACTACGGCCAATCGCAACGGTTAAACGCTACGGTTTAAGTTATAATTTTTTTAATTTCTGATTAAAAAACAATACGATTAAAAACATGTGATCAACTGCAACTATAGCCACCGACGACAGAGAAACGAACAACATATGTCGTAGCCGTAATCATAATGTTAACCTCACTCGCACCTGCTGACGATAGACATTATCTAAACAATAAACTGTATAAGTTCATGAGATTGTTATTTAGCGGTACTTTTTCCAAATAAACAAATCAATATGTATATAATTATTTATTCAGACTAAATTATAGCTATAGTTAAAAAAACTATATTTGGATTTTCATATTCTAATTTAAAAATTACTTTTTTTAATTAAAATGTGTTTTTTTATAATTTTTGTGCTAAATTTGTTATATTTTAGTAATTAAATATTTGAAAAAAGAAACATAATATTTTTGGGAATTGTCCTGTATTTAAAAATAATAAAATATAAAAATAATAAAATTTAACATTCGTAAGGACCCATATCCCCAAACCTCAACTACTCTATTTAATCCCAATAAACATAAACTTTCCAAAACCACACAAAAACATATTTATTCACACACCAAATTTTACCCCAAAAAAACATGACATTTCCAAAACTCTTCCTTAGAATTCTTTTCTTGTCTCTTCAAACATTCTTCATTGCTTCTCAAACTCTTCCTTCTTCATCAAACTCTTCTCCAAACATCTGCAAAACGACGCCGGATCCCAAATTCTGCCAATCACTGTTCTCACAAACAACTGAAGCCAACGTTCGTGACTATGGCCGTTTCTCCCTCCGCAAATCGCTAACACAGTCGCGAAAATTCACGCGCACGATAGACAAATACCTAAAACGCAACAATGTCTTATCCCAATCCGCCATTAGAGCCCTTCAAGACTGCCGTTACTTAGCAAGCCTCACAACAGACTACCTCCTAACATCGTTTGAGACCATTAACGCCACAACAAATTTCAAAACGCTGTCGTTATCGGAAGCCGACGACGTTCAAACGCTTCTCTCCGCAGCGTTGACTAACGAGGAAACGTGTCTCGACGGAATCAACACTGCTTCCTCTTCGTGGACAATACGAAATGGTGTCGCTTTGCCTCTAATTAACGATACGAAACTGTTTAGCGTTTCGCTTGCTTTATTCACTAAAGGATGGGTTCCAAAGAAGAAGAAGAAGCAAGCTGGGTACTCTTGGGCACACCGGAAGAACACTCACACAACGCCGTTCCATCATTTTCGTAACGGAGCTCTTCCGTTGAAGATGACGGAACGGACACGCGCCGTTTACGAGTCTTTAAGCAGGAGGAAACTTGCCGACGACAATGACGGAAACACGGTGCTTGTGAGCCAGATTGTGACGGTGAACCAAAACGGGACAGGGAATTTCTCGACCATAACCGAAGCCGTTACAGCGGCGCCGAATAAAACCGACGGTACCACCGGTTATTTCGTTATTTACGTAACGTCAGGTATTTATGAGGAAAACGTAGTGATTGCGAAAAACAAAAGATATCTGATGATGATCGGTGACGGAATCAACCGTACGGTAATTACCGGTAACCGGAGCGTCGTCGACGGTTGGACCACTTTCAATTCCGCCACTTTTGGTACGTCCATAACAGATAATGCTTTGTTTGGCGTTAATAGTCGATCAATTTATAAAATAACATATTTTAAATTTTCTTTCCAAAATATATTAAATTTCAAATAATAACATAAATTTAAAATTAAAATTTATTAAAAACTATATTTTAATTTGACTTTAAATTAAAAAAAATAACGGGCAAATTTCTAAAATAACACATTTCTAAGTTTTTGTTCCAAAAATAACATCATTAGTTTAAATTTTTAATAATAGCACAAATTTAATATTAAAATGCATTAAAACTATATTTTAATAGAAAAATTAAACCCTAAATTAGAAATAATGAACCCAAATACAATACTTTAAGTTTATGTATAATTTATTTAGAATAACTAAGTATTTTCACATAAATATTTGTGCTATTTTTGATAATTTAATTTTATGATGCTAGATTTGGAAAAAAACTTTAAAATGTGCTATTTTAGGATATTACTCAAAAATAAACCCAAATATAATATTTTGATTTTATATATGATTTATTTAAAATAAATAAATATTTTTAAATAATTATTATGCTATTTTTGGGATTTTAATTGTTGAATGCTACATTTGTAAGAAAAAATTTAAAAAGTTCTATTTCAATGTATTACTCTAATAGTTAATAAGATTTTATTTTACTATCTATTTGAACTAAAATTATAAAAATAAATATTATAAATAAAAAGTAATATCCTAAAATATCACAATTTTTAATTTATTTTCTAAATTTAGCATATTAAAATTAAAATTCCAAAAATAGTATAAATTATTATATAAAAATAATTATTTCCTTTAAATAAACTATATATAAAATTAAAATATAATGTTTGAGTTCACTTTTTTTAATTTATGGTTTAAATTTTTTTATTAGGAATAAGTTTTTTAATTATTTTATTATTAAATTTATGCTATTTTTGGAAATATAAATAACTAGTGATATATTTGGAACAAAAACTTGAAATATTACTATTTTACTCAATTACCCTATTATAAAAATAAATAACATTCTTTCAAGTTTTTTATTCTAAAATTTAGCACTTTAAACTTAAAATTCCAAAAATAGCATAAATTATTTTCTAAAATACATATTTACTAGAAATAAATTATACATAAACTTAAAATATTAGATTTTGGTTCATTTTTTCCAATTTATGGTTTAATTTTTTTCATCAATAATAAATTTTACTATTAAATTTGTATTATTTTTGGAAATATAAACTAATGCTGCTATATTTGGAATAAAAATTTAAAAGAATGTTATTTTTTCAATTACCCTATTAAATGGTATGTGTGTTTTTTGGAAGAAATAAATTTTTATAGTATCATTTTGAACAAAAATAATATTAGAACCAAAACTTATTTAGTCATATTTTAAGATATTTTCTATATAAGTTATAAGATAATTTTCTAAAATACTACATTTTTAATATTCTAAAATAGCATCATTAGTTTAAATTTTTAATAATAGCACAAATTTAAAATTAAAATACGTTAAAATTTATTTTAATAAAAAAAATTTAAACCTTAAATTAGAAATATATTTATATAATTATTTATGATATTTTCAAATTTTATTTTTAGCATACTAGATTTATAACAAAAAAAATTTAAAAGATAGATATTTTATAATATTACTCTAAATATTACGTTAAAAATATTTCCTCAATTTGAAAAATACTAACCGATGAATATTTAAGGTTGGTGCTTTTGAAAATTATTAGATTTATATTATTCGAAATTTTTAAAGCTTGATGTTTTTTCTTTATAAAAATGCTATTTTAAATCAACTTGACTGATATCGAAATATAAAAATATTCAAATGATATATTGCAATAATCACATTAAGACAATACAACCGTTTTTCTTATGTTACCGACACCGACACGTATGGACAGATCATCTTAAAATCAAGGACTTTTTTTTGAATCGGTCATTTACATGCGTAGTAGTTAATAATTGCACGTTTTTCACTATATGACAAACTTTATATTACTTCTAGGAGACTAGTGAATAAGTGACAAGACACGTTACCAATTGTTATTACCACTTCCTTTAACTTTGTGTCAATTATTATCGTTTTCTTTATTTTTCTCAGCCGTGACATCACCGAATTTCGTTGCGGTGAACATGACTTTCCGAAATACGGCCGGGCCAGAGAAGCACCAGGCCGTGGCGTTGAGGAGCAGCGCCGATCTCTCTATCTTCTACAGTTGCAGTTTCGAAGCTTATCAAGACACTTTATACACACATTCATTAAGACAATTTTATAGAGAATGCGACATTTATGGAACCGTCGATTTTATATTCGGAAATGCAGCTGTTGTATTACAAAACTGTAACTTGTACCCGAGACAACCGTTGCAGAACCAGTTCAATGCTATTACGGCTCAAGGTCGTACCGATCCAAACCAAAACACAGGAACATCGATTCACAATTGTACAATTACACCTGCGGATGATTTGGTTTCGAGCAACTATACTGTTAAGACGTATTTGGGACGACCATGGAAAGAGTATTCAAGGACGGTTTACATGCAATCATACATGGACGGTTTTGTTGAACCGGTTGGTTGGAGAGAATGGAATGGAGATTTCGCATTGAGTACGTTGTACTATGCTGAGTATAACAATACCGGTTCCGGTTCAAATACCACGAATCGGGTGGTTTGGCCTGGTTATTACGTCATCAATTCTACTGATGCGAGTAATTTTACTGTTTCTAATTTCTTATTTGGAGATGAGTGGATGGTCCAGAGTGGTGTGCCTTTTATGGCCGGTTTACTTTCGTAATTTCTTGTATTCGGTTATTTGTTCTTAATTTATTATTAATTATACTGTTAAATTTTGTGGAAAATTGAATTTATATATTATTTAAAAAATATAAAAGAGAAATAGATTATAATAATATCATAAAATAAAATTACCATAAAATAGCACATTTTAAAGTTTTCTTCCAAATCTAGCATCCCAAAATTAAGCTCAAAATAGCAAATACTTATATAAAATATTTATTTATTCTAAATAAATTATACATAAACTTAAAGTATTATATTTGGGTTCATTTTTTCCAATTTAGGGTTTAATTTTTTCTATTAAAATATAGTTTTAATGTATTTTAATTTTAAATTTGTGCTATTATTAGAAATTTAAACTAATGATATTATTTTGGAATAAAAACTTAAAAAAGTGTTATTTTAGACATTTGCCCTAAAATAAAATTACCATAAAATAGTATTAAATTTTATTTTTTTAAATTTAACATAGTAAAATTAAAATTCATAAAATAACATAAATTATTAAGTAATTGACTAAAATAGCATCATTTCAAATTTTTGTTCCAAATATAGTACTAGTCATTTAAATTTTCAAAAATAGTGTAAATTTAATACTAAAATAATTGAAAACTTATTCCTAATGAAAAAAATGTAAATCCTAAATTGGAAAAAGTGAACCTAAATATTATGTTTTAATTTTATATATATTTTATTTAAGGTAAATAATTATTTTTACCTAATTTATAAATAAATATTATGTTTAAGTTATTTTAAATAAATTATATATAAAATTAAAACATAATATTTGAATTTATTTTTTCTAATTTATAATTTAAAGTTTTTTCATTAATACTAAAATTTTAATTATTTTATTATTAAATTTATGATATTTTTAAAAATTTAAATAAATAATATTATATTTAAAAAAATTAAAATACTGTTATTTTACTCCATTGCCCAATAGATTATTTCAATTTAATGCAATTTGGAGGTTCAATAGCAACTCAGAGATGAGAGCTGAGAGTGAGAACTGAAACGGAGACAAGAAGAAAACAATGGAGAAGATAGAGCACGCAACGATTTCCACTAATGGCATAAACATGCATGTGGCTTCGATCGGTTCAGGTCCAGTTATACTCTTCCTCCATGGTTTCCCTGATCTGTGGTACTCATGGCGCCACCAGCTTCTCTCTTTCGCTGACTTAGGGTACCGCGCAATCGCTCCGGATCTCCGAGGATACGGCGATTCTGATGCGCCTCCTTCTCCCAGTTCTTACACCATCCTTCATATCGTCGGTGACCTCGTCGGATTACTGAATTCACTCGGCGTGGACCGGGTTTTCCTCGTCGGCCACGATTGGGGAGCAATCGTCGCGTGGTGGCTCTGTATGATCCGGCCTGATAGAGTCAACGCGCTGGTCAATACAAGCGTTGTATTCAATCCGAGAAATCCTTCTGTGAAACCTGTTGATGCGTTTAGGGCTCTGTTCGGCGACGATTACTACATCTGCAGGTTTCAGGTGAGACTTTAAACCCGTGAAACTTAAATTCAAACAATAAAGAATATAATTAAGGGTTTGTTACTCGAGTAAATGAAAGATGGTTTTGATACTCTCTCCTCTTATCTACAAGATTTTAGGCAAATTACTTATAGCTATTGTTTATTTGTTCGATATTAGTAGTGATTCTCCAGTTTTTATCACTCTTTTTTTGGCCATGACATGCGGAATTTGATGCTGTTTGAAGTATTTTTGAACGTCGACAATGTGTATTGAAATGGAAATTACACAAAATCAGCCACCATTAATCGTGGATCTATGGAAACTGGGATCATACCTATATAAAGCTCAGATTAGCAAGTTGCAATTGTGATGATTTGAAAAAGGCAATGCCGCAATAGTAGTTAAAGATCATTTACTTTATTTTGGGTATGTGGTTGCTTTAAGCAATTGCAAGTTGGATCAGTCTTATGGTTTCCATTTGCTTGAATTGGTCTATATACTGATGATTCAGAGTTCTTTTCCCCAGGAGCCTGGAGAGATTGAAGAGGACTTTGCCCAAGTTGATACAAAGAAGCTAATAAATAGATTTTTCACGTCGCGTAATCCACGTCCACCTTGCATTCCAAAGACAACTGGTTTCAGCGGTTTACCTGATCCACCTTCTTTGCCTGCTTGGCTCACCGAACAAGACATCAGTTTCTATGCAGACAAGTTTAGCCAAAAAGGTTTCACCGGTGGATTAAACTACTATCGCGCTTTGAACCTGTAAGTCTTATAAACTCTAGCCACCAATTCCAAAACATACATTGTCTTCTCATGGTTATCTAAATCGATCTGGTCTTATCCTAATCCCCAGAAGCTGGGAACTCACGGCGCCATGGGCGGGTCTACAAATCAAAGTCCCTGTGAAATTCATTGTGGGTGATCTTGACATTACATACCATATACCTGGAACAAAGGAATACATACATGAAGGTGGTTTGAAGAAACATGTACCGTTTCTACAAGAAGTTGTGGTAATGGAAGGTGTAGCTCATTTCCTCCATCAAGAGAAGCCCGACGAGGTCACTGATCATATCCATGGCTTCTTCAAGAAATTCTGAACCCGTAAAATCGCGTTCTTGTTGTAGTTTCTCTTCTGAACAATGCCAAATTCGCTTTGATAAGGTAAGGTTGATGTAATGATTAAGCTTGGTCAAGGTTACTCTTGACTTACTGTCTTACTTGGTCTGACCCTACTTTGTACTGGGTTGAAGCCTTGAATGATAGTGTGTATGTTACTTTGTTTAATAATTTACAAAAATGTAATCAAACAAATATTCTCTGAAGTATTTATATCATCTGTTAGAATAATAAATCTCGCAGATATTTGCAGGTAGTAAATAATTTATGATTACAAGGATTAATTGGCTGGAATAGGCGCATTCGAATATTTGTTTTGGTTTTAATCGGTTATTTTTTGTTTCGGTTTTTTTGGTTGGTAAGTTTAAACATTTATTTGGTTATTTTTATATTTCGGTCGGTTTCAGTTGGTTCGATTACTAAATTTAAAAATCAAAAATAACTAAAATAATTAAAAATAATCAAAAAAAATTAAAATAATCAAAAATAATTAAAATAATAAAAAATAATTAAAAAAAATTAAAAAAATAATTAAAAAATAACAGAAAAACTAAAAATAATCAAAAATAATCAAAATATCAAAATATTTTTTGGATAACCAATTTTGATTTTCAATTCGATTTTGATTAGTAACCAATAATTATGGTTTTTCAAATAGGTAATTGACTAATTTAGCACTAAATAATGTTTTAGTGACTAAATTAGCATCACAAACCTAAACTTCCACAAATAACATTTTTTTAAGTGAAAAAGACTAAAATAACCTTTAATCTAATATTCTGCAAAATTATAAACTAAGCTGCGAAAGGGTCGAACCTTGGTCCCTTTAATAAAAGGAGTATGTAACCTTAATACGAGCTAGGAGGGGGAGGGGATCGAACCTTGGTTCTTTTGAAAGAGAAGGAGTCTGTAACCACTACACTACTGTAACTAATCAACATATAACCATTTTGTGTATTATATATATCTGTCTTTAGTTTATATAACAAAATCTTAATATGAGCTCGAGGAGGGGGGGATCGAACCTTGGACCACTTTTAAAAAGATGGAATGTGTAACCAATACACTACTCTAACTATTTTGTTTATTATATCTATCTGTGTTTAGTTTAAATAGCAAAATTTAGGAATTAAACGCTATTGCATAAAAAGCCTCAAAACTCAATATTACATCTAATTGTGTGAATTCAAGTTTCATAATAAATCTGATATCTAATTGTGCTGGACATTTTTATGTTTTCGTTTATAACTTGTATTTGTGATTGCTGAAGGTTGATAAACACTCTTGCTCATGTTTTTTAGATAAACATTTCTTGCTCCTGTTAATTAATCATATGCAATTTCACGTTTTAGGAAGAAATTCCTAAAACATAAGATATTATTCCTAAATTTGCATAAAGTATTTCTAAATTATGCATAAAATGTGACTACTAACCTAAATTTAGTAAAAAATTCTTAATTTTAAGGAAATCTTATCTAAATAAAATAATTAAATTAAAGAAAAAAATTAAAAAATATAATATGGGAGATCGAACCATGTACCATGAATTATAACAAGAAGATGTATAACCAATACGTTATAGTACTCAATCAACATAAATTACCTTGTTTAATATATATTCTTCTGTTCAATTAAAATATAAAAATATTAAATCAGTTCAGTGGAATCAAACCCTGGACATATGAGTGAAACAAGTAGTGTGTTACCAATATGTTGTGGTAGCTAATTGACATATGAACATTGTATTTTAACTAAATTAGGTTTTCAGCTCTTTGTTTTAATTGGAGGATAGTAAAGTCTTTTTTGATTGGTCAAAATGCTATATTAGTGAATTTTTATATTGAATGCTATATTTATCGTTAAAACATAATTTAGTACTAATATAGGGTATTTTTCTTTTCAAATATCTGTTTGATTATTTTTTTGTAATCGAATATCAACTGAAATTATTTTTCGATTTATTTTTGGTTCGATTTGATTCGATTCGGATTATTTGCGCGGATAAAAATGTTTCCATACATAAATAATATACACTCTTGAGCGCGTTACAGCAACGCGCCTATGACGCGTTAAACTCCGCGCTGCGTATTGGTGAGTCAAAAGTATTTACAATTGAGGAAACAGGTCAGAGAAACCGCTCCGGTGTTGAAAAGACAAAAAGCACCCTCGTCTTCTTCCGTCGCACCGCTTCTACCGCGATGTCATTTTGGTCCAAACTAAGTTCCCTTTAGAGAAAAATCCACCAAATCAATCTGTTGTCTCCTCCTTCGCTGTACGCTCACCTAAAACCAATCGGAGAGAAATAATGCAATCGTCGAAAGGACGGCGGAAACTGGGTGCCACAACCACCGGAGCCGGTATGGACTCTGGGGAGAAGCTTGATGAACTCTTGATATCGTCTGCGATTTGTAACGGTGAGGATTTGGGACCATTTGTTCGCAAAACGTTTGGTACGGGGAAGCCGGAGACTCTTCTTCACCATCTCAAGTATTTTGCGCGATCCAAGGAATCGGAGATCGAGGAGGTGTGTAAGGCTCACTATCAGGACTTTATTAACGCTGTAGACGATCTCAAATCGCTTCTCTCCGATGTTGAATCGCTTAAATCTTCGTTGTCTGAATCCAACTCTAAACTCCAATCCGTCGCGGCGCCGCTTCTTTCGTCTCTCGATTCGCTTGTTGAGGCGCAGACTGTGTCAAAGAACGTCGATCTGGCGATTGGAGCCGTGACGCACTGTGTTCGCGTTATGGAACTCGTTTCCCGAGCCAATCAGCATCTTCAGAGCGGTAACTTCTATATGGCATTGAAGGGTGTGGACTCTATTGAGAGCGATTTCATGGGAAAAACTCCGTCGTCGACGCTGAAACGGATGCTGGAGAAAAGGATTCCGGCAATTCGATCTTATGTGGAGAGGAAGGTGAGCAAAGAGTTCGGAGATTGGTTGGTGGAGATCCGTGTGGTGAGTCGAAATTTGGGTCAGTTGGCGATTGGCGAAGCTTCCGCGGCTCGTCAGCGAGAGGAAGAGCTCAGGATCAAGCAGAGGCAAGCGGAGGAGCAGAGCAGAGTCAGCCTACGTGATTGCGTCTACGCGCTAAACGAAGAAGACGACGATGAATTCGGTTCTGGTCCTGACAGCAGTGATGCTGGTAGTTCTTCCGGCAGTGGATTGCTAGGATTTGATTTGACTCCACTTTATAGAGCTTATCACATTCATCAGACATTATCCCTTGAAGATCCTTTCAAGCAGTACTATTTTGAGAACAGGAAACTTCAGCTCACATCTGACTTCCAGGTATCCTCTATGACTCCGTTTCTCGAGTCTCATCAGACGTTTTTCGCACAGATTGCTGGGTTTTTCATAGTAGAGGATAGAGTTTTAAGAACTGGAGGAGGTTTGATTTCCAAGCTTGAAGTGGAGAATTTGTGGGACCTTGCTGTTACTAAGATGTGTGCTGTGTTGGAGGATCAGTTCTCAAGGATGCAGACAGCGAATCATCTCTTGTTGATTAAGGATTATGTGAGCTTGTTAGGGGTAAGTCTACGAAGGTATGGTTATGCTGTTGATTCCCTTCTCGAAGTACTAAGCAAGCACAGGGATAAATACCATGAATTGTTACTATCTGATTGCCGTAAACAGATCACAGAAGCCTTGTCAGCAGATAAGTTTGAGCAGATGTTGATGAAGAAAGAATATGAATATTCCATGAATGTGCTCTCTTTCCAGTTACAAACATCAGATATAGTACCAGCATTCCCTTACGTTGCTCCATTTTCAACCACAGTGCCAGATTCTTGCCGGATTGTAAGGTCTTTTATTGAGGATTCGGTTAGTTTCATGTCTCACGGAGGTCAGCTTGATTTTTATGATGTAGTGAAGA
Organism: Pugionium cornutum; assembly: GCA_018901935.1. Lineage (NCBI taxonomy): Eukaryota > Viridiplantae > Streptophyta > Magnoliopsida > Brassicales > Brassicaceae > Pugionium > Pugionium cornutum. The sequence goes on along the minus strand of CM032159.1, from coordinate 41,136,387 downwards.
AGTATCTGGATAGGCTTCTAGGGGAGGTTCTCGATGAGGCTCTTTTGAAACTAATTAGCACGTCGGTTCATGGAGTTTCTCAGGCAATGCAAGTTGCAGCAAACATGGCCGTGTTTGAGCGTGCTTGCGATTTCTTCTTCCGTCATGCTGCTCAGCTTTCAGGAGTTCCCTTGAGAATGGCGGAGAGAGGTAGGAGGCATTTCCCATTGACTAAATCCCAAAACGCTGCTGAAGATACACTCTCGGGATTACTTAAGAGGAAAATCGACGGTTTCATGACATTGATCGAGAATGTCAATTGGACAAGCGACGATATTCCAAAAGGTGGGAACGAGTACATGATCGAAGTATTGATCTACTTGGAGACTTTGGTTTCCACTGCCCAACAGATATTACCCGCTAAAGTCCTGAAAAGGGTTTTGCGTGATGTCCTTGCACACATTTCTGAGAAAATCGTTGGAACGTTATGTGGAGATCTAGTAAAAAGATTGAGCATGGCGGCCATAAAAGGACTTGAAGTAGATATTCAGTCTCTGGACTCTTTTACAGAACAACTAACTCCATTGCTCACGGATAAAGAAGCTAAAGAGATGAAAAAGGCTTTCGTTGAGATAAGACAAATGATCAATTTGCTTCTGAGTAGTCAACCTGAGAATTTCGTTAACCCAGTGATTAGAGAAAGAAGCTACAATGCTTTGGATTACAGGAAAGTTGCGACGGTCTCTGAGAAATTCAGAGATCCATCCGATAGTATTTTCGGGACTTTTGGAACGAGAGGGTCGAGGCAAAACCCAAAGAACAAATCGTTAGACGCTTTAATAAAGAGATTGAAAGATGTGAGCTGATGATTCCAAAGCACAAACACAAACAACAAAACGTAAGTATGAATCTTCTTCTCCTTTGTCTATCTTGACATCATTGTTAAATATCTGAATTGCTTTTTATATTCCATTGTTGATGATTCGTTGGTCTCTCAGAAAACGGCAGAAACACAAACTGTTTTTCACTCCAAGATTGTATCTTTTCAATTAATTTCTCAATGATTTTTGATAGTTCGATGTTCAAGTTACAAATGATTTTTTTGGAACTATAGTCATGTTCGTTTGTTAGCTGCATTTATCTGCGGTCAGGCGATGTGTTCTGCGTTACAATTTTTTTGATCGTTGGTTAAAACAATGATATGATTAAAAATTTGCGATTAACCGTAGTTGCAACTATCAGTGACCGACAAATAAATAATATATGTCATAACTGCAACCGTAATATTAACCGCAGTCACAATCAAAACTTTCTGCCGTGAACAAATCAACAAAACTTATATGACAATTTGGTTTTAGTTATTTTACTTCACAAAATGTAAAAACATAGGAAATTTGGTCTCAAGTAGAAACGCGATCGTCGTTTCATCCGCCATTTTAACACGTGACCTTACCGTCGATCAAATCTCCACCGTTCATCTACCGCATGGTCTCTTCATCAAGACACAAACACGTAACCACTGGTTCAGTTCCAAAGTAGACGTCAAAAAAGCTTAGCTTCTAAAGAGAAGAAAAATAGACACGAACCATAGCAACAAAGAGAAGAACCCATGTCGTCGAACTTAATACCCACTTCAACTTTCTTCTTCTTTCTTTTCCTCACCCTCTCTTTCGCCGTTTCAGACCAAAAGCCAACTGCTTACGACGCCGTCAAAGTCTACAACTTACCTGTCGGAATCCTCCCAAAAGGCGTCGTTGATTACGAGCTTAACCCAAAAACCGGCGATTTCAAAGTCTACTTTAACGACACTTGTAAATTTTCCATCCAATCGTACCAGCTCAAATACAAATCAACCATCTCCGGCGTTATATCCACCGGCAATGTCAAGAACTTGAAAGGTGTTAGCGTTAAGGTGCTTTTCTTATGGGTTAATATCGTTGAGGTGTCTCTCTACGGTGGCGATCTCGAATTTTCGGTCGGGATCGCGTCGGCGAGTTTCCCGGCGGTTGATTTCGTTGAGAGTCCACAATGTGGTTGTGGGTTCGATTGTAATGGGCTTATCTTTTCTTCTTAAGTGGGCCTTTTGTAGTCCTGAATATAAAAGAATAAGTGATATATTTTAATTCACAAGGCTTTTTTGCTAAGAGCATGAGAATTAATTAAGTAATAAATTCAATGTCCACATGATTTTTTTTTATGTTACAAATGTATTTTTGGAGTCGTGGATTAATTCGTTATGTTATCACTTCAAGTTTGTAAAATTACTTTTTCAATGTTTTTCCTTTTGTTTTCTTATTTTTTCTAAGACAAAATTGCATAAAATTATTTAGAGTTTTGACTTTTCCTTTTGTTTTTATTTATTTTATAATTATTAATTATTGATTACAAATAAACTATTAGAAAATAGGATAATTGTTTAAAATAACACTTTCTAAAAAAAAATTTCAAATATAATACTAATTATTTAAATTTTAAAAAGTAATATAAGTTTAATATTAAAATAATTTTAAAAAATAAAAAAAATCTAAATTTTAAATTAAAAAAATTGAATCTAAATATTATATTTTAATTTTATATATAGTTTATTTAGAATAAATAATTATTTTCTCATAATAATTTCTGTTAATTTAAGAATTTTATGTTTAATTTAATATATTTAGAAGATAAAATTAAAAAAATACTATTTTATTGTATTACTTTAAATATATACATAAGTCAATAAATTAATTATTTTGTTAAATTATACAGCATTAACTATTTTATTAACAATGTTTAATGTTCCGTTAATTATTATAACGACTTGAACTTAAAATATAATCTGATGGTTTATAGCGTTATATTTATCATTTGATGGTTTAAAATGTAAGTGATATTTTATGGAGGTTTAAAATATTAATAGCTTCTAATATTAAAAAAAAAAATTTAATGCAACTTTTCTTTTTTAAAACTAAATACAAAATATTTAAAAAAAATTAAACCAACAATATTCAATCAAATGTCCAAACCAATCAACTTTGAATTCACCTCTCTAATAAGCTATACAAATTTACCCTACTAGTATATATATATATATATATAAATAACATGTTGATAACATTTAACCAAGTGTTCGTAATTTAGGAGTTTTTAGTGATTGAGGTTTACAATTTAACTAGATTTATACTCACGTCATGCGTGGGGAAAAATATTCGCAAAATTATAATTAATTAGTAAATATAAATTAAATATTTAACTTTTATTTAAAATTACTTTTAACATTAATTTTTGTATATATAAATTAAGAAAATAAAAATAATTATTTTTTACGAATTTAATAGTATTTTTTTTTAGTTTAATACAATATATTAATTCTCTAACCAAATTAATAACAATGATATAATTATAATTATTCTAATAAGTTAATCTTGTTTTTATATTTATTTGAAATTTACTGTAGTGATGACACGTCAACATGATAATTCTGTTAATAACACGTCAGAGTAAGATTATTTTCTTAAATTATTTCTCAAATAATATATTAGGGATTACAGTAGTAACTTAAATCTATTTATATTTATTTGAAATTATTTATAAATTAACGTATAAAAAAATTAAAAAAATTAAAATTATTTTTTTTCAAATGTAATAATATTTTTTGGTTAGTTGAATCAATTATATTTATTCTCTAACCAAATTAATATCAGTGGCATGTATTGTAATTATTCTAGTAACTTAAACCTTTTTATATATTTAATTTGAAACTCGTTGTGGTGTTGACACGTCAGCATGGTATTTTTGTTATTAACACGTCAGAATAAGGTTATTTTGTTAAAAAGTTTCTCAAATAATATATTAGGGATAATATATTAGGGATAAGTATGGTATAAATTCACATGGACTCCTATCATATTATATATGCGTACGTTTAATTATTTATAAGAGTTTTAAATCACAAAAACTCTAAATTAATAAATTGCACAAACTTTGAACCTAACCAACTAAAATTATAAATTTAGAATGTCATTTTCTCTTCATTTTTATAGTTATGATGCATTCTTATCCATATCCATTTCATAATCATTCTAAACCGGGTCATTATGTCCTGATCCATTAGTCAACGCGTCTGAAAAGACATCAGTTTAAGAAGTCAACGAATATGCCAACACATTAATTTACGGTTTAGTAAATTAATTATAGTTAAATTCAAAAAAAAGTAGATTTAATACATCAATTTCAAGTTTCTTCCATTAATATAGTTATATATATATATATATATTTGTTAAATCAATCTATGCGGATATGTAGATAGTGATTATACTGCTAATATAATTGTATTATTTAACATTTATTGAAAGAGAAGAGAATTAACTAAAGCAAATCCCTAATATATTATTTGAGAAACTTTTTAACAAAGTAACCTTATTCTTACGTGTTAATAACAAAAATACCATGCTGACGTGTCAACACCATATGAAGTTTCAAATTAATATATAAAAGGGTTTAACTTACTAGAATATCCCTAATATATTATTTGAGAAACTTTTTAACAAAGTAACCTTATTCTTACGTGTTAATAACAAAAATACCATGCTGACGTGTCAACACCATATGAAGTTTCAAATTAATATATAAAAGGGTTTAACTTACTAGAATAATTACAATACATGCCACTGATATTAATTTGGTTAGAGAATAAATATAATTTATTCAACTAACCAAAAAATACTATTACATTTGCAAAAACAATACTTTTTATTTCTTTAATTTTTTTGTACGTTAATTTATAAATAATTTCAAATAAATATAAATAGATTTAAGTTACTACCACAATCCCTAATACATTATTTGAGAAACATTTTAATAAAATAACTTTACTGTGACGTGTTATTAACAGAAATATCATGCTGACGTGTTATTACTAAAATAAATTTCAAATAAATATATAAATGAGTTTAACTTATTAGAATAATTACAAGTATATCATTGTTATTAATTTGGTTATATAATTAATATATTTTATTAAACTAACAAAAAAATACTATTAAATTCGTAAAAAATAATTATTTTTCTTTTCTTAATTTGTATATACAAAAATTAATATTAAAAATAATTTTAAATAAAATTTAAAATTATATAAATATTTAATTTATATTTACTAATAAAATATAATTTTCGAATATTTTTCCCCACGCATGGCGTGGGTATGAATCTAGTTAGATTTTTATTAATGCATGTTGGATATTATGGTCATTTTTCGTTTGTCATCGTAGGAACCTCTGGAAAATTATTGTTCGTTTATCTATCGTAGTTATCTGCAGTCAGACACAGCGGTCAGACGCTACGTCCTATATCGTAATCTTTTTTTACCGTTGATTAAAATAGATGTACGACTAAAAATATGTGATCAACAGCAATCGTAACCATCGGCGACAGACAAACGAATAACATATACTGTAACAGCAACCTCAGTATTGCCCACAACCGCAACCGACTACAGCGACCAAACGAAAAATACTTATGTCAATATATCAAATTCTAATGTTATATCGTTAATATATTATTTGAGAGATGTTTGAAGAAAATAACATTATTGTAACACATTATTAACATAAATATCATACTAACATGTTATCAGCACAATGAATTTAAAATAAATATACAAATGAGTTTAAATTAATAAAATAGTTATAATATATTCATTACTATTAATTTGGTTAGAAAATCAATATATTTCGGTAAACTAACCAAAATACTATTAAATTCGTTAAACCAATTATTTTTATTTCTTTAATTTGCATAATTTATAAATAATTTTAAATAAATATATAAATAGATTTAAATTATTATAATAATTATAATATATATCACTACTATTAATTTGGTTAAAAAAATCAATAATTGAATTATAATATACGAATATCTAAATCTTAGTTAAGTGTTATGACTTAAAACGATTGATAATGAATTGGTTAACTTAATCCCATCATTGTATTGTAATAAATTGCAATCCGAGAGAGTTTGTATGTACCATCCAAACTCAAAAATCACATTGCTTTTTCACCCAAATAATTTATATCATTTTAACAGTTTACGTTGAAAAGTTGAGAAATTGCTTAGTGAATCCCTAATATATTATTTGAGAATCTTTTTAACAAAATAACCTTACCATGACGTGTTAATAACAAAAATGTTATGCTGACGTGTCAACACCAACGTCAATATATTTAAAAAGGTTTAAGTTACTAGAATAATTACAATATATGCCACTGATATTAATTTGGTTAGAGAATCAATATATTTTATTCAACTAACCAAAAAATAGTATTATATTTGTAAAAAGAATAACTTTTATTTCTTTAAACTTTTAATACGTTAATTTATAAATAATTTCAAATAAATATAAATAGATTTAAGTTATTACCTAATCCCTAATATATTATTTGAGAAACAATTTAAGAAAATATTTTACTCTCACGTGTTATTAACAAAAATACCATGTTTACGTTTCATCATTACAGTAAATTTCAAATAAATATATAAATAGACTTAAGTTATTCGAATAATTACATATATGTCATTGTTATTAATTTGGTTAGAGTATTAATATATTTTATTAAACTAATCAAAAATACTATTAAATTCATAAAAATAATTTTTTTTTTCTAAATGTATATATACAAAAAATAATGTTAAAAATAATTTTAAATAAAAATTAAAATTATATAAATATTTAATTTATATTTACTAATAAAATATAATTTACAAATATTTTTCCCCACGCATGGGTATAAATCTAGTTGTTAATTAATTAAAAAAAAGTTCCATTGGAATAAATCATACATACATTCAACAATCCTTATGTTCTATTACAAATAGATAAAACGAAACGCTTCTCTATTTTATTTTATTACAGAAATCGAAACGAACCAGATGAAATTAGGGTTCACCTCACCAAATCAGATCATTACCCATTACCCATTTCCCTAATCTCCTCTTATTAATCAAAAAGAGTTTCCTTTTGATATTAATTAAATCAATTCTTGTGGTTTAACAGAGCTGCTCGAAGCTCTGCTGGGTCAATTTCTTTTAAACCGGTTTCCGGTTTGTAATAACCGGTTTTAGGATCTGGAACCCAAGATATCTTCCGGTTCGAATTTTCCACTATCTTCTTCTTCATCACCGCTGAAACGCTACTTTGCGTCCCCGTCGCCGTAAATCCGCGTCTGTTAATAGAATAAACACAAAATACGACACCGTTTAGAAACCATAGCATAACTACCCAGAAAACACAGAGCTTCGTGAGATTTTACCGGAAGATAGCATTGGAGAGTTCTTGAGAAACGAAAGTAGATACTATCTTAACGTTAGAGAGAGAACGAGCCATTTCGGATTGTATATAGAGAGATAAAAAGAGAGAATACAGACAAGAAAAAGTTGAAACTTTGTGTTTTTGGTGTGGAGGTTTTTCTTCTTTTCGCCGCCGCAGATGGATAGAGTTATCCGATGAATGAACTGCGGCAACGAGATTGAAGAAACTTGGTTTAGTCTGTGTTCTCTCTTTCTCTCTCTGATTGATATTAGAAATGGGTTGAGAAGAAGAGAAGAGATGAAAGGTTTATATAGAAGTAACACGAAGGAAGAGAGAAACATGGACATAACTACGAAAATGTCTTTTCACTTCCCAGAAATGACTGCGTCAATTATGGCCTTTGACCCATAATTAGCTTTGCTTTTTTTATTAAATCAAAAATTAGACTTTTTATTTTTTTTTAAAAATTTATTAGTATTTTAAGGGGGTACAATAAATATTTTATTCTGAAATCCTCAGAATTGTCAAATTTTGATTTGACCTATCTAATTTTTATATTACGAATAAAAAATTCTGATTATATTTTAAAGATTTAAAACATATAATCAACTATGTAATATGATATAATAAAAAATAGAAAAAAATAATTATAAGCTATACAAAATATAATTCATCACATAAATACATATTTAATGTTTTGAAATATATTTAAAGCTATAGAAAGTATGTGGATAAACCATGATATATGATTATATTTTTTTAATCTACCCGACTAACTCCGTTAATTAGAGTTTTGACTAATCAAAAATTAAATTATTATGTTAATCGTATGTTCCTTATATATTTATGTTATCTATATATTTCTTGTAGTTTTATATATATTTTAAAATTAGATTTATAAATTTCACGGCATACACGAAATAAAATAATTACTGAATAAATATAATATAATTTCACTTATAAAATATACTATAGTTATTCACAAAATATTATTATTTGAGATTTAAAATCCGATTATATCTACCAAAAATATTATTTTATTATTTTAATATAATGATAGTTTGTATTTTGTTTGAATAATTGATGATTATATGTAAAATACATTTTATTCGTAGAATATTAGAAATAATCATTTATTTTCATATTTAAATCAAATACTCAAGTTTTAAAATATCAAATTTATAACATATGATAACATGTTACGATAGAATATTAATTATTTATAATTTCTGTATGTGTAACTTAAAAAAGTAAAAAAAATATTTTTTTGAAATAAATAATTGTTTTTGTTAGTTTAATAAAACATATTAATTCTCTAGTCAAATTAATATTAGTGGTATATATTGTAATAATTATAATAATTTAAGCTTATTTTATATTTATTTGAAACGGTAATGACACGTCATCATAATACTATTGTTAATAATACATCAGAATAATATTATTTTCTAAAAGTATATCTCAATTAATATACTAGATATTGTATGTCATTGAATATAATTGATAATATTGGTAATTATTTTTAAAAAAAATTAATAATATTATATTTTGAGGAGGTGGAATTTCTTCTCTTCATTGATTCTCTACGACCGCTAGCATCGTGAAAGGGTTCTTTGTTCCCTCAGCTTCATAGTGTCTCCACAACCATCAGGTTTATTTCTTTTTATATATATTTCCGTGTAGGGATGTTAAAATGGGTATACCCACCCCATATAAAACTCAACCCATTTAAACCCCAAACCCTATAAAACTCATTTATTATAAGATCTAATAGGGTTACCCATTTATACCCATTTATAATTACACTAACCCATTTAAACCTATTTAAACCTATTTAACCCATTTAATCCATTTTAGGTTATATTTTTTTCTTTTTGTTTATATTTATTTATAACCATTATATTCTTAATAAAACAATATTATAATTTTTATTTTAAAAATAGGTAATAACTTTATTTATTTGTTAAAATATTATTTTTTATAAATATATTAAAATATTTTTAATAAAATAAAATATTGAATTTTTGTCATATGATTCATAGGAAATTTGAGTTTTCTAACATTTTTAAATGTTATAATGGGTAAAATTACTTTATTTAGAATTCACTCTGTTTAAATTCATTTTTAATCAAGAAATTATTCTACATTTTTGTTAAAAATTAAGCATTTTTTATCCAAAAAGTGATTCTATATTTTTTCTTCAAAAACGCAATTCAATATTTTTTGCCAAAAACGTAATTCAAAATTTTTTCGTCGAAAACGTAATTCCATATTTTTCCACCAAAACGTAATTCAACATTTTTCCACTAAAAACGTGATTACATATTTTTCTAAAACCGTGATTTCATATTTTTCCATTAATTTCATATTTTTCCGCCAAAAAATGTAATTTTGCATTTTCTTGTCGAAAACGTGATTTCGTATTTTTGGCAAAAACATAATTCATTATTTTTTCAGAAAATAATAATTTCGTATTTTCCCGCCAAAACAAAATTTCGTATTTTCACGTTAAAAATATAATTTTATATTTTTTACTGAAACGTGATTTTTTATTCGTTATTTTTTACAAAAAGTTATTGACTACTTATTTTAAAATATTTGTTTGAATCATTGTTGATTAAACAAAAATAAAATATAAATGGGTTTAATAAGGTACCCATTTTCTTAAAGTAAAAACCCTTTTAATAAATGGGTTTTAAATGAATATCCATTTAAACCCATTAATCTTAATTCTAATAAATGGGTATAAATGGATTTTTAAATTTGTAAATACTCACTAAAAACCCATTAATGATAAACCCATTTTAACATCTCTATTTCCGTGGTAATGTTTTCGCATCTCGTTTTCTTTAATTTTTTAATCATAACTTTATGTTAGAATTTGGGTTGATGATCTAAACCATCATATTACAATCATTCCACCCGAAATTTGGAAGTCCGCCTAATGCTCCACCTACTAATTCCACACACTAATCATCTTTATCGATCTTATAATTCAGTTTTATTTTTTGATTTAACATTTAACCATAAAATCGTGGTTTACCTATTTAAACCGACATTAAACCAAGATTTAATATAGTAAAAATTAGTCTGACCCGTAGTAAAACCCGACCAACCTACGAAACTTAACTATATCTCTACTTTATGTTCATAATTTTAAATCTTCTAAAATACTAAAAACTTTAACGTTGCGGAAATGTCTAAATCTGAATTTGTTCTACACTAAACCATGACTCCATGAGCAATCTATTTGAAACTTCAAATGGAACATAAAAGTGTTTCTTCAAATGGAATAGTTGTGTTGTGTCATGTGTGTATGCTTATGAGATGTTTGTGTCGAGAAAACATAAGCCTCCATAATTAGTACATAAAAACATACCTTTTTTATAAGAACATGAAAATTCTTAATTCAGAGGATTATGCGAAGATCGGTGAACTGGTGACAAGTCATGAATGGGAACAAGGTGAAAGGTTTACTCAACATATATTAATGAGTAATAGTTTAAAATATCATATTTTATATTTACCACTATAAAATTAAAATTTTATAAATATCACAAATAATTATGTGAAAATACTATGTATTATAAATAAATTACACATAAACTTAAAACATTATATTTGAATTCTTTTTTTTTCTAATTTATGGTTTATTTTTTTATTTTATTAAAATGAAGTTTTAATATATTTAAAATTTAAAAATGTGCTATTTCAGACAATTGCTATTTATTAATTATAAGATGTTCATTTTTCTTAATTATATACTCAAATGTTTGTTTAAAATAGTAATTTTTTAAGTTTTTGTTCCAAAATAGTATAATTAATTTAAATTTCCAATAATCGAGTAAATTTATGATTAAAATACTTTAATTTTTGTTTGTTATAGAAAAATTAAACCGTTAAGAAAAATGAATCCAAATATAATATTTTAAATTTATGCATAATTTATTTACAATAAATAAATATTTTTATATAATTATTTGTGCTATTTTAAAAATTTTAATTTTATGATGGTAGATTTAGAATAAAATTTTTAAAATATTATTTTATGTTATTATTGTATATACTTTTTCATTCCAAAATCCGCATTTGGTTTATACTCACAATCGGCCAATAAATAATTTAAAATTATCAAGGGGAAAAATATTTATGGAAACCATATGCAATATAAAACTGAATCTCAGAAAAAAATTAAAAAGAATAAAACACAAATGCTAAATACAATTATCACAAAAAAATATTTTTCCCAAAAAAGTTGTTTTGAACAATGAAAAATGATTCAGAAATGATACTTTAGAAGAGGCATTAGGTTTATGCATGTAGTTGATTATGATATTGCAAATGAAACTCAAAAAGAACAGTAACACCAAATATATTCAGAAGAAAGAAACAAACAATCTAATATCACAAAACTACTTTAAACCATATATACTCGTATACTTTTAGGTTAAGCCAAAATGAATCAATGCATGCTTCATAATTATGATATCGGGCCTGTTCGTTTCGTAGCCACAGGAATCTACGGCTGCGTCATGCGGCCAAACGTTGTTCGTTTGACCGCCGCAGGTTCCTGCGGTCAAACGCTGCGGTCGACCGCAGAAAGCTGCGATCAAAATTTTTAATCGCTGCGAAATTATAGCATTTGCGATCAAACAATTGCGATACAACTTGCGGCGACTAGGCCTGTCAATTTGGCTCATTACCCGCGGGTCCCGCCCCGTTTGACCCGCCGCGGGGCAGGTGCGGGTCGAAGGAAAAAAAAAGTTTATATGCGGGGCGGGTGCGGGTCGAAATTTTGGTATAGCGGGGCGGGTGCGGGTTTCGTTTTATTATTTTGCGGGTTGGTGGGTACCCGCAAATTTTGGGTCAAAATTATTTGACCAAAATTTAAACTAATTTAATTATAAACCAATTTAATTTTAAATCAATTTAATTCTAAACCAATTTAATACCAAACTTGATATTCAAAATTTATATAATTTGATGTTTTAAAAATTGAATTATGATATATTTGATGTATTAATTTTAGATTTATTATTATTTAGATTTATTTTAATTAAATATTTTTTAAAAAATTTAAAAACGAAGCGGGTCGCGGGTTACCCGCAAACCCGCTAGATTAATGCGGGGCGGGTGCGGGTTTTAAAAAAATGATTCGCGGGTTTTGCGGGTAAAAAAAATTTTTGAAAAAAAATCTTTAACCCGTCGCGGGGCGGGTCATGCGGGGTGGGTCCGACCCGCTTGACAGCACTAGCGGCGACAACCTGCGGCGATCAAACGAACAACAATATTGTTGCGTCTAACCGCAGCGTCTGACCGCAGGTCGCTGCGGCAGACAAACGAACAACGCTATCATTCTACAAGTTTTAAATGCTATTAACTTAAATATAGTAATATATAATTTGAACTTATGAACAATGAATCTTACTAGGTAGATAATTTTATTTCATGATTTATAGATATTATTTAAAATAAAAACAATAACATAGAAATGATTTAATAATTTTTTTAAAGCAGGATGTATTTGATTTATCAGAAATAGATCTGAACTACTCATAAGAAATCATGTGTCCCATGCAAGAGTTTACCGACTGTCTCATCATTTTTAATAAACAAAACGATTAAATTATAATGATTAATAATTACTTTTTAATATGTCTATTTTATATATAAGTATATTATAAAATATAAAAATTAATAAAAATTACTAATTTTATTAATTTAATTAAAATATGGTATAAAATATTTTACTTAATTCAATCAAAATTTATTTCTAATATTGTACTAGTTTTTATATTTTAAATTTTAAATTTTTTATCTTAACGCATATCTACTACATATTAAAAGAAAAACATTATTTATCATTTACAAATGATTTTAGAACTAGATCGGGATATTCAACAGAATCAATGAATTTCTATCAAAATGATTTGTTGAATATCATTCACGTTTTAGACCATAATAATGTGTTTCTAACTTTTTAATCTTCCATTCCCGACATGACACCTGATAGCATTAATTTGTTCAAAGATATTTACATCATTCTCCAACCTAATTTTATTTTTTTTTTCTTTAAACTCTAACCAGATTTAGATCCAAACATTTACGCATAAAAAGTATTAATATATTAAAATTAATTATTTATTTAATAAACATAGATTAAATACGCACAAAATTCATTTTTTATTTAAAATAATTTTTTGTTTAAAATTTAATATTAATTATATAAATAAAATAGAATAATACCCTAAAATAGTATTTTTAAAGTTTTTCTTCTAAATCTAGCATAATAAAATTAAATTCTCAAAAATAGCACAAATACTTATGTAAAAATACTTATTTATTCTAAATAAATTATACATAAACTTAAAATATTATATTTGGGTTCATTATTTCAGATTTAGGGTTTAATTTGTTTCTATTAAAATATAGTTTTAATGCATTTAATGTTAAATTTGTGCTATTATTGGAAATTTAAACTAATGATGCTATTTTTGGAACAAAAACTTAGAAAAGTACTATTTTAGACATTTGCCCAATAAAATATACAATGTAATCAAATTATAAAATAAATTTAAAATATCTATATCTTATATATTGAATAAAAAATATTATTAAATAGATAAAAAATTTGTACATTTGGTAAATATTCAACTAATCCAAACTTTTGTTTTATATTTTTTTGACTACATAATATTTTGTTTTAAATTGTGTTTGTTTTTTATGTCAAAATATTACGAATTTACATATAGTATATTATTATATTTTTATTTAATACTATTTTCGTAAACTCTAATATTAGATTTATACTCACGTCTTGCGTGGGAAAAATATTCTTAAATTATATAATATTATTTATTAGTAACTATAAATTAGATATTTATATAAATTTATTTTTTATTTAAAATTATTTTTAATATGAAGTTTTGTATATGTAAATTAAAGAAATAAAAATAATTGTTTTTTATGAATTTAATAATATATTTTATTAATTTAATAAAATATATTGATTATCTAATCAAATTAATAACAATGATATATATTATAATTATTTTAGTAAGTGAAACCTATTTATATATTTATTTGTAATCAATTGTAGTAATAACAAGTTATCATGACATTTATGTTAATAAAACGTTAAAATAATATTATTTTCTAAAAATATTTTTCAAATAATATATTAAGAATTTGTGTTAAAATGCTATGATCGATACCTTGTAAATTATATGTAAAATATTTTTTGTTTTATATATTAGAAATATGTAATAAATTTTTTAAAACCCATTGTATATCTAACTTTATAAGATTAAGATGATTTCTATGTTTTTGGAATAATTCTATTTTTTACTTTATTTTGAATATATACTTTTCAGAGTAATAAACAGAATGGAGTTTTTTCATTGAATTACTCTATTTTAAATAAACAAATATAAGAAAGAATAATACCCTAAAATATCATATTTTTAAGTTTATCTTTCAAATTTAGCACAATAAAACTAAAATTCACAAAATAACATAAATTATTATGTAAAAATAATTATTTACCTTAAATAAAATATATATAAAATTAAAACATAATGTTTGAGTTCATTTTTTCCAATGTAGGATTTAAATTTTTTTTATTAGAAATAAGTTTTTAATTATTTTAATATTAAATTTATTCTATTTTTGAAAATTTAAATGATTAGTGCTATATTTGAAATAAAAATTTGAAATGATGCTATTTTAGTGAAGTGGCCTATAAATACCGTTGAAGATTTGAATAAATTTGAAAATGTAAGATCGCTAGATCTAAGGAGGGGTAATTTCGTCATTTTACAATGGGACCCAAATGCAATCCAACGAAGAGCGGTGAGATCTTGGATAGAAATTTGAATTTCAATCTAATCTTACGATCTTTTGTTTGTTTGTTGGAAAACGAGAGAATAATAATATTAAAAAACACATAACCGATGTATAGAGACAAATGAATCAAAGTGTGTTCTTAAAAAGACAAACTAAACCCTAAATTCCGCAACAGGCCAAAACTCTTCAATATTTTTGAAAATATTGTACCGCGGGATTTCGCAGTTCACATTGCTTCTACATTGATTTCGTTGGCTTTGAATTCTCCAAAATCACCCAAGTTTTTTTTTTGTTTGACCGTCCAAGCAAACGAGCAGCTAGCTCCAGTAGAAGCAGCAGGTACAGATCTGTTTCTCCGAGTTTTCAGTTGTGGTTTTGTCTATTTCTCTACAAGTCGTCTGATTTCAAAGTTGCTGTCTGGTTATCAGTTCCTCGTAGTCTTTTATTTCTGGGTTGTTTCGAATTTTATTCGGCGGAAAGTTCGCGGCTTTATCAGTAATAGTCATTTGAAAGGATGAGATTTGAAAATTTTAGCGATTTCAGAGAAAAATCTTATGTTCTCGTGTTCGTTTTTTTGTTGCTATTTCTTTGGATCTTGTCTGATTTCTGTATGTTTTTTTTTATTTCCGGTTGAGATTTGAAAATGTAGGCTAATGTCTTTAAGAAGAAATCTTATGTGGTTGATGTGATTTTGTCTTGTGTGTTGCAGTTGGAATAATGGGTTTAAATCTCAACCCGATTTTGCGACAAGAGTTGGCTAATCTTGACAAAGATACAGAGAGCCGTAAATCAGCAATGAAAGCTCTTAAATCTTATGTAAAGGACTTGGATTCAAAGGCTATTCCAAGTTTTCTAGCACAAGTTTCTGAAACTAAAGAAACTAACTCTGTGTCTGGTGAATACACGATTTCGCTCTATGAAATCCTTGCTCGTGTTCATGGACCAAACATTGTCCCCCAGATTGATATAATCATGTCCACCATTGTCAAGACTTTAGCTTCAAGTGCTGGTTCTTTCCCTCTTCAACAAGCGTGTTCCAAAGTTATTCCGGCAATTGCTAGATATGGGATTGACCCCACAACTGCAGAAGACAAGAAACGATTTATCATTCACTCTTTATGTAAGCCTCTTTCGGATTCTCTCTTGGGTTCTCAAGAGAGCCTCACTTCTGGTTCTGCATTGTGTCTGAAGGCTCTTGTGGATTGTGACAATTGGAGATTTGCTTCGGATGAGATGGTGAACAAGGTTTGTCAAAATGTGGTAGTTGCGTTGGACTCAAACTCAAACCAAACACATCTTCAAATGGGTTTGGTTATGGCACTTGCTAAGCATAACCCTTTGATTGTTGAAGCCTATGCAAGGTTGTTAATACACACAGGATTGAGAATCCTGGGATTTGGCTTATCGGAAGGAAACTCGCAGAAAAGATTATCAGCAGTCCAAATGTTGAATTTCCTAATGAAGTGCCTGGACTCAAGAAGCATATACTCTGAAGTTGAGCTGATAATTAAAGAAATGGAGAGGTGCCAATCTGACCAAATGCCTTATGTTAGAGGAGCTGCTTATGAAGCAATGATGACTTCCAAAAGAATAGCGGGAGAGCTTGAGTCAAAGATGGAGAAAGGTTGCCGTTCTGTTACTGGTTCGAATTTCAGTCGAAGAAACTGTCCATCCATTGTTAATGTTTATTCTCCTGATTGTTCCTTATCACCTGAATCACAGACATTAGGAGGGTCGTTTAGTGGATATGATTCTCCCCTTGAGTCCTCACCTATTTCTCATACTTCTTGTAACTCTGAAATTGATCAGCAGAGTGTGAATCGCAAACTTTGGAGATCTAAAGGACGTGTTGATATCTCTTTGAAAGATGGTATTTTCTCTGGAGACACCACTGTTTCTGATTCACCTCTTGTCCCTTATGATCCTTGTGAAAATGGAGATAATGGCAGCGATGAATTTGAAGGGTTTCTTATGGGAAGTTTGAGAAACAGGCAGCTGGAAAACACCACTCCTATTAGCTCCAAGGTCACAAGCATCAATCCATCTTTGTTGTTATGATTTTTATAACATTTCTGATTTTCTGACCTTTGAGAACTGATGCAGCAGGGACAACGTTGTTCACGCATCAATGCTAAAGATTTCAACATCTATAGCACTCCACGGAAGCTAATCAGTTCTCTTCAATATCCTGATGATCCGGACATTCAAAGTCCAATACGATCTTGCCAGAACATTAAACTCAGAAAGCAATTTCCAACCATGGCGGCGGAAACAATGTCATCATCAACTGATATAGTTAGTGAAGAAACACCACAAACACAAATGATGAAGAGTAAGAAGAAGAGGAAGATGAGCTATGCCAAACTCATTACTGCGATATTTCTTGTTGCGGTAGTGGTGTTCTTCACAAGTGTGATGTTGATTGAGAATCAAGATGATGATGTTGGTTACTACACTGTTCCAACATGATGATTCACCACCTCTCTTGGATGGTCAGTTTAATCCTAGTGTAACAGAGGGAAGGTGGTTTAGTTATCAACCATACAAGGTGGTTGTTTGTAATGTACAAGATGTATTAGCATTATTTTCTACTTGTTTTCATTTTGTTTCGAAATAGAATTATCTTGAATCAAACAATGTTTTAAAAGTAATATCTTAAAATATATCTTTTTAAATTTATTTTCCAAATCTACAACATTAAAAATAAAATTAATAAAATATCATAAATTATTAGGTAAAAATAGTTATTTATTTTAAATAAATTATATATAAAATTAAAATATAATGTTTGACTTTATTTTTTTCTAATTTAGATTTTAATTTTTTTTGATTAATTTTTTTTAAAATTATTATACTATTAAATTTCTGATATTTTAAAAAATTTAAATGATTAATAATACAATTAGAATAAAAATTTAAAATAATATTATTTTAAACAATTGTTCGATTAATGTTGAAAATATATATTCATTTGGTTCAAACAAAGTATATTAATGTTATTTTAAACAATTGTTCGATTAATGTTGAAAATATTAATGTTGAAAACAATATTATTTTTAATATGAAAATCTAAGCAGTAATAAAAAAAGTATAATCAAATATAATGTTTTAATTTTATATATTCTATTTAAAATAAATAATAATATTTATATAATATATATATATATATTCATTTGGTTCAAACAAAAGTTTGGCTTGATTACAATAAACGATTTTGGTTTCAGTTTCTTAGTTTTTAAAGTATTGAAATCAAATAGTTTAGTACTTATGATCTATTTTTTCACCAGAAGTATCATATAACATCAAATATCTATCAAACTAAGATCTAGTGTCAGATTCCCACAAATTAAAAGTTGAAAACGTATAATAACTCAAATTGAAAGTTCAAAATGAATTTACCCACCATTTATATTTTTGAAATTGATATCCCCAAATCAATCGGTTTGATTGGGTTTATTGTTATCAAAACCACTTAACCCGATTATTAACAATTTTAATCGATTACGAACCAATTAAATCGATTTGCAACCCGATTTACACCAAATTATGGCCAATTACAAAAACTCCCAAAACTCAAAAACACCTAAATTCGAAATGGTGAACCCTAGAAAAAACCCAGAAATCGAAAGATGAATTTGCGAAATCGTGAAGCAAGAAAATCGCAATCGTGAAGAAAGAAAGTCGCAATCGTGAAGAAAGAAGGATAGCGTTAGTGGTTTGTGAAAAAGGAGTCGATGTAGAGTTTGACGAGGAAGCCGAAAAACGTGACGAATTCGATTCGAACGATTGGTGGAGCAGTTTGTCAACGAGGTTTCCATTCGGCTCGAAGTTCTAGATGTAGTACTCGATTCTCTAGAGATAGACATCACCTGTTACAATTCAAAAAACACGCATCCAAAAAAAATTCTCAATTCGATTTTGTAGTCTTCGATTTTTAGAAATTTTCAAAGGAATTGATTTTGGGAAAATTATGGGTATTTTATTCGGGATACACGGGTCGGGTTTGGATTCTGGTTTATGGTTTTTCATTGGTTTGCTTTGGCTAATTTCGGGTGGTTAGATTTTGTCTCGGTTTTGTTCACAGACCGTTTAATTCGACGTATATAGATAAATTAGTTTTGAATTTTTGATTCGGGTTGATATATGTTTTTAATTTCAATTTGTGGAGATTTGACAATAAATTTTAATTTGATGCAATATGATACTGAAGAAATAGAAATAGATCGTTAGCCTAATAGTTTATAAATACATTTGGGTTGGTTTCAGTTTATCTATTTTTAATTGGTTCGGTTCTAGTTTAACTCTTATCTTTTTCGGTTCGGTTGGGTTGTTTATTTACCAAACGGGGCAGATGTACTTACACCGTCGAAACTTCAGATGCAATGTATTTACGTTATTACCCCGTCGTATGATGTAAGAGGGGTCACGTGAGTCACGTGATTCTCTCTGCTACTAAGACATCATTTCGAAAACCCTAGCCTGTTCTCCACTTTCGGGAGCTTTTCTCGCCCAACTCAGATCTCAATTCTCATTCAGGTGTGACTTATACGCTTCTCTTATTATTCTCTTCTTCGCACTATTGATTCAGGTGTTGTAGTGGATTAATCAAAATCTCGTTAGTTCTGGGGGTTTTTTTATTGTCTTCTTAGGTTAAGCGAGGTTTTTTTGGGTGATCACTTTCGTTTCAATTGTTTATGTTCTTGAATTGCTTTTTTTTTACTACGCACAGGAAGAATGAGCAGCCGTTCGAGTAGAACCATTTATGTCGGGAACCTGCCCGGCGATATCCGCGAAAGAGAAGTTGAAGATTTGTTCAGTAAGGTAGACAATTCATTTCTGACTCTTCAATTGGTTTTCACATGGCGGTTACTTGTAAATTGTGTTGTGCTTTTGAATGTTGGATCAATGAATCAAGATGTTATTTTATGATGTTTGAAGAATTTGTGTTTACAAGATAAACATTTGAAATAAATTGAACGCATCAGTTGTTTGATATTGTTTGATATTTTCTTGCAAATGTTGGCTTGATATTGTTTCAAGAAAATTTCCATAAGAATTTTTTGTTTCTTTTTTTTGCAGTATGGACCGGTTGTTCAGATTGATTTGAAGATTCCGCCAAGGCCTCCAGGCTATGCATTCGTTGAGGTCAGCTTATTATGCAGTATTATGTTTAGGAGCGGTGGTTGTTGATTTTATATATATGCTCACTTTCTGTGAGATGCTACCGTGGAAGGTTTAATTGGTTATATGATATATTTGCTGTAGTTCGAGGATGCTCGGGATGCTGAAGATGCAATTCATGGTCGTGATGGATATGACTTTGATGGGCATCGTTTACGGGTTTGTTAATCATCATTTTGTTATTAAGTGTTTGGCTGGAGACAAATATATTTTCTGCATGTCGGCCATTCCAGGTGGAACTAGCACATGGTGGGAGGCGTTCATCAAATGATGCTCGTAGTAGTTACAGTGGTAGTGGCCGTGGTGGCCGTGATGCTGGTGATGGCGGTGGTCGTGGACGTGGACCATCTAGGAGATCTGAATACCGTGGTACATATGATATGATTAGGTTTAGTGTATTCAACAAATTTTACGAGAAACCTATAAGTTAAACATTTTCCACTGTGCAGTTGTAGTGTCAGGTTTGCCTTCATCTGCTTCCTGGCAAGACCTCAAGGTGAGTACACTGCCTTGGGCAAATTCCTCTTTGTTGTTCCTATATTTCTAAGATTTCTGAGTCTTGGCATAATCATTTTTTCTGTAGGATCACATGCGTAAAGGGGGAGAAGTCTGTTTCTCTCAAGTGTTCCGTGATGGTAGGGGTAAGTGCTCATTTCATACCCGAGAATAGAGTTGTGTCTAAAGCTGTTTGTAATTTTCTGTAGTTAAATCCTTTTAAGTAGTCTGACCTGCTTTAAAAATCTATATTATGGACTATTATGTACAGGCACAACTGGAATTGTAGATTACACCAGCTACGAAGACATGAAGTATGCGGTGAGATGTTCTTATTGTTCCTATCCTTTGATTATTTGTGTGGGCGAGATTTTGTTCTTCCTTGATTACTCATGAGTATATTCTTCATTTTCTACAGGTAAAAAAGCTTGATGACACAGAGTTTCGGAATGCGTTTTCTCGTGGATATGTCCGGGTATGCTAAAGCCAAGTATTCCGAGAACTGCACATTTTTAATTGCACTTAACATTTCCACCTATCATTAATAGGTTAGAGAATATGACTCGAGGAAGGATTCGAGGAGCCCGAGCCGTGGAAGATCCTATTCTAAGAGCCGAAGCCGCAGCCGCAGCCGTGGGCGGAGCCGCAGCCGTAGTCGAAGCCGAGGGCGGAGCCACAGCCGTAGTCGCAGCCGAAGCAGGAGCAAGAGCATGAGTCCAAAGGCTAAATCTTCTTTTAGATCACCTGCAAAATCTACATCGAGATCTCCCCGCTCCCCTTCTAAGTCAAGGTCACCGTCTCCACGAGGGTATGCTTCATTTCTTTTGTATGTTTTTGCTGAAGAGTCACCAGATAACGTAGGACAGGCTTTAGCTCTTCCCTTGAAGTTTGTTGACATCTCATTAAAAGAAGTCATTGGGATGATTTCAGAGTTGTTAATCGAGAATGATGATTGCTTCTAGTTAAGGGTACTTATTTTGTTCCTTCTGAAAGTCTGGATCTTTTATTGCTGAGAATGGTTTTGTTTCCTAGATATGCATATACATACAATCAACTAGATTATGGGAATTAATATCTGGATCATGGATTTCTTGGTTGGTTGAACACAATTGTTTCATCTCAGAGGTATCTACTCTTTCTTAGATGAGCAAGTTTGGAATGGAAACATTCTTTTCTCCACGTTTTCTGATAATATCCATTGCTGCTAGATGGGGAACAGGGGAGACATTGGATCGCATTGTTATAGTGTCATCAATATGGATCCATGGATGAGCTAGGGAAAGATGTTTTCATTACCTGCAATTTCGACAAGCGTTCTGAATTGACATGGAACCTATACTGTTCTCTGGACACATGGTTTGATAGGATTAGACTTGCTTTAAGACTTCCCATCTCTGCGCTCTGTTTAAACTTAGAAAAGCCTGTGTGGTGTTGGTTCATGTTGTGGTAGAAATCGTCTAAAGTTTGTCTTTTTGCTTTTATTTCATAACATTTTGATCTCTGACATGGAATGAGGCACGTCAAGGCTCGTGGTGAAACACGGAACATATTGGATTTTAAAACTGGATTTGTTTCTCGGAATTTTGCAGATCTCGTTCAAGGTCAAGATCTCCACTACCCTCTGTAAGTGATACTCAAACTGTACTGTAACAAAAACAATTTCTCCTTTTCTTTCAGCTGTAACATCCAAAAGTCGAGATCTATTTCTAGCTATATAAAGACGGTGACATTTGTTCGGAAATGGGTTGCATTAAGTTTTTAACATTCTTATATTATTTTGTGTGTTTTAGGTTCAGAAGGAAGCAAGCAAGAGCCCAGCCAAGAGCCCTATCCGCAGCAGGAGTCCTATCCGCAGCAGGAGTCCTATCCGCAGCAGGAGCCCTATCCGCAGCAGGAGCAAGAGCAAGAGCAGGAGTCCATCTCGGTAATGCAACATTCTGTTTACTCGTTTGGAACATTCTGGCTCCTTGTCTGAATGTCTAACCAACTTTTTACAGATAAAAAAACTGGTGCGTTGGAGGATTCTCCTAAAGATTATATCTATAATATTGTGTTGTTCGTGTGACCAAAACAAGCATGAGAACAAATTGAATTTCTGGGGTACTCTAGCGTTTTTCTGGTTAAAATTACTGGAACAGTTTGTTCAAGATTCTCTAAAAAATATCTCGTTGCTATTGCCTTGCGTTACGCATTATTATTACATTTGTAAATCTTAACCGGAGTTCTCGGCCCCTATCCGACGGTTAATTTTTGAGACCAGTCTGATCTAGTTTAGAACCGTCTTCGGTTTGGTCTCTCTATGACGGTCTTTACGATCTTTACAGCAATTATAATAATTGGACCAAAATTGGATTGAATTAGATCAAATTAGATCAAATTAGATCAAATTAGATCAAATTAGATCAAATTAGATCAAATTAGATTAAATTAGATTAAATTAGATTAAATTAGATTAAATTATATCAAATTAGATTAAATTATACCAAGTTAGATCAAAAACCAAATGAAACGAGTTAAACCGAATGAACTAGATTAGATTGAATAAACTGGCTAGACTGGATGAACTGGTTAGATTGAATGAACCGGTTCGATTGAATGAACCGGTTCGATTGAATGAACCGGTTAGATTGAATGGATCGGATTAGATGGAATGAATCGGATTAGATGGAATCGAATTAAATATATCGAAATTTTACTGAAAAACCAAAAATTTTTATCATTAAATTGAGTATACTAAAATTTACATACCGATCCGAATAAACCGAAAACCTTTGCGTAGAATAAACCGAAAACCTTTGCGTATTTTGTATTTTTTGTTTCGGAATAGATTTTGGGTTTAACAATGACGGTGAATCAGTTGTGAGAGATTGTCTGAGAATGGCCATGTCTCAGATGCTTCGACAGCTTTACATCTCTACACTTGGGGGAGAGAGAGAGAGATCTTTGCTTTTACTTCTAAGACTCTTTGAAAGAAAAAGAGAGAAAAGGGCAACGAAGAAAATTGAAAAAGTCAGAACAACAATGGGAACCCATATAACCGCAGCAAATGCAAATACTTCAACCGAAAACCAATCCATAAACGCAAAACATAGTGACAATATTTCTTAAAAGAAAAACAAGTAAATCTGATTGTTTCATAATAAACCTGAAAGCTACTAATGCCATAAATGGTTTCATCTCTGAAACAGTGTCTTCATTTGTCTTCTTTAAGAGATGTTGTTTGGTCTTGTGGTTTCGCTTCCTCCTTAACAGCTTCAGCTTTCTTGTCTCCTGATTTTGCGGTTTCTTCTGCATTTACAGAGAAAAACATTTTATACTATTAATGACGGGACAGAGACATAGTCTACAAAAATGTTTCCCAAGACTACTTTAACATCTAAAATGCAATATGAGATACTTGAATAAGTCATTCAACGCGGCCATACGCTCTCCGTTCAGCAAGAACATGTAATCAAAACATAAACTAGAACGATCTTTTACACCCTCACCTTCATCATCACTGTCTTCAAACTCTTCCATTCCACCCATGCCTCCCATGCCTCCCATGCCTCCCATGCCTCCCATGCCGCCAAGTCCTTCAAGTCCACCCATGCCACCGAGTCCCTCAAGTCCAGGCATACCACCCATTCCACCGGGTCCACCAAAGTTCTGTACAAAGCAAGAATCGAGCATGAGTCATTTCTCAAAGCTATATACACAAGAAGCAGGTGATAAACAACATTCA
The DNA here is from genome assembly GCA_018901935.1 of Pugionium cornutum. Lineage (NCBI taxonomy): Eukaryota > Viridiplantae > Streptophyta > Magnoliopsida > Brassicales > Brassicaceae > Pugionium > Pugionium cornutum. The sequence goes on along the minus strand of CM032159.1, from coordinate 41,111,875 downwards.
CAAGCTAGAAAACAAACCGAGAAATCCATTCCTCCCATGTCCATATCTCCAGCACCTAAAAAAAAACAAAAACAAAAAAAAGTTAACACTTCCTAAACTTATACAAGGTGCAGAGTGTCTACCAAAATAGATGTATAAGCTTTAAGATGAATGCTAACCAGTGGTGCCTTCGTCGTCCTCATCTACCCACTTGTCCCAATCCACCTTAACATAGTGTGGTGCTTTCCCTCCACGGAGTAGCTTGTTCCACCTTTCCGGCTCTGCTTTCTCTATTATGCAGAATATGCTTCTTACTCCAATGTTGATTTTGCTTTCCTGAAATGGAAAAAGGCTATAAGATTCAGAACTTTACCGGTAATAATAATGAGACCTTAGTATACAAGTCTCACCTCTACATTGACTTTATCATGAAGTTCGAGTTTAAGTTCATAAACGTGGTTATCTGAACCAGCTTTAGCAGAGAAATCAAAGACTCCTTGTGGTTCTAGATTAACTTTTGTGTCCTTAGAATCCGCTAACACAACAGTGAGGAAAATCTTGTCAGTAGTCTCGGCCCACTTCACTTCGGGATGACGACTGCAATATACATGAAAAACAATCATTCTCAAGACCAAAAGCATAGAAACATAACCAAAAAAAGAGACACCAAACCAAATCTAAGACACCAAATAGGTAAACAGCTGTCATTATATGCTTATAGCTTCGGCGAAAGAAAAAAATATCAAATTTACACAAACTTAAACCCTAAACCTTAATCCAAGCTTTAGGGTTAAACACGAGGAGATTGATTGAAAAAAACATTCAATATACAACTGATGGCAACAATGTACAGAGAACTTCTTGAGCCCAACACAATAAACCCTAGAGCGGATTTCAAAAAACCCTAATTTTTTTCCGCATTCCTCAGGAATCCAATCAAAAGTATAGCCCTAAATCCACTGATACTATAAAGAAACCAAGTTAAGACAAACCCATCAGGAAAAAATGAAATAAAACAATGCGAGAAGCACGATTCATCAATGGAAGAGGTGAGCAGAGATCCAAATAAGGTAGAGTAATCAAAAGGATTCTTATTTACCTCATGTTTAGTGGGAAAACTGTAGAAGAACCCTAGAGAAGAGAAAACTCAAATGGTGACGCAAAATTTATACTTTTGTTTTTGATAGATGAGACTTGGCTTTAGCTTTGCTCCACATTAATAGTGTTCTTATAGTGCTTGAACTTGCTTATCCTCTACGAACTAGTGCACAACAAATTAGGTAGGTCACGCAGAAATCAACCGTGAGTTTTGAAAGGCTGTCTTTTAAAGGCTTAGATGGTTAGGATAAGACGATTTCAATTTAGGGTTTGAGTCGATTGATTTTTTGAATCATACATTTTGAAAATAAATAAAACTTTTCGATGTCAATTTTTTTTAATTTAACTAAAGTTTGACACGATTTTTTAATTTTTTTTTTAAATTATGTTTTTAAAGAAATTATTTTTTGCTTATTTATAAATTTTAATCTATGTTTTTTCATTAATTTGATATACTTTTTATTTGAAGTTTTGATAAAATTTAGTTTTAATTTCTTTTAAAATGCGTAATTAATTTTTTTTATATGTGTCGAGATATGATTAACCATTGACAGATGTCATCATTATCTTAACAACAAAGTTTAATAATCAAATTATATATATATTAATATCTGATTATAGATTATCTCAAATTTATATATTCTATAAAATTTATAGGTTAATTTTTGCATGTTTAACTTATAAATTTGTTAAAATTCATCAAAATTGATAACAAAATCAATTCTTTTTTTAAAAAATGAATACTTGTAACATTTAATAATAATTATGATTTTAAAATTATAGAAATTATAGATAAACTAATAGTCAATTTCTTTTATTCCTTTTTTTTAGTAACCAAAATGTGTTTTTGAATTTGGGATGATTTGCTTGCAAAACACATAACTGATTTATAATCTTGTCTGAAAACTTGATTGGTTTCTTTTCCTTCAATTTTGATTATGAACATGTTGGAGGTGGGCTATGCCCTACAAAGTGTACACATTCAGTAATATGTTCGATCTCGTCAACTATCGAATACGATAATTACTCTTCTCCTCTCTATTAAGAATCTAAACATTAAAAATTGGTCGGTTTATCAAGTTCTGATCTAAAACCAGAAATACAACTGCGCAGTCATAGATCATATAAGCTTATGCACTGATCGAGATCTTACAACAAATGGACATTGGTACTACTAATCTAAACAGACAAACATCTTGAAATTGTAACAGAAAGTAAAGAAACTATCGAGCACCTTCAGAGAATATAGAATCATGTCTGTATCCTTAAAAAGAACCGAACCTCTCTATATACGTACATACGCATGTATTAGATTATACATACGAATGTTTTTATGTTGAGAAAGAAAATGAATTAGACAATGAAACAAACAACACTCTTTCTCTGTACATAAAATTTTTAAATTAAAAGACCAAAATGTGATGGAACCGAACAAATCTTTTCTTTCTTCTACATAAAGTAGCTCAAGGACGTCTTCTTCCTTGATCCTCCTTCTCCATACAGCTCGTTCCATTGCTGAAGCTCGTTCATGTTCGATGAGTCTGAAGCCACACTCGCACATACCTATACATATTTTTTTTGTATTTGATCATGTTAGATAATATATAAACACAATGCCAAACCAATTGTTATGTTGTTGCGACCTTACCTGTTCATGAGCAACCTTGAAATCGGTCATTGACAGTGGACGAATGTCTGTGCAGCTATACAATGAAGGCGTTGGACGATTTTCAGTCTGAGCTGCAGTTTTTTCCTGAGAGTTAAAACAACAGTCAGTATGAAAAATGGATGAGATTTGTGTTGAGTAAATCAATTGCTTTCGACATTAAGTTGAAACCAAAACCTTCTTTTCTTTCTCCAGTATTTCTCGAATTGGAAGATGTGCCGCGGTTACACAAAGATTCTGCAACCAAATGAGAATGTGAGCTTTTTACAAGGTTGTAAGGAGATTGGATTGAAGAAGAGGCAGAGAGGAACAAAAAAAATTAGAGACCTTTAAGTCACTTCCTGAGTACCCATCTGTCATATTTGCAATTGCATCTAAATCAACATCTGGTGCTATTTCTTCTTTAGCTAGAATAACGCTCAAGATCATTGATCTGTTCGTTGCATCTGGAAGATTAACCATCAACCTGCATACAGCGGGGGCTCAGCTATGCATACGAGGACTATTCTTCATAAGACAAAGAATGTATATAGAAGGGGAAAAAATGGTTGCTTTACCTCCGGGGAAGCCGTCTAATAACTGCTTCGTCAAGGTCAAATGGTCTGTTGGTAGCAGCGAGTACCAGAACGCGTTCTCTATCCTTTGTTCGTAAACCGTCCCAGTTTATCATGAATTCGTTTTTCATCTTCCGCATAGCTTCATGTTCCCCTGGATTTTCACGTCTTCCCAACATACTATCAACCTAAGTAACGAGTTTTCGCAATCATCAGATCGAGATAAAAGCTTGGCTCCAAAGGAGCGGAGAAACAAAGAACGCTTTATAATCTCTTCAAACATACCTCATCAACAAAAATGACACTTGGAGCGATCTTGCTCGCTAATGAGAAAACAGCTTTAACATACTTCTCTCCCTCACCAAACCACTGCAAAGCATTGATACTATTATGGTCAAATAAATTCTTTGAAAGAAAGCATAGACAAAAATTCAGATCAGTATTGAGGAGATACCTTCGAAGTAATGCTGGACATTGAGATATTGATGAAGTTTGCGCCAGCCTCAGTTGCTACTGCTTTTGCCAGCATGGTTTTCCCGGTACCAGGAGGTCCAAACAACAGAATACCTTTCGTAGGCTGCGAAAAACGTAATCTGTATCTTTGATATACAGAAAAGAGAGAGAAACAAACATATGTGAAAACATAAAGCGATGAAAGGTACCTTCGTTAGCTGGCCTTTATCAAACAATTCAGGTCTTTGAAGAGGAAGCATCACCAACTCCTTCAATGTGTCTTTCACATTTTCCAGAGCCCCAATATCATCAAAAGAAACACCTATATCGCTAGGGGGAATGACATCCGATAGGAGTTTTTTCTCAAATTCGTTCTCAGTAACAACATCCTGAAACAACATGGCAAAGTAATTGTTAAATCTGAAGCTTGTTTGGGAGGAAAGAGATAAAGTTACTAGATATTACCTTGAGAGAGTTCTTTACACTCTTGTTTTCGTTCTGAATCCCATGTAACATCTGCAAGCCATATGTGATGCTGCAAGACGCAGAGACTGTTATTTATGAATCTAAGTTGTAAATTACCTACTGTATCAAAGCATATACAATGAAGCTCACCTTTCTGCAGAGATAACAAGCTTGTTGTCTTTAACTGTAGGTTCTGAGCAGTTCATAAGATGGTGACTCAAAGCCCAGCCAACCACTTTCTCAACACCTATTAACAAATGCTAATTGTTACTCAAACTAGCGGGCATTCAACACAGAAAGACAACAATCCAAAAACTGCAAGTGAAGGAGGCCCACTTTCAGACGGAAGGGTTTGATCTTTAATGCTCAAAGTTCCAAGGTCAGGGCAGTCCAGACGGTTTTTGGTGAGGACCTGCAGGCGTCATTGCCATAGACATAAGCAAATGAAAAGAAGAAGCCAGGAACGCTTAGATTGCCAAAGACTTGATCGGAAAATACTCACTGAAAGGATGCTGGTTATATTGGCCTGAACCTTCAAAATCTCTGTATCACGTTCCAGCTTCTCCTTCCAATCCAAGAGTAAAGCTTCATCCTAATATGTCTTAAGATGAGCATAAGAAAATGTAATGAAAAGGGAATAATGTACTCAGACAATAAGAAATGAATAAAGGTATAGACCTGAGGTAACTGGATGGAAACTCTGTTAGGAAACAACCGAGTTATTTGTTTCATTGATTTAGGCGTTTCCTTGCTCCTATCGTGCAGTTTGCTAAAATTATCCTGCAGATGATATGAAAAATCAGTTTCAAAGTCTTAAAAAGATACCGACTCTAAGATAATTTCAGAGTTCAGTCAGCTTTACCATTGAGAAATAATAACAAAGATACAATGGCAAATAATCATAGATAAGTCTGGTCATCATACCGGAAATGCAAGATCTAGTAGCGCCGTCTGGTTGCCACCAAACTTAGTGAACAAGAAACCTCCAGGATGGGACTGAAAAAATACCATAGAACTCCAATTAACTATACAGATAAGTAAATTAAAACAGCTAATAGATACCAGAAGAAGAGAACCAGAGAAGATTAAATAAGTTTCCTACTTTCTCCTTTCTGCTGTCCAACTGGGTTTGTGAGGCCATGACAACAATATTTTCAGGTAAATTCTCGAGCTTGCTCTTCAATGTTGCATACACATCACTGTTTCTAACGAGAGATTTCTCAATATCTTTCAAGAACACGATTAATGACCCTCCTTCACTTTCACTAATTGCGACCTATGATATGAATCAAGAGGTTAACAATCCCGTATAGAAAGTTATAACTCATAATACTCCCATAAGTTCATAACTTATAGAGTAAAACGTACCTCAAAGATTTCATTAATGGCAAGTTTATCGGCATCATCACTAGAAGAACCATCTAACCGAAGTGAGCTAGCTGCACAAAAAGAATGATATTAATAAAATTACACTTTTCAATTCAGGTCAAATTCGAAATAACAGCCAGCTTGTTACCAGCACAGAAAAAACCATGGTCTTCTTCGCAGAGGCCACCAAGATCATTGCCATCTGGTACAGGCATATCGAATCTAATCCCAATTTTTGAAGAACAGTTGTCTTCAAATGCAAGGACTACTTTTCCCTGGTAACCAATTGCCGGTCCCCTATATTTTAAATAGCAGGGGAAAAGTTAGAACTGAAGTTTGGATACAACAAACATCTACAGCAGTGAAGAATTAGAAAATAGCAAACAATACCTAATTGGGCTTTGAAGCGAAGAAATTGCAGAAGACAAAGGACCTACAAACTTTACTCGGTCACCTAAAAATGATAAAAGTGCTTGTTCATTAACACAGGAAGACCAATACAGCAATGAAAATGAGCAAACACATACGAAAAACCATCATGCCTGATTTATATGTATAACTTTTAGAAGTCGCTGTTGACACTTCTTGCTTCGGCAAAGCCTGAGAACATAATGTTGAGCCACCTGTTATATCAGCATCAACACTTGAAGTTGGTTTCTTATGCTGCAATGCTTGTGCAGCCTGGACAGCTCGTTTCGCAAGCATAGACAGCCTTTCACGCCTAAAACCTTCTTTAGAAGATTCAGCTTCCCTGGCTGGTTTTCCCTGAAGCCATCCCCAGAAACAGAACAAAATCAATGATAAAAGAGCCTGTTGAAGAAAATGGTGGAGTGGACAATGTAATAGATATAGCATCTAAGCTATTTGTGACCAAATAGCCTCTTGTTCAAGATGACCAAGAAAATGTTTCAATTAAATAAAACAACATTGGAATGAAGATGCATATAATCAAATGCTACAAAAAGAGAAAATAAGGGGATAAAAAGAAGACTACCCCAGGCAACAAAAGAGAGTCAACGATCATCAATTTGGCCCCAAAACTTTTTGCAAGCGCATTTGCCAACATTTCCTGATATATCTCAGAGCCTAAAATATTTCATATGGTAAACTAGGTTAGAAATAGGCATCTCAGATAGGCACAGCAAATAAAGGTAGAAACACTAATAGTAACGCCTCGTACCTGCTGGTCCAGATAACAAGATACGGGGACAAGTTGTAGACAAGTCTGATGCATACTTTGCAAACTTGCTTCCACCCTTCATATGGACATACATCGATGCTATCAAAACATCTTTGGTCGTAGCACTGAGACAATTCAAAAGTTGTTGTGACTACAAATCATCTAACCATCAAACACCAGATGTATGTTAGAAATTAACATGATGTATAGCAACCAAACCTTAAAAAATATGGGAAGTTCTCCAAAGAAACTTCTATTTTTTGAGAATTGAGTACTCCTCCTCGCAGACTATCCTTATAAGCTTGGCTTCTAGTCGATATAGTAGATGAAAGGTCAAATTCTCTAAGAAATTCTCTCACTTCCTTACGTTCATCCAGCAATTTGGAAATGCCCCTTATGTCAAATGACGAAGGCTCCCCAAGAAGGCGCAAAACTGGTCTAATTTCACAACCAGATCCAGGAGTATTTCCACCATCAGCTTCTTGAAAAGGATCTAATCCACTGCCCTCAGCATTGAGATTCTCAATGGCAGGACAAGAGGCTGAAGCAGCAGTTTTCTCCAGAGAAGCATGATCATTGTTACTATCAGCATCGTTTATGTCAGTATCTGAGATGCAATCATTGCAGCTGGAAGGTACCACAGGAACATCAGGGTTTTGATGCCTTTTGGCAGCTTTAGCGGCAATTGGTGGTAGAAGATGGAAGTTGCGGTACTTTGATAGAGATGCTAATATAGAGGCCCCATCAACAGCTGAGGAGTCTCCTGCTCTTGTCTCAGCATGAACCCCTTTCAGAGGGGCACCTCGAGCTTCACATATACTCAATGAAGAAGCTCTGTCCGGAGCAGCTAGATTTTCATCTTTAAGAGGTTGAAATATCTATAGACAATTGTTAAGAAAAAATTCGGAAAAGCACTGAATTTAAATGGCAAGTAAGTTTATAAATAACATAAAAACAAATCGATAATTTTCTATCTAGTCTCTTGATATGAATAAATTTCCACGCAACTCAAAAAAGGATACATAAGAATGTTTCCCAGAAATGCTGAAGATCACCTCGTCACCACCCCGCAGATGAACACAAGTACTTTTCTGATAACATTTGCCATTCACCTGAACAAGAACTCCATTCCCTATTATCTCCAGGGATGCAACTGATGGACCTCCGAGCTGCACAAAACTATGTAAGCAAAAGACTTTTGTCCTTGACGTCATTAAGAAACGAGTTCGAAAGGAGCCAATCAGATGTCCTTACCTCACATTGCTTCAGTTCACACAGGGTGCTTGGCATAGATTGGTCTTTGATAGATAAGTCACATCCCCGGCGTCCAACAGTGAACACAGGGCCCCTCATGATACGGTGAGGGTTCTGAAATGGCAGAGAAACACCTTAGGACAGTTAGAAACAAAACAATGTAGTCACAAGATAAGTGAAACTTGGAAAAGTCTCAAACTAAAAAAAAAAAAGGCAATATCGTAAGAACAAACATGCCATTGCCGGAAAAAAAAAACAAAAGAAATGGACATGCAGACAGCTGAACTCGTTTCGCATGGACTGAAAGACCAGATCTTTCCTCAATAAATTACACGAATTGCACACAGCTAAACCCTCAAGGCGCAGTTCGCATCGTAAGCATTAAACCGATCACGACGCAATGCAATTTGACCCACCTGAGGATACTGGGAAAGTAGCTTTGCCCATGGAGCCTTGGAAGCACGCTTCTTCCACGCCTTCGACTTCTCAGCATCCGCCACTACTTCACCTAAATTCACAAATACACCAAAACATTAAAAATTAGACTTTTTTAAAAACAGAAACCCGTTAGTAGACAGACAAGCAGGAGACACCAGGAAAACAGCAAACCTGCGCTTGTAGGTGTCGCTAAGACTTCGACTTCAGGGTTAGCGTCAGTTTCAGGAGAATTTTCCATCAACGGCACATCAGTGGTAACGGGCTTCTCCGTATCCATAGCCTGTGGATCAGATGATCCCAATTCTGGCTCTCCAGATTCCGATCCAGGATCCGAAGCCGGTCCTTGGTTTTCGATCGGAACCTCGCTCGTTGACGAAGACCCTGCAGGTTCCGCGGCCGCCTAGGTTTTCAAAAACAAAATCAGATTCAAAATCCGAAGGCGTACAAACTAAAAGAAAACCCAGATTCAAAATACGGAGAATAGAAGAAAAAAAATAAGGAGAATAAAAAAATCTCGGATTCAGAGAAAACTACGCACAGATTCAAGAGCAGCAGCGGCGGCATCGATCTTGACCTTAGATCGCTTGGTATGTCGTGGCGATGATGACGCTTCAGGAGAAGAAGAAGAAGAAGAGAACCGCTTCGAAGCGGAAGAGCTCCGTCTCGTCTCAACCATATCTCACGATTTTCTCTCTTTCTCTCTTTTCTTCTTCCGCCTTGACTTCGCCTTGATCCAAGAAGAACCGCTTGGATACCGATAAAGGGAGAGGAGATAAAAGATAGTAGAGAGATAGACAGAAAAAGAGAGAGTCGAAATCGAAAAATCAGAGAGATTTCATGTAAATGATTACTCCATAGTCAATTTATAAATAAACCTGCAACTTTATTGTATGTGTGTGTTAATTACATTACGTGTCATATATAAAAACAATAATAACGTTGCCAAAATAAAATAAATTAGTTTGTCAAAATCTGCTTTCCATATAAAAACAATTCCGCTATTATACCACACTAATTTATGTTATCCATAATTTTTTTCATTTAAATTTTATATTTTTTTATTTTATTACACAAACTAATTGATCACACCTTAATTTTACACAAATTTTGTAAATATCTCTAAAATTTCACAAATCGTGATTTTGCTGTGAAATTACGATCAATACACGATAATCACATTTAACACATTACAATTATATTAACCAAAAAATAATCCAAATAACAATGTATTAGTGTTCGGTTAATATAATTTTGATTTATTATTATTTGAATCAATCTTTTGTTAATGTAATCATAATGTATTAAACGCAAGTTCACAGCAAAATCACGATTTGTAAATTTTTATAGATATTTATAAAATTCGTGTAAAATTAAAGTGCGATCAGTTAGTTTGTGTAATACAATAGAGAGATTTAAAGTTCAAGTAAAAAACCGTAGATATCATAAATTTGTATCGTATAATAATATCGTCCCTTACAAAATTAGTTATTATGTAATTTTGAGTGGTTGATGATTCATATCTATTCGTCGTTTTGATTAAATTATGGCTAAATACATGCATTACGTGAAGTATATATGCATGAAGAATAATTGCATTTTTTGTAATTATTTTCTTGGATGTGTAGGCATAAATAATATACTATTTTTTGATTATTAGTTTTGATTATCTGATTATAGTTGTTTAATAATTATAAATACATATTTCTAGGTTTATAGCTTAACAGAACACAAGCGTAAATTTATGTTTTTATATAAAATTATGGTATATTTAATTTTGTATCTCGTATGTAATACAAACAATAATATCAATATAAATTTGAGGCTCTTAATAAATTACCTATTATCATACACAAAATTTTGAAATTTTGGAAAAATAAAATGTTAGATGGCCTTAAACTATTATTTAGCCTGATTAGACTGTTATTATAATTATTAACTATATTTATATTTATTAGTAAAGTATATATTTATTACTTAAATATTTATGTAATTTTCATTTTCATTTAAAGTTATTTTTAATAATAATTTTTATATATATAAATTAAGAAATAAAAATATTTATTTTTTACGAATTTAACCGTTTGGATACTTTAATAAAATATATTAATTTTCTAATCAAATTAATAATAATGTCATATATTATAATTATTCTAATAATTTAAACCTATTTATATAGTTATTTAAAATTTACGGTGGTGATGACACATCACCATGACAATTTTGTTAATAACACGTCAGAATAAGATTTATTAAAATATTTTTCAAATAATATATTAGGGATGTATAATATTATAGAAAAATGGTCATTAAAATACTGAAGTTTTATGTTTCGACCATTTAAATATCAAACTTTTTAATTAACAATTTAAATGACGATTTATAGTTGAGTACGCCGATTTACATATACGATTATTCAATATTAATATAAAAGGTGATACCTTTAACTTTGTTACTTAATTTAACCAAATAAAAGTAGACACCGAAACACCACATGAACTAATTTTGATATTAATTTAATGTTAATATTGACTAATTTTAGTGTTAATGTTAATATTAAATGACTCATTAAAAAATTTAGTATTTAAATGTCTCAAACATAAATGATTTTTAATTCATATAATAAAAAAAATTTCGTTATTTATTTAGAGTACTCTATAACTACCACTTATGTATTTAGTAAACTATCATTATTACGTCATAAACTTTACAACTGTCTAAAACTAAAATGTGTGAAATTGAATTGGATACATTTTTATTCTTATTTTTCAATCAGAACAACTTTCTTATACGATAATTTTTACATTTTCAAAAGAGTAATACTCTAAAATAGCACTTTTTAAAGTTTTCTTCCAAATCTAGCATCATAAAATTAAATTCTCAAAAATAGCACAAATATTTATATGAAAATACTTATTTATTCTAAATAAATTATACATAAACTTAAAGTATTATATTTGGGTTCATTATTTCCAATTTAGGATTTAATTTTTTTCTATTAAAATATAGTTTTAATGTATTTTAATCTTAAATTTGTGTTATTATTGAAAATTTAAACTAATGATGCTATTTTTGAAACAAAAACTTAGAAAAATATTATTTTAGACATTTGCTCTTTTCAAAATGGATTATTCATAATTTTTTTTAGAGTAATACCTTAAAATAGCACCTTTTAAAAAATTTCTTCCAAATCTAGCATCATAAAATTAAATTCCCAAAAATAACACAAATACTTATGTGAAAATACTTATCTATTCTAAATAAATTATACATAAACTTAAAGTATTGTATTTGGGTTTATTATTTCCAATTTAGGGATTAATTTTTTTCTATTAAAATATAGTTTTAATGCATTTTAATCTTAAATTTGTGCTATTATTGGAAATTTAAACTAATGATGCTATATTTAGAACAAAAACTTAGAAATGTGCTATTTTAGACATTTGTCTTTTTTTTTTATTAATATCTATACAAAAGAGGAAGTTGCTCCGCTTGGGTAAGATTCTACAATTTCTACTTCTTCTTTTTTCCGGAGATTGACTCTAATGGGTCAACCTTTAACTTTACCATAACAAACCAACAGAATCACTATAGTCAAACTTTTTCTTTTTAATCAATATATTAAACACTAATATACCTGATTATAGAAATGACATTTGTCTAGTCAATGAAACTAATTAACATTTTATATAGTTTCCTAAGTTTCAAATCCCCTTTGTAATCACGTCCGGTTCAATACAAAACCGTTCCGGACATGATCCGGAAAATGTTTTGTTTCTCCAGTTACTGTCCAAATAATCAGAAAGGGTTCAAACTCCATGTCGACTCCTCTGTTTGTCTTGGAGAGTCAATGACATTTTTTTGGGTGAGAAGATTGCATACAGAAATTGATTTTGTCAAAAACCAATCTGTTTTAGGTCGAAAGACGATTTAAACCGAAGAAAACTGCAAATCTCCAATCTCAATTCTTTATCGAAAGATAACCGAAGTTTGTAGCTTTTGCAAGTCTTGACAACAAGAAAACCACACATTACACATTTGGAACAGAATTCTGATTATTTTTGCTAGACGTCGGCTGCTCAAGCATATCGTTATTCGGATCAAGTTCGGTTCAGATATTTTGGATTTTGGATATTTCAGATTAAAATGTCATGTAATCATTTGAATATTTTAGAAATTTGAATCGGGTTCGGTTTGGTTTAAATAATTGATTAAAAACTGAATTAAAACCGAATTTTTTCATATTATTCGGTTCGGATATTCTTTTACCCAAATGCATCCAAAATATTCAAAAATATCTTATACACTCAAAACATCCTTAAAAAAGACAAAACTAACTCAAATTTTATTTTTGCCTAAAACACCATTAAAACCAAACTAAAAACATATTGTAAATCAAAACAAGTTATAAAACTAAAAAAAAAAAATCAAAATAGATAAATATTCACTAAAAAGCAAACAACAATCATGGTCAATAATTATGGTATACGTAATACATGCATGAGAATGATTTTTTGAAGTCGGAGGTGATGATGTATAGTAAAAATATAGGATTTCCAAATTTTTAAATTAATGATTTCAATTTTAAACTTTTATTTTGCCGATTAGAAAAAGTGAAAACATTATAAACTCATTGTTAGGTAAAAATAAGAAAATTATGAATTTAACAATTTGAATAATTTTAAATATTCATTTTGTATTCCAGTGATATTCAATTCAAACCGTTATCCAAAATAATCGAAAACAAAATCCAATTGAGTATTATAAGAAACCAAAACCAATCCGAACCGTTCTTTTAGTTCAGTTTTGGTTTGGTTTTGGTTCGGTTTTGATTCGGTTTAGGTAAATCAGACCTTTTGTATAAAGGTTTCGTTTTTATTTTTTCTTTTACTTTTCAGTTTCGTATAAATACCTCATCAAGGAATTAGAGAAGTAACCCAAATAACATAAACTAATGGACGTTGAAGCAGAGAACTTAAAGGCAGCATTTGGCGATTCCTCAGATGATGAATATCTCGCAGATCGTTCGGAGAACGAAACATTGTCGATCGGAGATTCGAAGGTATGGAAGCGAGTGGAGAATATCAATGGATTATGGCTCTGTAAAAACTTTCTCTCTATTCATCATCAGTCTGATTTACTCTCCGCTATTCTAAATGGTACCCTTCGATCTTCTTTCGTTTCAAATTCTAATGTTTTTGCTTGTCGATTGTTTTGCAAATTTTCTGTTCATTTAATATCTCTGCAGAAGGTTGGTTCGTTGAAGAATCTATTAACCAGGTACTAAACCCTAATCATCTTTTTCTCACATTGATTTCGTTTCAGAATCCGAAATTTCGTTTATGTACTTCCTCAAGATCTTACTGTTTTTTGTTCCTTCTTGAATACAATGTTAGGGTCGTGTTTATTAGCTTCTCACTAGCTCAAAAACCTTTTAGAACTCCTGCTTCCACCGTTCCCTAATCTCTTTCTAGACTGGATTTCAATCTCTAGAATCTTGTTTCAATGGAAATTTCTGCGTTGCTTGTTAAGAAATTGATTCCAAAATTCTAATGTTTGCATATACGACAACAATCAGCTTAGGTTGGTGTATGGATGAGCAAGTGAACATTGTCTTAGGCTGCTTTTGTTTCATCTTGAAGTGAATTTGCCCTTTCCTCATCCAAAATCCCCTTTGATTCTGGTCATTTCTATTGTTTTCTTCTTGAATTGGGTAACATATACATTTCATATATAATACAGATTCTTCGTTTTTCAGCGTCATGCTTCTTAGTGTTAACTGTGAGATGATTATAAATAAACTAAGCTTCGTCTTTTATATGTTTTTTTCTTTCTGGAAGGCAATGAGATTTGGTGATCTCCCTTCATGGGCAACAGAACTGTCTGATTTCATACGCGAGACTGTGGAATCTGTTGATATTTCAGTATTGCCTGCTGATTTGCTGTGGAGAGAACCTCTGTTTGACCAACTCATTGTCAATTTATACCAACCAGGTGAGGTGCGATGCTTTCACTTTTGCTCTTCTTTGTAAATAGTGTAACAGCTTGTAATGGGTTCTTGGAGCAATAGAATTAGATAGTTTAAGAGAGTTGCAAAGTGGGTGAAACCAAATACTTCAGTCATAGATTGTTTAGTCATTGGATCACGAATTCATGGCAAATGCAAAAGCTAGAAGAACCAATAGAGTAACAGCTTGTTGTGGTTACTTGAAGCATGAGTGAAAGCAGATAACCAGTTATAACTTATAAGATTATTCAGACATTAGATCAGGACTTTATGACAATGTAATGATCTTTTTAAATAGGGGATTTGTGCACATGTTGATCTGCTTCGTTTTGAAGATGGAATTGCCATTGTCTCGCTTGAATCAGCCTGCGTGATGCGGTTCAGTCCAGTAGAAGCAGATGAAGATGAAGATGTGGATGTGGATGTCTTATTGAGTCCGGGATCTCTCATTCTCATGTCTGGAGAAGCTCGGTATAAATGGAAACACGAGATTAACCGAAAGCAGAATGGATTTCAGGTATGGGAAGGAGAAGAAATTGATCAGAAACGTAGAATCTCTGTTACCTTGAGAAAGCTATGTCAAGCTTAAGTGTGTGTAAGTTAATTTTAATCATTTGTCTAAAATTTGTCTTTTGTAGGTGTGATAAAATTTGTCTAAAATAATATTATTTTAAATTTTTGTTCTAAAATTAACATCATTAGTTTAAAATTTATAATAATAGTACAAATTTAATATTAAATATATTAAAACTTTATGTTAATGAAAAAAAGTTAAATTTTAAATTAGAAAAAATGAACCTAAATATAATATTTTAAATTTATATATAATTTTTTTGAAGTAAATAAGTATTTTCATATCTCTCTCGTTTTTCTCTGTCTTCTTTTTCGGCGTGAATTCCGGCTTTTTCATCGGCGACAGTTGCTTCTCGCTGCCGTCGATGTGTTCTTTCTCTTCCTTACGAAGAGTGTGTGTCGTCGATTTGACGGTTTGTGTTTCTCGTATAGTTTTCTATGTCGCCTATTTATTCCCCTTCAAACTTACTTCTTCCCCCCTGTCTCTGAAAACCACTGAATCTACTTTCACCATGTCCGATTTCATCACAAAACAAATGCAAGAAATCAATTTGGGCATTGACAATCCCCCAATTCCTCTCCCGGAGGCGCTTTGTCTCCAAGCCATATCTGAAACCCGATACTCTTTAATCGGGAAACCTACTAATCCACGTAAACAGAATTTGCGTGCGATGATGACAACACTGCCAAGGTTCTGGAGCGCCGGAGAAGTGATCGTTTCACGAATCATCGGCAACAATCAGGCACAATTTCTATTCCAGACGGAGGAGGCATTAATTTCTGTTCTCCGGCGAGGACCCTGGTCTTTCAACGACTGGATGTGCCTACTCCAGAAATGGTCGCCGTCTCTTTCCGACGATGATCTTCACAGTATCCCGTTTTGGATTCAAATCCGGGGTATACCGATTAACTTCCTAAATTACCCGATGGTGATTTATGTCGGTGGTACCCTCGGCGAAATCCTAGACTCCGATTTTAATGCAGAAGGATCTCTCAAAGTTGAATTCGTCAGGGTGCGCGTCCTCCTTGATGTTCACCGTCCTCTGCAATTTCAGCGTAAATATGTATTTCAAGATTCCGAAGTAATTCTCCGATTCCGTTACGAAAAACTGAAAAATTTTTGCACTCGGTGTGGTTTAATTACCCATGAGGCATCCGAGTGCCCCGACATGAACTTTCCGGCGATAACCGGCGAAAATCCACCCGAGGAAATCATCAACCGCGGAACCCCTACCGGCGATGTTCTGACTCCGTCTGAGTCGTCTCCGATTTCTAGGGTTTCGGCTCCTCCACGGGATGAAGTTTCTGTCCCAGTTTCTCCGGTTGACGTCGACTGCCCGGATCCCAAACGCCGAAGGGGTAATCCCGATCTTCCGGCACCCTCTTCTTCCGGTGCGAGCACCTCCGGCTTACCAATTCCAGGTAAACCGGAATATAGATCGGTTAAGTTCTCGGCTATAATTACATTGGGGTTGAACCGGATATTATCACTAATCACAAATTTTCAAACCAATATCGAATATCTATTAATCAAGTATTATTATCGGTTGACTTTTGGTCAAATCATTGGGTGTGATTATGGTTCAACTATTTTGGGATGGTGTCGTCCTAAAAATTTTGCGGAATTTAATATTCCCGGTTGGAGTCCTTTTCATAGGATGGGAATATGGACTTATTTTAGAAATTATAAAACCATTGCAATACATAAATCTACTATATTTACCATTATTGCATTTGGATTTTATAATTTTGTTGGTCTCTTTATGAGTCTCTTAGGTGATGGTTTGGTGGGCCATACTCCACCTAGTCCACCATGAATATCGCATTCTGGAACTGTCGGGGTTTAGGAGGATCTCTGACAGTTCGACGCCTCAAGAGAATAAATAAGATTTATTCTCCGGACATCATCTTCCTGATTGAAACGAAGAATAGTAATAATGTCGTTCATGATGTAGCTGCAATTCTCAACTATGAATGTGTGTTTTGCGTCCCCCCATATGGAATTGGAGGTGGATTAGCATTATTGTGGAAAAAGTCTGTTATGTTAAACGTTGTAAGTGACGATGCTAGACTTATTGATTGTAAAATCTCAAGTAATGGTTATGCTTTCTACTTATCATGTGTATACGGTCATCCTATACGAAAGTATAGATCAAATCTTTGGGAAAGATTGAAAAGAATTGCCACTTCTCGTGATGAACCATGGCTTATGTGTGGAGACTTTAATGCAATTCTCCATGCACATGATAAAGTAGGGGGGGCAATTAAAAAACCATGGGAACTTTATGATTTTCAATCAATGATTTCTATCTGCGATATGGAAGATTTGCCTTTTAAAGGAAATAACCTAACATGGGCCGGAAATCGGAATAATCAGTTAGTTCAGTGCTGGTTAGATAGAGCTTTTGGAAATAGCGAATGGAAAGCTATATACCCTGCTTCATATGTGGAATATCTAGACATGGTCGGTTCTGACCACAGACCAGGAATTATATCAATCCGGAGACAGACAGAATCTGGAAAACGTCTTTTCCGATATGACCCACGTTGGAATCGTCATGACTCTTTTAAACAAACGCTTGCCAATTTTTGGAATACAACCATGTCGCCGGGCAACCACACCTTACACCTGTCTTCTAAACTTCAGCTATGTCGGAGAAGACTGTCCTCATGGAAGAGGACGTCATATGTTAGTTCTGAACGACGTATTAAAGAACTCAGCACTGCTCTTAATGATGCCCAGATCACTCGATGTTGTTCGTCTACAGAAATCTCAAATCTGAAAAGAGATTTAACTCAGGCTTATGTTGAGGAAGAAACATATTGGAAGCTTAAAAGCCGTAATCAGTGGCTAAAAGAGGGGGATAGGAACACTAAGTTTTTTCATGCAACGACAAAAAATCGTCGGTCCAAGAATAACATTATCTCTATCACATCTGCGGAAGGGAATGAGATATTTGGCAATACAAATATTGCAAATCATGCTCTTTCTTACTTCTCCGAATTGTTCCAGTGCTCACCCCCACGGTCTTTGGACTCAGTCCTATCAGTGATTCCTTCAGTGGTTTCAGATTCTATGAATTCAGAATTAACTCGACCAGTTTCTATGCCGGAGGTCTTTCAGGCAATTGCCTCTATTGGTGCTAATAATGCTCCTGGTCCTGATGGTTTCTCTGCCGCGTTCTATCAGCAGAATTGGGAGATTGTGGGTCCTGCAGTGTTTGAAGAGGTAGCTCGGTTTTTTAGCTCTGGTCGAATGGTACAAACCTTTAACCACACAAACATTTGTCTCATACCAAAGACAGAATGTCCACGAACACTGTCTGATTTTCGCCCCATCTCACTATGTAATGTGTTCTATAAAATCATCTCAAAGATTCTTGTCATCCGGATGAAAAAGGTTATCAGTCAGTTGGTTTCTGAGAATCAAGCAGCTTTTATACCCGGGCGTTTTATATCTGATAACGTTTTGATCGCACATGAAGCACTCCATTCCCTACAAGTCCAACGGTCTTGTTCAAAATCGTTTATGGCCATTAAAACAGACATGAGTAAAGCATATGACCGTATTGAATGGGACTTCATCGAAGCAGTTCTGACCAAAAAAGGGTTTTCTTCCCTATGGGTTCAGTGGATTATGCAGTGCATCTCAACAACTTCTTTCTCGGTTTTGATTAACGGGAGCCCATATGGCTCTTTTAAACCATCTCGTGGGCTCAGACAGGGTGATCCCTTATCACCTTACTTGTTTATTCTTTGCGCTGATGTCTTGAGCTTGATGCTTACAGATGCAGAAAAAAGCAAAATGATTCAACCACTGAGAATTCAGCATAAAGGACCTTCCCTGTCACATCTACTCTTTGCAGATGATTCCCTTTTTTTCATCAAAGCGGATAGGCAGAATGTTTCCTGCATGCAAAAGATTTTTCGGGAATATGGTAATGCTTCGGGTCAGCTAATCAACAAAGATAAGTCCTCCGTCATCTTTGGGAGGAAAGTTTTCAATCATACACGCTCAGCTATTTTACATCAATTGGGGATCTATACCATTGGTGGCGGAGGAAAATACCTAGGGTTACCTGAGCAATTTAAACGAAATCGACGACATTTGTTCAGATATATTACTGATAAAGTCTCTTCCAGATTAACAGGATGGCAATCTAAATTCTTATCTCCAGGGGGTAAAGAAATACTAATCAAGGCTATCGCTTATGCTATGCCGGTCTATTCTATGAATGTTTTCAAGCTCCCAAAAGACATCTGCCACAAATTGGATCAAACTCTTTCACGATTCTGGTGGGGTTCTTCTGGTGCAAATAGGAAAACTGCATGGGTTTCATGGAAGAAACTGAGTACTCCGAAATTGAGCGGTGGTATGGGTTTCCGCGATTTTCAGTATTTTAATCAGGCATTACTAGCAAATATGTGTTGGAAAATTCTGCAAAGACCGCAATGTCTTCTTTCTCGAATTCTGAAATGCCGTTATTTCAAGAATGGAGAGTTATTATCGGCTACACGGGGTGTTCAACCATCTCTCGGATGGCAATCTATTTTATATGGTCGTCAACTACTAGTAACTGGTTTACATACCATCATTGGAGATGGATCATCCATATCAATTGGCGATTCTACTTGGCTACCTGTTTCACCTCCACGTCCTCCCCAGTTATTACCATACACAAATCCCTTACTCAAAGTAGAAATACTAATTGATAAGGAAACAGGTCAATGGAATTATGACGTCCTGAATGATATGATTGCAAAAGAGGATCATCAACTTATCTCTAAGATCTTTCTTCCAGCTCATAGATGTGAAGATGGATGGTTTTGGAAGTTTACTAATGATGGAAATTATTCAGTAAAATCAGGATACCGACATGCAATTCAAACACAACGCTCAGATCCAATTTCTTCTCAACCAATATTGGGATCTCATCCTGAACTTACTAAAGCCTTATGGAGATTAAAAATACAACCGAAGATCAAGCATTTCTTATGGAGACTATTGTCAAAGGCCCTACCCTTGAAATCTCATCTACACCATCGGAATATATTACCAGACAATTTATGCAACAGATGCTGCAATTCGGAAGAAACAGAAATCCACGCTTTTTTCCTTTGTCCTTATGCATTAAGGCTTTGGAGAAAATTGGGGATATCGACAACAAGTTTATGTAACAATGATGCTGACATTTATGGGAATCTCCATTATCTGTTAGCAAGTTACAATTCTCAACGTCATGACTCACACCTCAAGTACCTACCCTTCTACCTTCTATGGCGAATATGGAAATCGAGGAATAAGCTATCCTTTAACAACAAAATTATTCCTGAAGACTTTCTTCTCAACTCATGTTACGATGATGCGAATGAGTGGATACACAATGTCATCAACGAGGAGACTCAACAATTCAGTGGCAATTCTCAACATTTCAGTGGCAATACTCATAATAACAATGGTCGATGGAGTGCGCCTCCTGCAAATTGGATAAAGTGCAATTACGATGCAGCTCACAGAAGCAATAACACACATTCAGGCCTAGGTTGGATTATTCGGAACAATCGCGGTCAGTTTATCAACGCAGGAAGAGGTAAATTCCAAGGTCGAACTCACGTCATAGAATCAGAATTCACCGCGCTTATATGGGCTATTCAATCTACTTGGGCAATGGGATATCGTTATGCTATTTTTGAAGGAGATAATCAATATCTTAATTATCTCATTAATAATGAAGAGATAAATTTAAAGTATCAACATTATCTCCAGACTATTAAATTATGGTTCCGTTTTTTCGACGGCATCCGTTTTTCATACCAACCAAGATCTGGTAACTATGCAGCGGATACATTGGCTTCAACTTCCTTATCTTCTCCTTTGGATTGGAACATTTTTTCAAGTTGTCCTATGTTTTTATACTCGGTTGTAAACAATGATATTGGTGAATAAATAAGTAATTGTTGGCAAAAAAAAAAAAAAAAAGTATTTTCATATAATTATTTGTGATATTTTTGAAATTTTAATTTTGGTATGTTAGATTTGGAACACAAATTTTAAAATGTGCTATTTAAAGGTATTATTGTAAATTTGTTTTATTATTTTTTATTAATAATAAATTTTAATTTTATATTTATGTTATTTTTAAAAATTTAAATTAATGATGATATATTTGGAAAAAAATTTAAAGAGTATTATTTTGTTAATTTTTTTTAAAAAATAATGAAAGAATTTTGGCAAAGTATTTAACAGAATTGGATGTTTTTCCAAATAACATCATTTGCTTTTTTGTTTTTCAAAATAACGTTATTTGTTGTTTCATTTAAATATATACACAAATAAAAAATCCAATTTTTTTCTACATATGCTTTCAATTTAACGTATAAAATTCGATTAAAACAAATCAGTAGATAATAAATTCCAAAAGCCATTTAGTAACCTTTAATTAGTTATTAACTGTATATCTAATAAGTTGAAAATCTTTTCATAAATATGTTGCCATTTCTTTTCAACTATAATTTCACAGCATTACTAATTTACTATTATGAGTTATCGTTCACAACTACAAAGAGAAAGAACAAAATTGGTTGACTTTTCAACACTCTCCGATTCTACATCCACGTTGCATCAACGGTGACGATTACAGATCACAAATCACACACGATGCTGTATCGCCACATGTCAACAACATCACTACTAACACAGCACCACCACCGACACAACCGAGTAAAATCAGACATTCTTAACTGTTATGTCCAAACGCAAATCCTTTGTAGTAACTTTGATAAATAACAGCGTGTCTGTAATCTTCTTTTAAACAAATTCGAATCACCATTAATGGAAACTCAGATCTTGTCGTAAAAGACCCTATTAGATCGTATAAACACAGAGAACCTCTAGGAAAGAGAAGGAAGAAGTTTGGAGAAGATGATCGAGAGGTGTTTAGGTGCTTATCGGTGCCGGAAAATCCAAAGAGCTTTACGACACTTAAAGGTAACGGTTCTTTGTCTCGTTCTTACCGTAGTCGTCCTACGTGGCACAATCGGTGCCG
Source organism: Pugionium cornutum (assembly GCA_018901935.1). Taxonomy (NCBI): domain Eukaryota; kingdom Viridiplantae; phylum Streptophyta; class Magnoliopsida; order Brassicales; family Brassicaceae; genus Pugionium; species Pugionium cornutum. The sequence continues at coordinate 41,089,797 of CM032159.1, read as the reverse complement.
GTAAATTTGGAACTCCGGAGCAAGATCTGGACGAGATCCGTCAACATTTCCATACATCGCGTAAACGAGCCGAGCCTCACCGTGTCCTCGAAGAAATACAGACCGGAGGAGATTCTTCCTCCGGTGACGGCGGTGGCGGCGAAAATTCCGGTGGGAGCAATAACTACGAGACATTTGACATCAATAAGATATTCGTTGACGAAGGAGAAGAAGAGAAACCCGACCCGAATAAACCTTACACTCTTGGACCAAAGATATCCGATTGGGATGACAATTTTGTTAATAACACGTCAGAATAAAATTTATTAAAATGTTTTTCAAATAATATATTAAGGATGTATAATATTATAGAAAAATGGTCATTAAAATACTGAAGTTTTATGTTTCGACCATTTAAATATCAAACTTTTTAATTAATAATTTAAATGACAATTTATAGTTGAGTACACCGATTTACATATACGATTATTCAATATTAATATAAAAGGTGATACCGTTAACTTTGTTACTTAATTTAACCAAATAAAAGTAGACACCGAAACATCACATGAACTAATTTTGATATTAATTTAATGTTAATATTGACTAATTTTAGTGTTAATATTAATGTTAAATGATTCATTAAAAATTTATTATTTAAATATCTCAAAAATAAATGATTTTTTAATTCATACAATAAAAGAATTTCGTTGGTTATTTAGAGTACTCTATCACTACCACTTATGTATTTAGTAAACTATCATTATTACGTCATAAACTTTACAACTGTCTAAAACTAAAATGTGTGAAATTGAATTGGATAAAGTTTTATTCTTATTTTTCAATCAGAACAACTTTCTTATACGATAATTTTTACATTTTCAAAAGAGTAATACCCTAAAATAGCACTTTTTAAAATTTTTCTTCCAAATCTAGCATCATAAAATTAAATTTCTAAAAATAGCACAAATATTTATATGAAAATATTTATTTATTCTAAATAAATTATACATAAACTTAAAGTATTATATTTGGGTTCATTATTTCCAATTTAGGGTTTAATTTTTTTCTATTAAAATATAATTTTAATGCATTTTAATCTTAAATTTGTGCTATTATTGGAAATTTAAACTAATGATGCTATTTTTGGAATAAAAACTTAGAAAAATATTATTTTAGACATTTGCTCTTTTCAAAATGGATTATTCATAATTTTTTTTAGAGTAATACCTTAAAATAGCACATTTTAAAAAATTTCTTCCAAATCTAGCATCATAAAATTAAATTCCCAAAAATAACACAAATACTTATGTGAAAATACTTATCTATTCTAAATAAATTATACATAAACTTAAAGTATTGTATTTGGGTTTATTATTTCCAATTTAGGGATTAATTTTTTTCTATTAAAATATAGTTTTAATGCATTTTAATCTTAAATTTGTGCTATTATTGGAAATTTAAACTAATGATGCTATATTTGGAACAAAAACTTAGAAATGTGCTATTTTAGACATTTGTCTTTTTTTTTTTTTTTTTTTTTTTTATTAATATCTATACAAAAGAGGAAGTTGCTCCGCTTGGGTAAGATTCTACAATTTCTACTTTTTTTTCCGGAGATTGACTCTAATGGGTCAACCTTTAACTTTACCATAACAAACCAACAGAATCACTATACTCAAACTTTTTATTTTTAATCAATATATTAAACATTAATATACCTGATTATAGAAATGACATTTGTCTAGTCAATGAAACTAATTAACATTTTATATAGTTTCCTAAGTTTCAAATCCCCTTTGTAATCACGTCCGGTTTAATACAAAACCGTTCCGGTTCCGGACATGATCCGGAAAACGTTTTGTTTCTCCAGTTACTGTCCAAATAATCAGAAAGGGTTCAAACTCCATGTCGACTCCTCTGTTTGTCTTGGAGAGTCAATGACATTTTTTTGGGTGAGAAGATTGCATATAGAAATTGATTTTGTCAAAAACCAATCTGTTTTATGTCGAAAGACGATTTAAACCGAAGAAAACTGCAAATCTCCAATCTCAATTCTTTATCGAAAGATAACCGAAGTTTGTAGCTTTTGCAAGTCTTGACAACAAGAAAACCACACATTACACATTTGGAACAGAATTCTGATTATTTTTGCTAGACGTCGGCTGCTCGGCATATGGTTATTCGGATCAGGTTCGGTTCGGTTCGGATATTTTGGATTTTGGGTATTTCGGATTAAAATGTCATGTAATCATTTAAGTATTTGAGAAATTCGGATTGAGTTCGGTTTGGTTCAGATAATTTATTAAAAACTGAATTAAAACCGAATTTTTTCATATTATTCGGTTCGGATATTCTTTTACCCAAATGCATCCAAAATATTCAAAAATATCTTATACACTCAAAACATCCTTAAAAAAGACAAAACTAACTCAAAGTTTATTTTTACCTAAAACACCATTAAAATCAAACTAAAAACATATTGTAAATCAAAACAAGTTATAAAACTAAAAAAAAAAATCAAAATAGATAAATATTCACTAAAAAGCAAACAACAATCATGGTCAATAATTATGGTATACGTAATACATGCATGAGAATGATTTTTTGAAGTCGGAGGTGATGATGTATAGTAAAAATATAGGATTTCCAAATTTTTAAATTAATGATTTCAATTTTAAACTTTTATTTTGCCGATTAGAAAAAGTGAAAACATTATAAACTCATTGTTAGGTAAAAATAAGAAAATTATGAATTTAACAATTTGAATAATTTTAAATATTCATTTTGTATTCCAGTGATATTCAATTCAAACCGTTATCCAAAATAATCGAAAACAAAATCCAATTGAGTATTATAAGAAACCAAAACCAATCCGAACCGTTTTTTAGTTCAGTTTTGGTTTGGTTTTGGTTCGGTTTTGATTCGGTTTAGGTAAATCAGACCTTTTGTATAAAGGTTTCGTTTTTATTTTTTCTTTTACTTTTCAGTTTCGTATAAATACCTCATCAAGGAATTAGAGAAGTAACCCAAATAACATAAACTAATGGACGTTGAAGCAGAGAACTTGAAGGCAGCATTTGGCGATTCCTCAGATGATGAATATCTCGCAGATCGTTCGGAGAACGAAACATTGTCGATCGGAGATTCGAAGGTATGGAAGCGAGTGGAGAATATCAATGGTTTATGGCTCTGTAGAAACTTTCTCTCTATTCATCATCACTCTGATTTACTCTCCGCTATTCTAAATGGTACCCTTCGCTCTTCTTTCGTTTCAAATTCTAATGTTTTTGCTTATCGATTGTTTTGCAAATTTTCTGTTCATTTAATATCTCTGCAGAAGGTTGGTTCGTTGAAGAATCTATTAACCAGGTACTAAACCCTAATCATCTTTTTCTCACATTGATTTCGTTTCAGAATCCAGAATTTCGTTTATGTACTTCCTCAAGATCTTACTGTTTTTTGTTCCTTCTTGAATACAATGTTAGGGTCGTGTTTATTAGCTTCTCACTAGCTCAAAAACCTTTTAGAACTCCTGCTTCCACCGTTCCCTAATCTCTTTCTAGACTGGATTTCAATCTCTAAAATCTTGTTTCAATGGAAATTTTCCGGTTGTGCTTATTAAGAAATTGATTCCAAATTTCCAATGTTTGCATATACGACAACAATCAGCTTAGGTTGGTGTATGGATGAGCAAGTGAACATTGTCTTAGGCTGCTTTTGTTTCATCTTGAAGTGAATTTGCCCTTTTCTCATCCAAAATACCCTTTGATTCTGGTCATTTCTATTGTTTTCTTCTTGAATTGGGTAACATATACTGATATACATTTCAGTTATAATACAGATTCTTCGTTTTTCAGCGTGATGCTTCTTAGTGTTAACTGTTAAGTGTTAGATGATGATGATAAATAAACTAAAGCCTCGTCTTTTCTATGTTTTTTTCTTTCTGGAAGGCAATGAGATTTGGTGATCTCCCTTCATGGGCAACAGAACTGTCTGATCTCATACGCGAGACTGTGGAATCTGTTGCTATTTCAGTATTGCCTGCTGATTTGCTGTGGAGAGAACCTCTGTTTGACCAACTCATTGTCAATTTATACCAACCAGGTGAGGTGCGATGCTTTCACTTTTGCTCTTCTTTGTAAATAGTGTAACAGCTTGTAATGGGTTCTTGGAGCAATAGAATTAGATAGTTTAAGAGAGTTGCAAAGTGGGTGAAACCAAATACTTCAGTCATAGATTGTTTAGTCATTCGATCACGAATTCATGGCAAATGCAAAAGCTAGAAGAACCAATAGAGTAACAGCTTGTTGTGGTTTCTTGAAGCATGAGTGAAAGCAGATAACCAGTTATAACTTATAAGATTATTCAGACATTAGATCAGGACTTTATGACAATGTAATGATCTTTTTAAATAGGGGATTTGTGCACATGTTGATCTGCTTCGTTTTGAAGATGGAATTGCCATTGTCTCGCTTGAATCAGCCTGCGTGATGCAGTTCAGTCCAGTAGAAGCAGATGAAGATGAAGATGAAGATGTGGATGTCTTATTGAGTCCGGGATCTCTCATTCTCATGTCTGGAGAAGCTCGGTATAAATGGAAACACGAGATTAACCGAAAGCAGAATGGATTTCAGGTATGGGAAGGAGAAGAAATTGATCAGAAACGTAGAATCTCTGTTACCTTGAGAAAGCTATGTCAAGCTTAAGTGTGTGTAAGTTAATTTTAATCATTTGTCTAAAATTTGTCTTTTGTAGGTGTGATAAAATTTGTCTAAAATAATATTATTTTAAATTTTTGTTCTAAAATTAACATCATTAGTTTAAAATTTCTACTAATAGTACAAATTTAATATTAAATACATTAAAACTTTATGTTAATGAAAAAAAATTAAATTTTAAATTAGAAAAAATGAAATCTAAATATAATATTTTAAGTTTATATATAATTTTTTAAAATAAATAAGTATTTTCATATAATTATTTGTGATATTTTTGGAATTTTAATTTTGGTATGTTAGATTTGGAACAAAAATTTTAAAATGTGCTATTTAAAAGTATTATTGTAAATTTGTATTATTTTTTATTAATAATAAATTTTAATATATTTTAATTTTATATTTATGTTATTTTTAAAAATTTAAATTAATGATGATATATTTGGAAAAAAATTTAAAAGAGTATTATTTTGTCAATTTTTTTTAAAAAATAATGAAAGAATTTTGGCAAAGTATTTAACAGAATTGGATGTTTTTCCAAATAACATCATTTGCTTTTTTGTTTTTGAAAATAACGTTATTTGTTGTTTCATTTAAATATATACACATAAATAAAAAATCCAATTTTTTTCTACATATGCTTTCAATTTAACGTATAAAATTCGATTAAAACAAATCAGTAGATAATAAATTCCAAAAGCCATTTAGTAACCTTTAATTAGTTATTAACTGTATATCTAATAAGTTGAAAATCTTTTCATAAATATGTTGCCATTTCTTTTCAACTATAATTTCACAGCATTACTAATTTACTATTATGAGTTATCGTTCACAACTACAAAGAGAAAGAACAAAATTGGTTGACTTTTCAACACTCTCCGATTCTACATCCACGTTGCATCAACGGTGACGATTACAGATCACAAATCACACACGATGCTGTATCGCCACATGTCAACAACATCACTACTAACACAGCACCACCACCGACACAACCGAGTAAAATCAGACATTCTTAACTGTTATGTCCAAACGCAAATCCTTTGTAGTAACTTTGATAAATAACAGCGTGTCTGTAATCTTCTTTTAAACAAATTCGAATCACCATTAATGGAAACTCAGATCTTGTCGTAAAAGACCCTATTAGATCGTATAAACACAGAGAACCTCTACGAAAAAGAAGGAAGAAGTTTGGAGAAGATGATCGAGAGGTGTTTAGGTGCTTATCGGTGCCGGAAAATCCAAAGAGCTTTACGACACTTAAAGGTAACGGTTCTTTGTCTCGTTCTTACCGTAGTCGTCCTACGTGGCACAATCGGTGCCGGTAAATTTGGAACTCCGGAGCAAGATCTGGACGAGATCCGTCAACATTTCCATACATCGCGTAAACGAGCCGAGCCTCACCGTGTCCTCGAAGAAATACAGACCGGAGGAGATTCTTCCTCCGGCGACGGCGGTGGCGGCGAAAATTCCGGTGGGAGCAATAACTACGAGACATTTGACATCAATAAGATATTCGTTGACGAAGGAGAAGAAGAGAAACCCGACCCGAATAAACCTTACACTCTTGGACCAAAGATATCCGATTGGGATGAACAGAGATCCGATTGGCTAGCTAAGAACCCTAGTTTCCCTAATTTTATTGGACCCAACAAGCCACGTGTGCTCTTGGTGACTGGTTCGGCTCCAAAACCATGTGAGAATCCTGTCGGAGATCATTACCTCTTGAAGTCGATCAAGAACAAGATCGATTACTGTAGGTTACACGGGATTGAGATCTTCTACAACATGGCTCTCCTAGATGCTGAAATGGCTGGTTTTTGGGCAAAGCTTCCATTGATTAGGAAACTTTTGCTTTCTCACCCTGAGATTGAGTTTCTTTGGTGGATGGATAGTGATGCGATGTTTACGGATATGGCGTTTGAACTTCCATGGGAGAGGTATAAAGATTATAATCTGGTGATGCACGGATGGAATGAGATGGTTTATGATCAGAAGAATTGGATTGGGTTGAACACTGGGAGTTTCTTGCTAAGGAACAATCAATGGGCGCTTGATTTGCTTGACACTTGGGCTCCTATGGGTCCAAAAGGAAAAATCCGTGAGGAAGCGGGTAAGGTTTTGACCCGTGAGCTCAAGGGTCGGCCGGTGTTCGAAGCTGATGATCAGTCTGCAATGGTCTATCTGTTGGCTACTCAGCGAGACGCTTGGGGGAATAAGGTAATAACTGAAGTTTAAAGCTGTGAACTTTGATTCCATTTAAGCATTCCTTTAGTCCGACTAAATAAATCGAATTGGGAATCACCTTAGATCGAGATTCATTATGCCTTAGTCGTTAAACCACAGTACTTACCAGTTATATGTCTACAACGTATTGTGATTACACAAAGATCGTTGCTCACAAATCACAATGTGTGTTGCATATTGTCCGTTTATAACTGTCTCTTGTGATCACATTAAGATTGGTTTTTGACTGATAAATAACAATGTGAGTTGCATATTCTTGGTTTATAACGTGTCTGGATCACATAAATACTGGACTTTTGTTCAGAAGTCATGATGTGAGTTACAGCTTGTGGTTTCAAAAACTGGTGTCAAGGTCTATTAGTAAATTAAGCTCATCAAAGTCAGGATCTTTGAATGGTATTGTTAGTCTTTTTGTTGAATAAGCATTTGAGTCATGGTATCGTGACAGGTATACCTAGAAAGCGGATACTATCTCCATGGTTACTGGGGAATTCTAGTGGACAGATACGAAGAAATGATAGAAAACTACCACCCGGGGCTAGGCGACCACAGATGGCCACTGGTGACTCATTTTGTCGGTTGCAAACCCTGTGGGAAATTTGGGGATTACCCTGTGGAAAGGTGCCTAAAACAAATGGACAGAGCCTTTAACTTTGGCGATAACCAGATTCTACAAATCTATGGATTCACTCACAAATCATTGGCTAGTCGCAAAGTCAAGAGAGTGCGGAATGAGACTAGCAATCCGCTGGAGATGAAAGACGAGCTTGGGTTGCTTCACCCGGCGTTTAAGGCGGTTAAGGTACAAACCAATCAAGTTTGAATTGGGATCTACGTTTTAGGATTTGTGTTCTGGTTCTTACTCTATATATGTCTCGTGGTCTTTGCTTGTTGTTGTACTAAGAGGGATGGTAAAAGTGTTGTGCAGAGACAACAGTTTATTCTTTAGTTTTATTTTTGTCGCTACGTCCTTTGAGTTCTATAAGGAAATCAAATGTTGTCTTTCTTCCTCTTTTTCTTTTGTTTTTGTTGGAATCCATTAGAACTTGAGATTTTGTAGCTTCATGGATCAATTATTAATGTTAATCCAAAAACATTTTCTAACCTGATATATAATTTAACTAAATCGATCAATTAATTATTGTGTTTTGGGTAATTGACAAAAATAATATTATTTTAATTTTTTTAAAATGTAGAATTATTAGTTTAAAATTTTTAAAATAATACAAATTTAATATTAAAATAAAATATTATAAATTTAATATTAAAATAATTTATTTATAATAAGAAAAAAAAAACTAAATTTTAAATTAAAAAAATATATAAATATAATATTTTAATTATATTTGTAATTTATTTAACGTAAATATGTATTTTCAAAATAATTTGTGTTATTTTAAATTTTAAGTTTAAAAAATTAAATTTAAAACAAAAAATTAAAAATATACTATTTTATAATATTATTCTATTGCTTTTAGCATTTAAAATTTATAAACTTTAACGAATATAGGATCAATAAGTTATAGAATTTTTCAAATTTTTTCACGTATTATTTATAAATATATTACGTTGACGTATTATATCATTAAAACATTTTAAAATAAATATTATATAAAATATAATTTAATATAATATTTACAAAAATAACATTAAACAAATATTTAACAATACATTATATGTAAATTTTTTAATATTTTAACATAATATATAATAAAATTTTGATTCAATTGAATATTTATCATATTTAAAATTTTTACAAAATTAGTAATATTGTTTATCTAAAATTTAAAAAATTTAAATTCATTTTAATAATTTGATTTATTGTTTATTTCAATCGTATAATCAATGTTAATTTTTTTAAATTATTTTAAATAAAAAATAGATTTTATGTACATATTTAATTTATATTTACTAAATAAAGAAAATTATTATATATTATTATTTTTTTCCTGCAAAATGTTGGTGTGTAAATCTAGTGTTTTGAATTAAGAAAATAAAAGTAGTGAGAAGACTAAAAAACATATATTTTGGTTTTCTTTGAAAAATTATTAAAATTTTTAAAAACTAGTTTCTCTAAATTTTTGGAATATTTTTTTCCTTCAAAATCTTGATTGTATAAGAAATTTTTTTTTTACTAAAAAACAAATTTAAAAACTACAAACAATAAAAGCTTTAATATCTTTTAACTGATAAATATGTAAATCAAATTAAGAATTTGTGAACGAACATACGGGCTGTTATCAGGCATTATAAAAGCCCATTGACATGTGAAAATCAAAAATCCAAGATATTTAGAAGATAATGGTGGAAATATTTCTTTAAAGAGAAACAGTTTGTGGCCAAGCAATCTTTGAGATAGAGGAGAATGAACCAGAAAAGAAAACAAAAAACAAGATTTCCTTCTTCTTTATAAAACAAAATCTAAAATTTGTGTTGTTTGTATGTTTTTGTTAGAGAGAAGATACACAAAAACCCTACCTTTAAGAAATCTCATGGGCACATTTGGAGAATTGATAATTTTGGACAATTTTTAAAAGTATCAGAAAATGTTTCCGTTGAAATTCTTTTGTTACAGGAAAATCATATGCTTCCGTTGTCGCCGCCGCTGCATCCGCCAGTAACGACGGTGGGCTGCGAGTAGTGCGAAGGAGCTCGATTCCTCATCGGAGGCTGTGTCTGACAGTTCGGAAAAGGATATTTTTGGTGGAGTTGATAATTTATTCGACACGGAGAAGGAGAAAGAGAAGCCGAGTTTGGAGCTTGGAAGCAATGGGAAAATTTTAGGCGAGGGGGTCTCGTTAATGGAGGATTCTGCTAACCCTGAGACTGCTTCATCGTTTTCTCCGAAGCCGGGGGTTGTTTCTGATGAAACAATTGAGAAAGATGATGTAGGGGTCACCGAGGAGAACAAGAAGGTTAATGAGGGTGTGGATGGTATTAAAAAGGATGGTGATGGTAAGCTTGAAAATGGGAGTGTTGATGTTGTAGAGCCAGAGGTTGTAGCTGTCGAGAGTGGGACTGAACCAACGGATGTGGAAGAAACTAATGGATCAGAGAAGGGTATGGCTTATGTTGAGGTTATAAAGGCAGATAGTGCAGTAGCTGACAATGAAATTAAAGAGGATGAAAGTGTGTTCAGTGTCATAGTCGATGATGAAGAAGAGGGTGTGAAATTAACCAACAAAGGAGACTTAGTGGTGGACTCATCTGCTATGGAATTTGTGCATGTAAATGTGGCAAAGCCAGGGGTTGTTGTTGGAGACGTAGAGGAGAGTTATGTGCAGGAAATTGATGGTAACATCGATGATGTGCATAATATATTTGATCCCGTCGGCCAAGTTGAAAGAGGTGGAGTTGAATTACAATCTGATAAGGCCACCGAAGAGGGAGGAGAAAACTTGACTAGCGAAGGAGACTCTATTGTTGACTCCTCTGTGGTGGACTCAATTGATACTGATATCAATGTTGCAGAGCCAGGGATTATGGTAGTTGGGGTGGCTAAGGAGACTGAAATACAGGAGGATGGAAATGATGAGGTTAACAAGACCATCCCAAGCATTGAAGCACCTGATGACCTGACTGCTGCATATGATGGAAATTTTCAATTGGCTGCTAAGGAAACATCAGAGGTAACCAAAGCAGAGCCTGAAGAACCAAAAATAGGTGTGGAAGAAGAAGAAGAAGAAGAAGAAGAAGAAGAAGAAGAAGAATTGCCTGTTTCTGAAAGTTTTAATGTGGGTTCAGTTGGTGCAAGAGAGGATTCTAAGCCGTCACCGTTTGAAGCAAACCATAACCCAGAGATCCGGGAAGCATATGAAGGGGACACTGCAGAAGAAGGTGGAAACAGGATTGCAGAAATTGTTTCTTCTCCTGAGGTTAGCCTTGAAGGCAAGGAAGTGGACCAGGAACCTTCTGGAGAAGGTGTTATCGGGATTGATGGGTCTGGAAATGAAGAAGAAACTGAACAGATGATATTTGGGAGTTCTGAAGCTGCACAACAGTTCTTAGCAGAGCTGGAAAAGGCTTCTTCTGGTATTGAGGCCCATTCTGATGAAGCATACATTTCTAACAATATGTCAGATAGGATTGATGGCCAGATTGTCAACGATTCTGACGAAGATGTTGAGACAGAGGATGAAGGTGAGGGGAACATGTTAGATTCTGCAGCTTTGGCTGCACTTTTGAAAGCAGCTACTGGTGGTGGAAGTTCAGAAGGTGGCAATTTTAACATAACATCTCAGGATGGTACGAAACTTTTCTCCATGGATCGCCCTGCTGGTTTGAGTTCATCTCTAAGACCTTTGAAACCTGCAGCAGCTTCACGCGCAAACCGTTCCAACATCCTTACCAATCCTAATGTCTCAAGGGTTGATGAGAATGAGTTTAACTTGAGCGAGGAAGAGAAACAGAAATTGGAAAAGTTGCAGAGCCTCCGTGTGAAATTTTTGCGTCTTTTGCAAAGGTTGGGGCAGTCAGCAGAAGATTCAATTGCAGCGCAGGTTCTTTACCGTATTGCTCTACTTGCTGGGAGACAAACAGGGCAGTTATTCAGTCTTGATGCCGCAAAGAAGAAGGCTATAGAGTCTGAGGCTGAGAGAGACGAAGATTTGAACTTCTCTCTTAACATACTGGTCCTTGGAAAAGCTGGCGTGGGAAAAAGTTCTACGATAAACTCTATTTTGGGAAATCATAAGGCGTCCATCAATGCTTTTGGGCTCTCAACCACTTCGGTAAGAGAAATTTCTGAAACAGTGGATGGCGTCAAGATTACCTTTATTGATACTCCAGGCTTGAAGTCTGCGGCCATGGATCAAAGTACAAATGCAAAAATGTTGTCTTCTGTAAAGAAGGTAATGAAGAAGCTTCCCCCTGATATTGTTCTCTATGTAGATCGGCTTGATGCTCAGACCAGGGACTTGAACAATTTGCCCTTGCTAAGGACAATTACTGCTTCTCTTGGCACATCCATATGGAAAAACGCCATAGTGACATTGACCCATGCTGCTTCTGCCCCTCCTGATGGCCCATCTGGCACTCCTTTGAGTTATGATGTCTTTGTATCGCAGTCCTCACATATTGCTCAACAGTCTATAGGACAGGCTATTGGTGATTTACGTTTGATGAACCCAAGTATGATGAATCCGGTTTCACTTGTTGAGAATCACCCCTTGTGTAGGAAGAACCGGGAAGGAATGAAGGTTCTCCCGAATGGCCAAACTTGGAGATCTCAGCTGTTGCTGTTGTGCTACTCCCTGAAGATTTTGTCAGAAGTAAATTCTCTACTGAAGCCTCAAGAACCATTGGACCCTCGTAAAGTATTTGGTTTTCGAGTTCGATCCCCGCCTCTCCCTTACTTGTTGTCTTGGCTGTTACAGTCCCGTGCCCATCCTAAGCTCCCTGCAGACCAAGGTGGTGATAGCGTTGACTCTGATATTGGAATTGATGATATGTCTGATTCTGAACAGGAAGATGGGGAAGATGACGAGTATGACCAGCTGCCACCATTTAAACCTCTTCGAAAAACCCAACTTGCAAAACTCTCAAAGGAACAGAGAAAGGCATATTTCGAGGAGTATGATTACCGGGTAAAGCTCCTGCAGAAGAAGCAATGGAGAGAGGAATTGAGGAGGATGAGGGAAATGAAGAAAAACGGGAAGAAGGTGGGTGAAAGTGAGTATGGTTATCCTGGAGATGAAGAGGATCCAGAAAACGGGGCTCCAGCTGCTGTGTCAGTTCCTTTACCCGATATGGTCTTGCCATCTTCATTTGATAGTGATAACTCAGCTTACCGATATCGTTTCCTGGAACCCACTTCACAGCTCCTAACCAGGCCAGTGTTGGATACCCATGGTTGGGACCATGACTGTGGATATGATGGCGTCAATGCAGAATACAGTCTTGCTGTAGCTAGCCGGTTTCCTGCCACAGCTACTGTCCAAATCACCAAGGACAAGAAAGAGTTCAACATCCATCTGGATTCGTCCGTGTCTGCTAAGCACGGGGACAGTGGATCCACCATGGCAGGGTTCGATATCCAGAATGCCGGTAAGCAGCTTGCATATGTAGTCAGAGGAGAAACCAAATTCAAGAATTTGAGGAAGAACAAGACGACGCTTGGAGGGTCAGTTACATTCTTGGGCGAGAATGTTGCCACTGGTGTCAAACTTGAAGACCAAATAGTACTCGGGAAAAGGTTTGTGCTTGTGGGAAGTACAGGGACCATGCGATCACAGGGAGATTCGGCCTATGGTGCGAACCTCGAGGTCAGGCTTAGGGAGGCTGATTTCCCAATAGGCCAGGACCAATCCTCTTTAGGGCTGTCTTTGGTGAAGTGGAGAGGTGATTTAGCCCTCGGAGCCAATCTCCAATCTCAATTGTCTGTTGGAAGGCATTCAAAGATAGCGCTTCGTGCAGGGCTTAACAACAAGATGAGCGGACAGATAACAGTTCGAACCAGCACCTCGGATCAGTTGCAGATTGCTCTCACGGGTATTCTTCCAATTGCTATGTCCATCTACAAGAGCCTTCGACCAGAAGGGACGAACGACAAGTACAGCATGTACTAAATATCTCTGCAATTCCCTCTCTAATGAATTGTGGAGAAGGATCTTTATGTTAGTGGTTTTGGTTCACGTTTGTTTCCCTCGCTTTAATAAAACTTTTGTTGAGATTTCTCAAAGTTATGTTTAGTTCTGTTGAGAGGTACACGTCGGATTTATCTTGTATCAGTAATTCTTCACTTTCAGTAACCCTTCCTCAGTTAATGGTGCCTAGTTCATTCTTCTTTTGGTTCCACTTTTCATGCTGATGATGTTGCTTTGCTCGTGTTTGCTAATATTGTTACTTAGTTTTCCGCAGAAGAATTATAAGGTTTGTTGAAGAATCTTTAACCAGGTGCGTACCTTAATCTCTGCTAGTTGTGTTCTTCCCCAGGTTCTCATTGTTTTTCCTTTAGTCTCCTTGAGGCGATGGTAGGTGTTTTAGTTTCTTACTGTTCAGAAATCTATAAGACTTATTTCTGCGACATCCAATCTGCAGTCATTGTTTTATACATATGCTTTTTAATAGTTTACAATCTCTAAAACATCTTGAAATTATTGGATTACATTGGTGAAGAGAACTGGATGGTGACAGATAAACTCTGCTAACTACTTGGTTAACTCAAATCTTTATTGAATCTGTGAATTTGTGGCAAAGCATTTAACTTTAGGGATGATCAGAGGTTGCAAAGTCAAGAGAGTGAGGCATCAGATGATCCAACCCATTAGAGACGAATGACGAGCCAGGTTGCTTCAACTCAGCGTTTAAGGAGGTCAAGATCCAAACCAATTCACTTCAATAGATTTGGTTTAGGATTTGTTTATGTTTCTCTCTCTCTTTACGTCTTCTGTCTTTGCCGTTGCTGAGTGACGAGAAGATCCGTGATTGATGATGAAAAACACAAACTTGCTGCTCTAATCATTTTTGTACTTTGTAGAGGTGAATAGTTACAAAAGCCTTTGTGTGTTTGTTTTGTCTGATTTGAAACTAACTAAAAGACGATATCTTATTTGTTATTTTCAGACCCGACAAAGTAAGAAGGCTTCAAGGATAAGAACCTCCAAAGTCTAAGGTAAATAGTTTTTTATTCAACAAAGATCTCTTCTCAAGAACAAACACACACATACATAACTGGGGACACAACACCAAGAAAAACAGAGTATTAAGAAATTGGGCCGTGAGGCAGCCACTTATTTACTCTTAAGCATTATTATTCTGACTGAAGCAGAAATTTTGTTTTCCCTTTAGAGATTTCTCACTGAAGGATCTTCTGGGAAGCTGGCCTCTTGGTGATCTCAGCCACCCATTCGTTGACACGTGGACGGTCAGTGAAGAGCTTCTTTGTGGGAGTTCCGAGCAGGTATTGGATCACTGGGATGTGGTGAAGATCGGTCAAAGTAAAAGTATCACCAGCCAAATACTTGAATTCCTTGAGCCTAGCCTCGTAGACATCAAGGACCTTGGCTAACTTAGCCTCTTCTTCTTCAACAACGGCTTGGTCTGTGGTCAAGCCATAGATGAGCTTGAACACTTGTTCCCAAACAAGCTTTGAAGCCACTGGGTCGAACTGATGAGCTTCTACTTCCGTTCCAATGGCCATGATTGCATAGTGGGCTATGTTCTTGGAATCGGCTGGGAGAAGGTTGGTTCCTTGTTCTTGGTATCGGTGAGCTATGTACTGAGTAATTGCTCTTGATTCTGCACAAAGAACTCAATTCATGTTAGTGATTTTTCTCAAATCAGATATGAGACTGAAGACAGATATGCACAGGAAACATTCATACCGAAAAGCTTGAGGTCTCCATCTTCAAAAGCTGGAACTTTACCAAAAGGCTGCAGCATCGAAATCAAACACAAAGCATTCAAGATTCAAACTTAATACATCAAAAAGGTTAGTCTTGTCTTAAACACAAATAGATAGAAGATGATCAACTTACGTTGCGTGAGAGGAAAGGCTCTTTCTTGTGCTCACCATCTTTGAGTTCAACATGAACTAACTCAAAGTCAAGGTTTTTCTCGTGAAGGGCAAGGAGGACTCGCCTGGTGGAAGTTGAAGCAGCATGTCCGAAAACTTTGATTCCTGCCATTGATTTGATTACTATGAAACTCTTTGAAAAATGACAAAAGAGTAAGAGATGTGATGTTTGATGTTGAAGGTGAAAGATGATGAAATAAGACACAAGTAGTGATGGTATTTATACAGGTAAAAGAACACTTAGAACTAAACAGATATTAATTTCTCTACAAGATCGTCGTCGCAACCAATATTGACTAGTCTTCTTGGAGGATATTTTCAAAGTGGAATTGAATTGTTTAACATTTGAAAATTTGTTTTTTACATTGGTTTGGAGATAAAGTTTTGTAATAAAGCATTGAATGTCATAAGAGAAAAGATCAAACAAGCGAGTCGTAACGGCAAATGACTCAAACTTCCACCTAAAAGTCAAGCTTCATCTAGTAGCTTAACACATAACTGGTTTTGAGTTTTTTTGTTTGGTCTTGTTTTGTATAGTTTTGTAATGCTCTGAATTGGTATGCCTTCTTGGCTAAATATATTTCTCTTGATTTGAAATTTGTAAGAGCAATGGTTCAATAGGGTTTTAGCTTGGATTTTCTGGTTTTAGAAATATAATGACCAATATAAATACTATGGATTAAAATCTAATATACTTAGTTTCGGAAAAAAACTTCAGGGTTTTCATATTCCGGTCAAAAAAAGTTTTTCATATGAAATTTTTAATATATTAATTGAAAAACATTTTAATAAATAAATCTTACTTGTGATTTACAAATATTTCAAGTTAATTCATCCTAGTATTTTAAAACATATATTACATAAGACATTATTTATTACAATATTTATAAAAATAATATTAAATAAATATTTAACTGTATATTATATGTAAATTTCTAATATTTCGACATAAAATGCAAATACATTATAAAAATAAATATCAAAGATTTTAAAAAACTAGTAAAAAAATAAAACAAAAATTTAGATTAATTAAATATTTACATATATAATTTCTTATCTATTTAAAAATATTATATATTTAAAATAAAAATAATTTAAATCCATTTGTAACTATATCTATTTCATTTGTATAATCAACAAATAAGAAATAAATGATATACATATCTAATTTCTATTTACTAAATAAATAATTTATTATCATATATGAATATTTTTTTCAAAATTTAAATCTAGTTTGATATTAAAAAGGTTACTTTAGGGTAGATTTAAAAAATCCAATTACTTGGAATTCATTTTTCAAACTTTGGTGTTGGAAAAAGTTGACCTATTTGATATCAATGAACAAATCTAAGGATGATGAAATATAAAAATGATAACTAAAAAGATGTTAAGAAGATGAAATTTTCAAAGGATACTTTGTCAAAAAAATCATTTGACAAAAATTGAAGAAAATTACACAAAACAACAAAATTAATAATTTTGTAAGCCTATCAAATTCCCTTAAGCTGTGCCAAAAGACCTGTCAAAGTCGACCATTTCTCAAATGCACTCGCTGATGACACGAAAGCCAGCTTCGATTGCTCTATATCGTTCTTGTTTACTGCAGAAACAAGAATCAAAACCAAGTTTCAAGAAGATCTTATCATGTTTCAACTGAACAAATTGATGCTTTTGAATGGAGAAGTTAATAAGAGGAAGAAGAAGAAGAAGAACAGACCTGATGTAATAAGAGAAGCTAAAGATGAATTAAATGTTTCCACCTCTGTATTCTCTTCTGGACTTGTACTCAACTATGACAAGAACACAAAACAGTAAACACAAAGTCTAATACTTATGTTTTTAACCCGATTTTGAACTTTATCAAGAGTTAAAAGGAGCAAGAAATACCTTCTTCAAGGCGACATTAACTGTTTTGACCCATTCGGTATCAATGCCTTTTCCCAAAACCAAACCTGCAGCTGATAGATCATTGTTCTCAATGGCTTGCCCTACTTTGCTTAACTTGTAAACAAGATCCTGCAAATACCCTGCAAATACACTACATGCTTTGAGAATCAAGGAGATCACCATAGCACAATTGTCCCCAAAAGAGTTAAACTTTCCCATCAATTTGTTATGATCACTTCATGTAGCAGTGGAAGAAGATAAAGGAAACCAACAAAACCAGACAATGGTTCAAAGTTAGTGGCATTGGAAACAAGCCAATATTAACTATGCAAACTAGAGAAATATGTTGATTTTTCATGGTTACTGTTTCATGTAGCTTCAAAGTCTGAGGAACAACAGTCTTTTCAGGTTTTTCTAGACACAACCATAGTCTATAGACAAGATAACAAAGATGAAAGATTGATTGTTTTAATGGAAATTTGGGGAAATTTCAGAAAGTACCTTTTTCCTTGACGGCAGAATTAAGAACAGCTTGTCTCTCAATCCTCTTCTTCCGATCTTGCTTCACCTTCTCCAGAAGCTCTTCATCGTCATCAGCTTCAAGAATAGCTGCATTCGAGTCGCGGTTTCTTTTGTCATTACCCACGAGACCAATCGCAAGAAAGCTGCTCATAAACCCAAGAGACAATTCTCGTCTGCTCCAGGACAGAGACGATGTCTGGTTCTTGGTGTTTCCTGAGTATGCAATTTGGTTCTTCAACGAAGAAGATGAAGGAGAGAGTGTGGAAAAGAAGAATTGGTTAAGGGTTGAAGAACAAAGGAGTGAATTCGCCATTTTTTCTCCTCGACTTGTAAAATTTTACTTGGCATTTTTGGAGGATTGGTTTATGGTTTAGGTGATGATGATGATAAGGTCTCTCCGCAGTTGTTGCGTTGTGTTATTGTCCTCCAATCACTCTCTGCCTGGGCATTACGTTCAAACCGAATAAACCGAACCGGCCGAACCAGAAATTTTGATTTTTAATTTTGATTTTATTAATACATTAAATCGATCGGATGTAATAATAATTTTAATTGGTTTATGATTCGATTCGGTTCGGTTTGGTACAAAAACCCAAAAAATTTGAAAATATAAATCAATAAACCGATAAAACCGAATTACACCAAATAATTGAACCAAATTAATCAAAAATTAATCGAATAAACCGAATAGGACGAACTAGAATTTTGATTTTCAGTTTTGATTTTATTATATGCACTATACCGATCAGATATAATAATAATTTTAATCGGTTTACGGTTCGGTTCGATCCAAAAATTTTAAAAAACCAAAAATATAAACCAATAAACCGAATTACACCGAATAATTGAAAAAAATTAACTGAAATACAAACTAATAAACCGATTAAACCTAAATTTTATATAATTAAACCAAAAATCAAATTTTAATTCGGCTTAATTTGGAACAGCTTTCAAACCGATTAAACTAATAAACCGATTAAAATACAAACTAATAAACCGATTATTATTATACTAAAAATCAAACCGATTAAATCGAAAAAATAACCGAACCAAATTGATTATTATTATTCTTTTATCGATTTTCCAAAAAAACTAAAACCCGAAAAATTCGACCCGATTAACCCGAAAAAACCGAAAGTCCTAACTCTCTCTCACCTATTTTCCATACTTTGCTGATTTCACGTGCTAGTCTCTCCATAAGGTAGAAAGTTAATGGGCCGAATTTGATTGAATTACACAAAAGGCCCATATCCAAAACTGAAAAACCCTTAGGGGTTAACTAGTCCGCTCCATTTCTTCCCCAAACTTAAAACCCTAGCTTTCTCCATCGTCTTATATATTGCCGCCTGCATCTCATAGTCTTCCCATGCTTTCATAAACAGATGATTCCGTCAAAGAAATTCGATTGTTCTCTTTCTCGTTTCATTCCTTTTTCTTTGTTCTTGCTTTGATTACTTGAGTGGTTTTTCTATTGAAATTAAATGATCTATCTTCGATTTTAGGGTTTATAATGAAGGCAGTGATGATGCAAATCTACCTATTTTATGAGGAATACTCTGATTTTAACATCTACCAATGGATCCTTCTGAGTCTTCATTTAACCCTTTTTTTTTCTTCTTGTGGTTTTTCCCAATCCAAATTCTCTGTAAAAATCTCTTTTTTTGTTCTTCTTTTTATTGCAACGTCAAAGAGCCAATGAATGATGATTACAGAAATCGGAAATATTAAATTATTGTGTCGACCAAAATTCAGACTACAATTATCTGACCTATTGGCTCTTTCTATTATCAGCCTTTTTTATTTTTTGATCTTTAAGAACAAAAAACATCAGTTTTTCCTTTGACACCCTTAAAAAAGTTACTAAATTGGACAATGACGTATTCTTTTACAATTTCTGAAATTGCCAACAAAGAATCAGAGACTGTATTCTTGACTTTATTGTCATCAGAGAGATGTTAAACAAATGATTTTAAATAGGTTTGTCATTATTAGTCTTTTACCTGGTATCATCTTGTTTTACTTGCAGTGAAGCAATTAATTGTTTCCGTCAACTACATGAATTTATGCGAATAAATCTATTTTCATTCGTATTTTTTTAGATTTTTCATAAATTACATAAACTGTATTTTTCTTCCATAAACTATATAAATTTTATAAATTATTTCAATTATAGAAATTTCGTTAATGTTTCGTTAAATTATTAAACTTTTTTTTACTTCAAAAATCTATCTTTAATTTCAAAATAAACCCAAGTTAAAATTAGATTTTTGATTATAACGAGATTTATTAACTATTTAGTCTATATATATTAATAGAATTTTTGCAATTAGAATAATTTATGAAATTTGTGTAATTTATGAAAAAAAATACAGTTTATTTTTTTAAAAAAACTCAAAAAGTACAAATCAAAATATGTTTAGTCGTATATTTTTGTATAGTTATAAACTCAAAAAAAAATTATAAGCAAGGCAAGGTAAATGTTAATATTTTATTATTTTGTCGGTTAACATATATTCACTAATTTTGAATTAAAACTAGTTAACTAAATCTTAATCTAATTAATTTAGACCAAAATTAATTTAATTTCAAATCAATTTTACCTAAAGAAATTAATCAAAACTATAAAACTAACAAACTAATTTCACATAATTTAAAATATAATAAAAAAATTTAATTAATGTAAAATGAATGTTGGTTTTAAAAAAAAATAATTTATGAATTCTATGGATGAAAAATATTTATAAAAAAAAAATTTTAAATCTCACCTCAGATGAGGTGGAGCGGGTTCGACCAGATAGTCCTCTCTCAAATGAATCGAAAGAAGATTAATTGGGTCTTAAATTTCTGGTTTGAAAAGAGTCAAATTAAAATTTGACAATATTAAAAAGAACCAAATTTCATATTTGACAAATACCTTATGCGTGGATTCGGGACAATTACAAAAATTTTAATCAATTTTTATGTAAAATTTTATATTTGTTGGATTTTTAATTACTTTTTTAGATTTCTGATATTTGGTATAAAAGTTGTATTCAAACATTTAGAATTTTGATTTGGATTTGTGTCGGAAACTTAAAAACATCAGAAATTTTTTTAAAAGTGGTTAAATTTAAATAACTTTTGGTAAAATTTTATAAATAATTAAAACGTTCAGATATTTTGATAAAAATATGGGTTGATATTTTCAAATTTATAATTATAATTCTAGGTAATTAGATTAATACTAAATCTAAATATAATTAATATTTAGACAAATTTTCAAAATAACATTCTTTTATTTTTATTCAAAATATAGCATTATTAAGTTAAAATTTTCAATAACAGCATGAATCTAATATTAAATTACTTTAAAATATTTTCTTAATCAAAAAAATTCTAAATTGGAAACAATAAATCCGAACATAATGTTTTATCTTAATTTCTAATTTATTTTAGGCTAAATAATTTTTCATGTAATAATTTATATTTTTAAAAATTTTAATTTTAATATGATAGTTTTGGAATAAAAATTTTGAAAAATATTATTTTAAAGTATTACTCTTAATATTTCATTGTATTTAATTGTGATTTAAGTATTTCGGATATCGATTTGGTTTGAGTTCGATTATTGTTATTTGAATATAGAAATTAGTAATCTATTCAGATATTTTATCGGTTTTGATTCGTTTCGATAAATTTGACAATATTAAAAAGAACCAAATTTCATATTTGACAATACCCTATGTGTAGCGGGACAATTACAAAAATTTCAATCAATTTTTATGTAAAATTTTATATTTGTTGGATTTTTAATTACTTTTTTAGTTTTCTGATATTTGGTATAAAAGTTGTATTCAAACATTTAGAATTTTGATTTGGATTTGTGTCGGAAACTTAAAAAGATCAGAATTTTTTTTAAATGGTTAAATTTAAATAACTTTTGTAAAATTTTATAAATAATTAAAACGTTCAGATATTTTGATAAAAATATGGGTTGATATTTTTAAATTTATAATTATAATTCTAGGTAATTAGATTAATACTAAATCTAAATATAATTAATATTTAGACAAATTTTCAAAATAACATTCTTTTATTTTTATTCAAAATATAGCATTATTAAGTTAAAAAATTTTCAATAACAGCATAAATCTAATATTAAACTACTTTAAAATATCTTCTTAATCAAAAAAAATTCTAAATTAAAAACAATGAATCTGAACGTTTTATTTTTATTTATAATTTATTTTAGGTTAAATAATTTTCTAATAATCTGTGTTAGTTTTAAAATTTTAATTTAAACGTGATAATTTTAGAATAAAAATTTGAAAAGATTTTATTTTAAAATATTACTCTTAATATTTCATTGTATTTAATTATAATTTAGATATTTTGAATATAAATTTGGTTTGAGTTTGGTTCCGATTATTTGGATATAGAAACTGGTGATCTATTCGGATATTTTATGGGTTTTGATTCGTTTTGATATATTTTGATATATCATTGTAAATGTTTGACTAACAAAAATTGTATACCAAATTTTCAATTACAAAAGCAATCCAAGTTAACCGGTACTGAAATGGTTCCAAGTATTTCGTAACAAGACTCGTTCTTCGAAGACCTTTGAAACTATAATTGACATATAAATTGACTTTGCCCATCTTTCGTCATTTTATAGTTTATATATCTCTCATGATTCTTTTGTTAGTTAATAATGAAAAAGTATGTTTTTAAAGAAGAAAGATGGTAATTGAATCCGATATGTTCTAAGCATTGGAGATTCTGTGAGCCGATCTGGATGATGATGGACCAATGACATGCATATGACGTGGATAGGAATGTTAATATTAGTTTTTAAATTTAGTCCGATCTAATTTTAAATTAAATCAACCATAAATCACTTTAATTATATTTTAGTCCACCAAAATATAAAAACTATGGTTAAACCTTTGGTAATTTATTTTAAATCCATTAATTTGTTCATTTTTTATATATGTTTATAATAAAACATAATTATTTTTACATTTAAATTATACATAAATCTTATATAAATTTAATTATTAATTTTTAAGTTAAAAAATAAATTTATTTTTTGATTTTGGCTAGAATACATTATTTTATAATTTTTGCGAGAAAATGTTATTTTAAAATTTTGAAAAACTATACGGATTTGGTAAAAACATGATCTTTTATAATTGTATCGAGAAAATGTATTTTGCGATATGAAAATAATAATTTATTTAGTATTTTTGACAGAAAACGCTATTTTTAGTTTTGACAAAAACAATATTTTATAATTTCAGTGAGAAATTCTATTTTGCGAGAAAACGTTATTTTGCGTTTTTTGTAAGAAAATATAATTTTCGAATTGTGCGAGTAATGTTATTTTACGGTTTTGATATTTCTGTTAATAACACGTTATGATAAAGTTATTTTCTTAAAATGTTTTTCAAATAATATATTAGAGAGACTTCCGGTCCTAAATTAACCCTATAAAAAATTTTATACAATAATTCAAAATTAAGATTTACACATATTTTAACGACTCGGGTTAATCCTAAATATTTAAAACATTTTTAACAATCCTAGTTGAAACCCATCTTTTTATCAATTTTTGTTAATCATTAAGGTTCATTTTTTAAAAAAAAATGTATACATATAAGACTATATTCTTAAAATGTATAAAATAAGCAATTAAAAAAAACAAATATAAGTATGCACATGGGTCAAGTTTTCATCACGTCGGATCTCCTTATTGTGTTAAAGATTCCAATTGTTATCTTCATAAATACTGCAAGTTAAATTTTGGGACAATGTAGATGAGAAAAACAAGTAGGTTAGATTCTCGTCAAGAACTTAAAGAATGATTCTGTAAATGGAGTAATAGACAAATGAACTAATAAAATAATTTGGTTTAGATTACTAACAGAGAATTACAAGAGTTTGATAACAATGATTGTCTAAACGTAATAGGATTAGTTTTGTAACAGTGTCATCTTCTTTATGTAATAAGTTATGAGCTATGAAACTGTTGTAGACTTATTGTTTTGAAGTCTAGACAGGATCAAGTCGAATTCCGATGAATCGTTGAATGTTTTTCAAGAGATTTTGAAGTTATTTTTACACATATGAATAAAAACTAGTATTTCTGGTGGAGGTGGGTTCCGCCCTCTTCAAATACGAAGTTCGACCCAAGAGGAAATTGAGCAAATAATTTTGAAACCTCATCGGATAATATTTCTTCATCATTTCCGATGAGCCGAAGCGATTTTCCAAAATGTTCGATCTCATCAGATATCGAAAGTGACGATGATTTTTTTGAGAAGAACCGTTAATTGTTTTTAAATATTTATTGAATTATTCATGTTTTCATCAAAATAGAATTATATAATTGGTAATTTACGAAATTAGTATTTAAAAATAAAATTTAATTTTACAAAAAAACTGAAAAATATAAAAATATTAGTTAAAAAATTATATTATATATAGATTTATAATTTTAATAGACAATCATATCAAAATATAGTTTAAATATTAGTTAAAAACGTAAACATATTATAAATTAAAAAATATCATTTTTATTAATTTTAAATACATAAAATATAAATAAATATTTTTTATATAATAATATAATATATATATATATAATATTTTAATAAAATATAATAATGATATAAATTTATAATATGTTATATATTTAAATGGTTAGAGATATTGAGTCATTCTCTAGAAAATAGAAAATCTCTCACGAAAAAGGAAAAAGATATAGTAAACATTAAACAAAAGAAGGTAAGAAATTAAATTGAGTAATACCCTAAAATAACATCTTTTAAAGTTTTATTCCAAATATAGCATCATAAAATTAAATTCTAAAAAATAATACAAATACTTATGTGAAAATATTTATTTATTTTAAATAAATTATACATAAACTTAAAGTATTGTATTTGGGTTCATTATTTTCAATTTAAGGTTTAATTTTTTTTTATTAAAATATAGTTTTAATGCATTTTAATCTTAAATTTGTGCTATTATTGGAAATTTAAACTAATGATGCTATTTTTGGAACAAAAATTTAGAAATGTGCTATTTTAGACATTTGCCTAATTAAATAAAAAATACCAATATATATATACACTTATCTATTCTGAATAATAGAAGAGGAGTTTATTTCTTTAGAGATATTTATCTTTTTTATTTTATTTGTTTCCGTTCACCGCCATTGTCAAAAAGGTCTCGACCTCTTTCTCTCAATTCTGAATAATTTTCAGAGTTTTGATCTTCTATCGATCTCAAAGCTCTCCCGATCCTTTTGAATAGGGAATCTGTGATCATCAAGGCTATTTTTTTTTGGGGGGTACGCCAAGGATTCGTCTGCTTAGGGTTTAAGATCTCGCGCTGTAGCTACTTGTTTCGATTTCATGCTTGTTTTGTTCGCATTTACTAATCATTATGTTGTTTTCTCGTCTCTTACGTTTTTGTGAGGGGGAATCGGGATTGTTAGGGTTGCATCGGTCAATCGGGGTTGCATTTGTACTATGTATTTTTTCGAGATATTTTATGGATTATTGTTTCTTAGTATCTCTACTGATGTATATACTTCGTTATTTTATTTTAAGCACAATCTGATAGTTTGGGTTTTGTGTTGGGTGATAATGTTAGTTTCCAGTTCGATAATGTAGGTGTTCATGTGTTAGTATAACCTTTGAAGATTGAAAATTATTGTTGTTTCTCTCGTGTCTATCATTTCATTATTTGTCTTGTCACTCTTGTCCTAAATCTTGGTTTTCTCCTTGTTCTTGGTTAAGCTTAGGTTCAGGACAGCTTTCAAAAAGGTATTTTTCAACATGGAGCGCAAGACAATTGACTTGGAGCAAGGATGGGACTATATGCAGACTGGTATCACCAAGCTTAAACGGATCCTGGAAGGACTGCCTGAGCCGGCATTTGACTCTGAGCAATACATGATGCTTTATACGTAGGTTTTATACTTGTTTATTTTCTTATGCAGTTTTCTTATTTGTAACTGGTATTTACCCTTGGAGATGTTATGTGATTCTTAGGACTATCTATAACATGTGCACCCAGAAACCTCCTCATGATTACTCACAGCAGCTTTATGACAAGTACCGTGAAGCATTTGAGGAATATATTAACTCAACAGTGAGTCTGATTGATGTTTATCTTTTATTTTATAAACCCTCCATGAAGTGTGTACTACCTTTACTCAGTGCATGAGTATTAGTGTTCGATGTTTAGTGTAGTCTCATATTCCAAGAAGGCAGTTTACCCTCTTGATTCTTAATTGGATCAAACCATATGATTGTTTGCTCTCTTATTTATGTGTTTAGGTTTTGCCTGCTTTAAGGGAGAAGCATGATGAATATATGCTGCGGGAGCTGGTTAAAAGATGGTCTAACCATAAAGTTATGGTTAGATGGCTATCCCGCTTCTTCCACTATCTTGACCGATACTTCATTGCTCGGAGATCACTTCCACCACTGAATGAAGTTGGTCTGACATGCTTCCGTGACCAGGTTTGGCATTCATTCTTGTGACTTATTGCTTACCGTTGCATCAAAATGTTTTAACTCTTCCTTGATTTTGTTATTTCAGGTTTATAATGAGTTGCATTCCAAGGTCAAAGAAGCTGTAATAGCACTTGTAAGTATGAAATTACAATGTACATCTATTTCTAAAATCTTGTTTTTGCCTGATTTAAGGTCTAACAAGACCTGTTTTTATGTAGGTTGATAAAGAACGAGAGGGTGAGCAGATTGATAGGGCGCTACTGAAAAACGTATTAGACATTTATGTAGAAATTGGAATGGGACAGATGGAAAGATATGAAGAAGATTTTGAAAGCTTCATGCTTCAAGATACAGCATCTTACTATTCCCGCAAGGCATCAAGCTGGATCCAGGAGGATTCTTGCCCTGATTACATGCTGAAGGCATGACTCATGATATCATTTCCTAGATTATGTTATCATTCCACATTTTATTAAAATGTATTATTAACATATGTACTCATGTTTCAGTCTGAAGAATGTCTAAAGAAGGAAAGGGAGAGAGTGACTCACTACCTTCACTCAAGCAGTGAGCCAAAGCTAGTTGAGGTAAGTTATGATACATTTTGTTATTATGCATATAGTTATGCAAGCCATCATTTTACTTCTTTACTCTGACTTGCGTACTTTTTCAGACTGTTTTTGCAGACAAGTTTAACTGTGTATAATTTTAAAGATTGATATAATTGACTTCTATTTTATCATTTGGTTGCAGAAAGTACAACATGAGTTGTTGGTAGTGTATGCAAATCAGCTTCTCGAAAAAGAGCATTCAGGGTGCCGTGCACTTCTGAGAGATGACAAGGTGGAGCTATATTTTTTTTTGTTAAGTAGTTAAGTCTCTTTAATTCTGTCTTTGAAGGATATTTGTTTACTTTCAGGTGGATGATCTATCCAGGATGTACAGGCTTTATCATAAAATTGTGCGAGGTTTGGAACCTGTTGCGAACATATTTAAGCAGGTTCCGAACCTATCTTTATTATTTGTTTATGATTAGCGAACTGTTCTTCCTGGTCTCTTTAACTATGTATGCCATTAAATTGTATTTTTTTTATTTGAATACAGCATGTGACAGCAGAGGGTAACACACTTGTTCAACAGGCTGAAGACACGGCTACTAATCAGGTTCGTATTGTTTTACTTTTTGATTCGGAAAACTTTTCAGTTTTGTCTGCTTCTCCTGTATTTCTAAGATTTGTTTTGCTCTGCAGGCTGCAAATACTGCTAGCGTGCAGGAACAGGTAATAATCGTGTTAACTGATTCTACTGGTGAAGATGTTATGGAATTTAGCAATTCATTGTTTCTTTCATTGCTTTTAGGTTCTTATCAGAAAAGTGATCGAACTACATGATAAATACATGGTCTATGTCACTGAGTGTTTCCAGAACCACACCCTCTTCCACAAGGTTTGATGTGCTTTCTGTGTACATGTCATGTGTCTATATCTTATTCATTCATATATGTGTTTTATTAACTTTAAGTTTCTTAAAACCTATCGTAGGCTTTGAAAGAGGCATTTGAGATTTTCTGTAACAAAACAGTCGCCGGAAGTTCAAGTGCGGAATTACTTGCAACATTTTGTGATAATATACTCAAGAAGGGAGGAAGTGAAAAGCTAAGTGATGAAGCTATTGAAGACACCCTTGAGAAGGTACATCTTTTCGTCAAACTGTTTTGCTTAAGTCACTTTTTAGTTCTCTCTCCTGGGATCGGTGCTGAATTTATAATGTTGTCACAGGTTGTCAAACTGCTTGCTTATATAAGTGACAAGGATCTTTTTGCTGAGTTTTACAGGTTTATCTCCCTCAACAGTCTTTTTTTTATCTTTGGATCTGCCTTTTTTGCTTCTGATCGTTGTTTTTGTTTTAATGTTTTGTTTGTACTTGCTTTTTGTGAGATGCCTTCTATAATAGTATTTAGTACTGGATTGACAAGGATTAGTGAATTGTGAACTTTTTTTTATGGTTGATTGCAGGAAAAAGCTAGCTCGTAGGCTTTTATTTGATCGCAGTGCTAATGATGATCATGAGAGAAGTATCCTTACAAAGCTCAAGCAACAATGTGGTGGGCAGTTTACTTCTAAGATGGAGGGCATGGTTAGTTAGTGTCCCTAAATTCATAATCGCAAATTGGTGGGTGGTCTCTGATGATTTATGCTTTCTATATTCTTAATCTGTTGTTTACAGGTGACAGATTTGACGTTGGCAAGAGAAAACCAAAACAGTTTTGAGGATTATCTAGGCAATAACCCTGCTGCAAACCCAGGAATTGATTTGACCGTCACTGTTCTCACCACTGGTTTCTGGCCAAGTTACAAATCTTTTGACATAAATCTACCCAGTGAAATGGTGAATACCTGTTGAATTGATAATACCTCAAAGGAAAAAGGTTTTCTCCACATAAATATAATCGATTGATTTCTTATGTTTCAGGTGAAGTGTGTTGAAGTTTTTAAAGGGTTTTATGAAACAAAAACGAAACACAGGAAGCTTACCTGGATCTATTCACTAGGGACTTGTCATGTCAACGGAAAGTTTGATCAAAAGCCCATCGAATTAATTGTGTCTACTTACCAGGTACTGTTTGTTTCTTTAAAAAAAATTGTGGTGCGTTGGATCTTTCTTATTTTTTATTTACTTTCAGGCTGCTGTGCTTCTGCTGTTCAACACAACAGACAAATTGAGTTACACTGAGATCTTGACTCAACTGAACCTAAGCCATGAAGATTTAGTGAGGTTGCTTCATTCCTTGTCATGTGCTAAGTACAAGATTCTTCTCAAGGAGCCAAGCACAAGGACTGTTTCCCAGACTGATGCTTTCGAATTCAATTCCAAATTTACCGATAGAATGAGAAGAATAAAGGTTGGCGACACATATTATTATTACTCAAAAACGCTTCTGCACTTCATGTGTTAAATAACATATCTTTTATACTTTTGGTGTTTGCATCACAGATACCTCTTCCTCCAGTTGATGAAAGGAAGAAAGTCGTTGAAGATGTGGATAAAGACAGGCGCTATGCGATTGATGCTGCCATTGTCAGGATCATGAAAAGCAGGAAAGTATTGGGACATCAACAACTTGTTTCCGAGTGTGTAGAGCAACTTAGCCGAATGTTCAAGGTAAGTAAGATGTATATATATACAAATGGAAATGCAGAGTGATAGGTTTGATGGAACTCATTAGGAATTGTGATTATGCAGCCTGATATTAAAGCCATAAAGAAACGTATGGAGGATTTAATAACCAGAGATTATTTGGAGAGGGACAAGGAGAATCCTAACATGTATAGGTACTTGGCTTAAGGCAAAAAACAACTATGGAGATGTGCTGTTACCTCATGAAAAAAGAAGGTAATGAATCGAAACATCTGTTTGTATATTTAGAATCCCATTTGGATACTTTACTTACCCTAAAACAAAATTTCGCTTTCTATTCGAATTCTTTATCGTTACTTTCGTAAATTTGGCTCGTGCTTTTGGTTTCTTGGGATGCAAATTGCCTTGTGGGGGTTTTGTTTCGTGGATGTGAATGAAGAGGACTCAATGAATCTCTGCTTTGCAATATGTTCATCATTTGATAATTATGTTTATTGCATCGTTGTGCTAATTCTCATCTACAAAATATTAGTCATATAGGCCTGAATTTCAAAAGCCTGTTGACATACCCATTACCCATAAACTTTTTTATTTTATTTTTTGTAACTGAACCGCAATCGACTAATCTAGTAATGTAACATTTAAGATGTAATATTTTCATAGAAGAAAAGTGAAATTGCATATAAACTAGATATATTGTGTTTGTAAAAAATATTTGTAAATTATATAATATTGTTTATTATTTAAAATAAATTAATTAATTTT
This sequence comes from Pugionium cornutum, assembly GCA_018901935.1. NCBI lineage: Eukaryota > Viridiplantae > Streptophyta > Magnoliopsida > Brassicales > Brassicaceae > Pugionium > Pugionium cornutum. The sequence continues at coordinate 41,059,516 of CM032159.1, read as the reverse complement.
AGTTTTTATTTAAAATTATTTTTAATAATAATTTTTATATATGTAAATTAAGAAAAAGATAATAATTGTGTTTTATAAATTTAATAATATTTTTAATTAGTTTAATAAAATATGTTGATTTTTTAAATAAAACATATATCATAGTTATTTTAGTAAATTAATTTTAGTTATATATTTATTTTGAAATTTATTTTGATGATGAAATTATTTTTTAAAAATATTTTTTAAATAATATATGAATAATGTAGAGGTGGTGCAATTAGTCCACCTACTCTTCCAAAACCTATTTTGTTCGTCCTAAGTTTTATATATATATATATATATTTGGTAATGTTTTGACGACTGATAAACAATTAGATTAGTGTTGTTCGTTTCGTCATCGTACGCGGTTGTGATTGCGAATGCGGTTAACACTATGATTGTGGTAAATGTTGTTCGTTTATCTATAATCGGCGGTTGTAGTTGCGGTTGATCGCAAATTTTTAGTCGTACCAATGTTTTAACCAGCGATCAAAAAAATTGTAACATATAATACATCGTTTGACCGCTGCGTTTACCATAGACATCTATAGCAATTAAACGAACAATAATTTAACGCGGTTGTCAAACGAACATCACCATTATCATATAAGACTTAAAAAAGAAAAAGGAAAGTTAGGAAGCCATTATATTTTCATTTTTTCTGTGAATATTCAGTTGTATGTTTACTCCGATTACTCATTTACTTAAAATCCATCGGTACAGATGAAATGCTTTCCTCCGTAAAAAACCATTATCGAATTCAATAAATTCTTCTCAAGTAATTTGGATTTAAGTTTTAAAAATATGGACCTTTAGGCCCTATATTTCGGCCCGTATCTAATCAGTCCCTTTTGAAACAAAAATACTCAAAGCGTAACCCAAAATGTAAAAGGCAAGTAGTAAAATGGACTCAGGCCCAGTTGTTCTATAGTCAATCCTGCGCCAGGTGAGTCGAGCTAGCTCCTTGATTTCTCTGGTTCTTCTTCCTCAGATCAAAAACCTTCGTGCGTTTCTTCTTTTCTCTTTAAGTTGTTGAAAATGCTGGCTAGGTTCGCTGCTAAGCGTCTTCTCGAGATCCGTCAAGGTTTTCATCAACCAATCTCTCAGGTATTCTCACATTACCTGCTTCCTCTCGGTTTTCCTGCTGTGTTTCCCGATCTCATCCTCGGTTTGGTTTTTGTTCCCTTTTCTATCTTACAGGCGTCTCGTTGCTTATCTACGGCCTTAAACTACGTGAGTGTTGGATATTTTTGTTGATCTGTGATTTAACTTCTCTATTGTTTTTGAAATGAAATGGAATTTGATTTTCGTTTTTGTTATTTTGATTACTTTTAGCACCTCGATTCTCCTGATAACAAACCTGATCTTCCATGGGAGTTTTCAGAGGCAAACAAATCTAAGGTCAGTGAGTAAATCGATTCTTGCTGTGATAACGAAGAAAATTTATTGCTGTTGAACGAATTGGGATTTTATCCAATACGGATTCGAACTCGTCTTTTTGTAATGTAGATTTTCACCTTAGTTACATAATTTTCGAGTGGATGGTGTTAAGAACAGTAAATGTGGAAGTTATTTCAACCGTTACGGGAAAGTGTTGGAATCTTTAACTCTTGTTCCCTACTTAGTTAGATGTCACAGACTAGAAGCAGCTCCAAGTATGCTTCAGATGCCTTTTATTACCCTCCTACATAGAGCATCACAAGGGTTTATGAATTACAGGAACGGTTTGTTTGATCTCAACTAAAATAGTCATTGCTTTTGCATCTGATTAGTCGTCACTATCTTCTGAGTTAGCAGTCATATAGGGAAAATACTGGGATTTTCTGATATTTTCTATTGCCTATATGTGCTTACATTCTTTGAAGTGGCTATTTGGGAACTGATTTAAGGGAACCTCAATCCTTGAGTAGTAAAGGGTTCAAAAGGACAATAGATTATCAAAATCTGCTTGCGTGGCAGAAAGACTATCAGGAAATTAGTAAATTGGTTTTAGAAAGTGAAAATCTGACTGCAGTAATCTTGCATAGATAGTGAAATCAGATTCCCCATGCCTCCAGATTTTCTGACGTTGTAATATTTTGTCCAAACTCTGTAGGTTAAGGAGATACTCTCTTACTATCCATCGAACTACAAACAGTCTGCAGTTATTCCTCTTCTAGATCTCGCACAACAGCAGCATGGAGGCTGGCTCCCTGTTTCAGCAATGAATGCAGTATGTTTTCGTTTGAGTATTTTTTTCAGCTGCATTCTTAATGAATGAAAGGACTGGACTGTGAATTGACTCTTTTTTACAAAATTCCCTTTTGTTTGAGTGTCGCTATATGACTTGATTTTGGTTAGTTAATTGGTTCTTGTTTGGATTACAGCTTCAGTTGATATGATTTTACGAATATAACAATAAAACAAAATTTACAGGTTGCTAAAGTTATAGAGGTCGCTCCTATCCGTGTTTATGAAGTTGCAACATTTTACTCAATGTTCAACAGGGCTAAAGTAAGAAGTGCTTACAATCCATAAACTCAAGTTTTTACCCTACTCGTCAAAGCACAACATTGCACACTCATTTTTCATTTGCTTGTACAGGTGGGAAAGTACCACCTGCTAGTTTGTGGCACAACACCTTGCATGATCCGTGGTTCACGAGATATCGAATCAGCTTTGCTAGAGCATTTGGGAGTGAAGCGCGGTGGTAAAGCTCTAAAAATGACCTTTCATAAATGACAAAATAAAAAATAACCTTTCATAGACAATTGTACGGTCTAATGTGTTTTTGCAGAGGTCACAAAGGATGGTTTGTTCTCTGTTGGAGAGATGGAATGCATGGTATTTATTTTGCATCATCTCTTCACTTCCCTAAAGTCATAAATTTGCCAGAGACATTATAGATCTTATGTATCTGGTTTTGGTACAGGGATGTTGCGTTAATGCACCCATGATCACTGTGGCAGACTATTCCAATGGATCAGAAGGATATACATATAATTATTTCGTATGTGACATTCTCATCAAATTTTCTTTTCTCCTACAGTATCTTCATGCGTTTGCGTTTCAAGATGACAAGATTAGATTTTTATTTACAATATCTGATGCTACAATACACAGGAAGATGTTACACCTGAGAAAGTCGTAGAAATTGTTGAAAAGCTGAGAAAAGGAGAAAAACCACCGGTAAGACATTAACTAACACATTGAATCTTGATTCTTTCCTGTTCTTCTCGTGTTATGGCATTGAATCGGTTGGGTAAAACTATCCGATCATATAACGTCAAAAGGGGTGCCCAGTCTTGTTTCAGTCTCACTTTATTCTATTGTGGGTTTTCTGGTTATGTATTGGGTTTTGTTTACGAAAAGATTTGGAAAAAAATCAAGGTTTGTTGCGGTTTGGTGCGGTTTAGTTAAACCAGATTGGACACATCCTCTAAGCCAAAACTCAAATCCAACTTCTGATTGTGTAAATATTTGTTTCAGCATGGAACTCAAAACCCAAAGAGGATCAAGTGCGGACCAGAAGGAGGAAACACGACACTGTTGGGTGAGCCAAAGCCACCGCAATTCCGTGATCTTGACGCTTGCTAAGCTATGTTCTTTAAGCTGCAGGTTTTATGTGGTTTAATAACGCAAAAGGCTATATTGCATACTCTTTTTGTACTCTTCTTCTTTGGTTTTGGAGTTTAGACCCCATTTCAAAACCAACGGCCAAAAGCATCCTCTTTTATTATTACCTGACGTCCAATATTTTTGTGAAATTGTAATAAAGATTTTTATGTGTTTCTACAACGCAAAGATTCTCCAAAGTTAAAAAAACACATAATTTCGTCAGTTTTAGATTGTTTGTTCTTTTCAGAAAGAGAGAAACTCGTTTGAAAAGAAATCTCGATTTATTTTGGTTTCAGCAATGTTCACAAAAGATGGATAATGAAGGGAACTAATAACATACACTTTGATTATTATATTACTCCAAACTCTTACAAAATAAATAATAATAATAATAATAATAATAATAATAATTTTTGACACTAATAATATCAACTGAATTTATATCACTCGGAAAAAATATTTATATATTATAATTAATTAATTATTTAATAAATATAAATTATATATATATAATTAATTTTTATTTAAAATAACTTTTTATAAAAAAATTAATATTGAATAAACAAATAAAATATACAATAAAATCAGATTATATAAATAAATTATTTATATTTTGGATAGACAATATTATTAAATAGGTAAGAAATTGTAAATTTGATAAATATTCAATTTAGACAAACTAATGTTTTATGTTTTGTTTAGCTAATTTTCTAAAAAAATTTAAAATTTTATTTTATATTGTGTTTGACTTTTATATCAAAATGTTAGGAATTTATATATAGTATATTGTTAAATATTTATCTAATGTCATTTTTGAAAACAATTTAGTAAATTATATCTTATATAGTATTTGTTTTAAAATATTCTTATAATTTGACATTTCAACGTGACATATTTATAAATCATACATAAAAATAAAGTTTATTTGTTAAAATGTTTTTCAATTAATATATTAGAAATTCATTTTCACTAGATTAATGAAAACCAAAAGTTGGTTTCATCAAAGTCCACCTAAAATAAAGACAAATCATATTTAATCAAATGAACTTTTTGACAAATTCCTACTTCCTAATGCAAACCCTACACTCATTCCATCTCCAAAGCCTTACTTTCTTTTACCTTTCAATTAGACCTAACATGTGAGTGAAGAAACTAGAGTCATGTGCTGTAGCTGTACAAATCCTACGTTGGAGGATTCATCTCAGGCTTAACCACCGAATAAGTAACAGGAGATTGAGAATGGTAAATTGCCATAGCCAATGAGATTGGCATCATACAAAGAGCCTTAGATTGAAGAAATTGCATCCCAGCTCCAACATTTTCTTCCATCAATTTAGCCACTTGTTGATGCTCCGTCCCATCGTTAGACCACTCCCACGCCGGTTGCGAACCACCGTCACTCGTTTCATCCTATTCACATTTTGAACCAACACCTTTGAATCAAGAAAGATTTCAAATTTTTATGGAAGTTTGATCGGTAACAAAAAAGCAATAAATTGTAAAATAAGAATTCTTAAACAGCGAACTCACTACATCAAAAAAATTCTATTAATGAAGGATGAAATATAAAATATGTATGTAAGATGAAATTGTTGTTGCTATTTGTTCGATTCGGATTAATGTTTTTTTTCTAACTTTTCGTTAAATTTAAAAAAAAATAAGAAAAAAAAATTCCAGATATTTGATATCTTTATTTTTAAATGAGATATCAATTTCAACGACAATTTTATTTACATATCTTATAACAAAATTCTTTTTTTTCCCATCTAATTCCTCCAACACTGTACATTCCAATTAGATTCTGACATGATGCAACTTTTAGTTATTGCGATAACCCAAATAGTCTCTTTCGGATCTTGGAAACAATTCTCAAAGATTTTTTTTCTTTTTGTAAGATACATGAGCGAAACAATCAACATATTGATATTGCGTTGAGGTAGATTTGAACCACCGTAGACATATTACCAACGAATTTGCATCAATCTAAGAAGATAATATCCTAAAATAACATATTTTAAATTTATTTTCCAAATCTATTATAAATAAAATTTCTAAAATAGTAAAAAATATTATATAAAATAATTATTTAGTTTAAATAAACTATATATAAAATTAAAACATGATGTTTGGTTTATTTTTTGCTATTTAGTGTTTAATTTTTTTTATTAGAAAGAAATTTTTAATTATTTTAATATTAAATTTATTATACTTTTGAAAATTTAAATAAGTTATGTTATATTTAAAACAAAATTTTGAAAAAGTGTTATTTTAGAATATCAATGTTTTGCAAATACGATAGAAAAAAAATTGCAGAAAAAAGTATTTATATGTATATGTAATTTTCAAATATTTTTATATATTTTTTATAAAAAAAAAATTTGATTGAAGAAAAAAAAACAATTGACTAAATAGTATTATTTTAATATTTTTTTCTCCAAATATATTACAATTATTTAAAAATTTTAAGTATTCGAGAAATAACAATTAAGTGGGCTGGACTTCTCTTAAATGGGCCTTATTTGACTCTTTAACTAGAGCCTTCTTTTACCTTTGCTACTTTTACTTCCCTTTGGTCTCTTACTTTTACTATAAAAAAGAGAATAGTTTTTTGGTGTAATGTGAATATTATAAAATACAAAATCAAAAGTATTTCTGAAAAAGTTTTCATTAGAATTTTAAATTGTATAATTATTTATAAATATTAGATAGAATATATTAGGTATAAAAAAGTTTATTTAGATCTCCACTTTATAAAATTGATAATATATTGTTTTATATTTTTATAGCCATTAATGCGAATGGAATAATTGCCTTTCAAATTGTATTTATTATACTTAATTGAGTAATACTCTAAAATACATTTTAAGTTTATCTTCCAAATTTAGTATAATAAAACTAAAATTCTACATAATTATTTATCTTAAATAAAATATATATAAAATTAAAACATAATGTTTGGATTCATTTTTTCTAATTTAGGGTTTAAATTTTTTCCATTAGGAATAAGTTTTCAATTATTTGGGGATTAAATTTGTGCTATTTTAAAAATTTAAATAATTAGTGCTATATTTGGAACAAAAATTTGAAATGATGCCTATTTTTTATTTTAGGCAATTCTCATAATTAATTACTATAATTAAGAAGAGAAATTAAACTCTGCAAAGTCTCTCTCTCTTGTCATCCACCCCGACAGTCTCTGCAGTGGTAAGAGAGAGAAGGCTGACATCAGTCTTTGTGTCTGATATTCTCTTCCTTTGTTTATTAGTTACAGAGGATTATCTGGAAAGAAAGAAAATCTGAGAAATGGGTCACGGAGGAGAAGGTGTGTCACTTGAATTCACTCCAACTTGGGTAGTCGCCGGGGTTTGTACGGTAATCGTAGCGATTTCTTTGGCGGTGGAGCGTTTGCTTCACCATTTCGGTACTATTCTTAAGAAGAAGAAGCAAAAAGCCCTTTACGAAGCTCTTCAAAAGGTTAAAGAAGGTAACACAAAAATTCCTCTTTTTTGTTTCTTTCTTTGTGAGTGGGTTCCACGGATCTTTGGGGAACTGTGATTCATTGTTTAGATCGAATTGTTCTTCAATTTTGGTTTTTTCTGGCTTATAGATTCCATAAATGGAACAGTGTCTTAGTTTACAAAATCTACATATGAATTGTTTTTTACTGTCTGCGTTGTGTTTCAAGTAACTCAATGTTCTCATATAGCCAAAGTGTGCTTTTTGATCAATCGTGTGGGGATTTTGCAGAGTTGATGTTGTTAGGGTTCATTTCGTTGTTGCTGACGGTGTTCCAAGGACCCATCTCCAAATTCTGTGTGAAAGAGGATGTGCTTATGCATATGCTTCCATGTTCCCTGAATGCAAAACTAGAAGCTGAGACTAGTGAACACAAAAACGTTACAACGACAGAACATTTTCAAAAGTTTTCGAGTTTTCTTCCTACTACTAGGCGTTTACTGGCTGAACACGCAGCTGCTGAAGCTGGTTACTGTAGCCAAAAGGTTAATTAAACTACTATTAGGGCTCCTTGTAATCTTGTTAGGTGTTCTCTTGCTAATTCTTACTTGTCGTCCTCTATATGTTTTTCTCAGCATAAAGTACCATTGCTTTCAGTTGAGGCGTTGCACCATCTACATATCTTTATCTTCGTCCTCGCCATATCTCATGTGACATTCTGTGTTCTTACTGTGGTTTTTGGAAGCACGAGGGTGAGCATAAACCATATATCAATTTTCCACATTCAACTGTCAATTAATTCAGGTGCGAGACTGTGATATTTTTTGTGTTAATGCAGATCCATCAATGGAAGAAATGGGAAGATTCGATTGCAGACGTGAGCTTTGACCCCGAAGCAGGTACTAAATTGCGCCAGTTATTCATTTGATCATATATGTATATTCAAATTCATGAAGATGCTAGCAGAAAATTGTACCTATTGTTTGATGTGTCTTTTGCAGCTCTTAAGAAAAGAAGGGTCACTCATGTACACCAACATGCTTTTATCAAAGAGCATTTTCTCGGCATTGGTAAAGATTCAGTTATCCTCGGATGGATGGTATGGTATTAAGTACAGTGTTTGTTTTTATTTCGGTTATTTGTCCTCTGGAACTACCCGAATGTTGAGGTTATGTCTTTTACATGACAGCAATCATTTCTCAAGCAATTCTATGGATCTGTGACAAAATCAGATTACATTACTTTGCGCCTTGGTTTCATTATGGTAAAATATCGATCATTTTAAAAGTTCCGAAAAGGTAAACAGAGCTTTGTTTTGATAAGACTAACATGTATTTTGTATCTACAGACTCATTGTAAGGGAAGTCCCAATCTTAATTTCCACAAGTACATGATGCGCGCTCTTGAGGATGATTTCAAACAAGTAGTTGGTATTAGTTGGTATCTTTGGATATTCGTCGTCATCTTCTTGCTGCTAAATGTTAATGGTATGCTTTGCAAAACTTAAGCTTTTTTATGTTTAGTTGCAAACTAAATGGAAAGAAAAGATTTATGTTTTTGCAAATATAAATTGGAGTCTCTTTACATTTGATACTACATTTCTGTATCTTGCAGGGTGGCACACATATTTCTGGATAGCATTCATTCCCTTTATTGTGAGTTTTATAATTTCTTTTCACATTCTCTCTCTCAGAATGTGCTAAATCTTCTGTCAATCAAACTTATTGTAGTCCATTTTCTGAAATTTGAAGCTGCTTCTTGCTGTGGGAACAAAGTTGGAGCATGTGATTTCACAGTTAGCTCATGAAGTTGCAGAGAAACATGTAGCCATTGAAGGAGAGTTAGTGGTGAAACCATCAGATGAGCATTTCTGGTTCAGCAAACCTCAAATTGTTCTCTTCTTAATTCATTTTATCCTCTTCCAGAATGCTTTCGAGATTGCGTTTTTCTTTTGGATTTGGGTAAGTCAGATTTTATCAACAAAAACCATATTCCAATATTCACCTGTAATGGTTAAGAAAGTATACGTTGTAGGTTACATACGGCTTTGATTCATGCATTATGGGACAAGTGAGATACATTGTTCCAAGATTGGTTATCGGGTAAGCAAAAACATTTTATTTTGGCTTTTTCTGAAATTGTTTCAATGAAACTATCTCTGAATATACTGATATCTTTCTTTTTTCTCTTAGGGTGTTCATTCAAGTGCTTTGCAGTTATAGCACACTGCCACTCTATGCCATTGTCTCACAGGTAGAAGCTAATTTTGAATGAAAAGCTTCAGAATCTTTTCATTTGGTTTTCCCAAATTCTGACTGAAAAACTGATCCTCTTCCTATGTTACAACAGATGGGAAGTAACTTCAAGAAAGCTATATTCGAGGAGAATGTGCAGGTTGGTCTTGTTGGTTGGGCACAGAAAGTGAAGAACAAGAGAGATCTAAAAGCTGCAGCTAGTGATGGGAATGAAGGAAGCTCTCAGGGTGGCTCTGGACCTGGTGCTGCTCCTGGTTCTGGTGTTGGTCCTGGTCCTGGTCCTAGAGCAGGTTTTGCTGGAATCCAGCTCAGCAGATTAACAAGAAACAACGCAGAGGACACACAAAATGACATTACACCTGATCATAACAACTAAGTAGAGAGATTCTCTTCCTTAAGTGGATCATCATCAGATTTTAGCTTCAGGGTCCGGTTTCACTGTTATACATAAGCTCTAGTGACTTCATATATTATACAAATTTATTGTCTTGGAATAGTATTGGAAACGACAACGTTTGTATATTGTATTATTTGGAACGTTGTAGTGAAAAGAGTGTTCACATTAGATTGGTCATGTTGTAAGCCGGGGTTTTACAGCTATGGCTACAGCATATTGTTGTTTGTTTAGTTGCCGCATCTACTTGTAACAAACGTTATGGTTAGATGTTGCATCATGCATCGCAATTTTTTCGATCCGTAATTGCCGGCGGTAGACAAATGAACAATATTTGTCGCAGTCACAACCGTAGTATTGACTGCAGCTGCAACCATCTGCGCCAACCAAACCAAATAACACTATTATAGTTCAATTCTTTTCTTGGCAGTTAACATTTTAATTTGAAAGATTTTTAGTGAATCACATGAGCAACGACTTAAGGAGCTTCAAATCTTCACTAAAATCTTTCAAGTCTGCTATTGTCTCTGATTCACTTCTTAATTGAATGCAAAAGAACCAGACTGTGTTACTATTGCTTCTTAATAGTATAACTCGAGAGTTTTACATTTATTGAATATTTTCCACATTTTGAAGGAGAAATACATGAATGTCAAAAAAAACAAACAAATGATGATAATAGACTCAGCAAGCTTTCTTTTAGAATGTATAGGTTTAACGCTGTGACACAGATTCTGCAGAGAAGAGGTACTTGACACGGGAGAGAACTGAATCATGAGCAGGATCATAAGGATGGTCCTTGGAAGGGATTTCCAGAATTGCAGGAACTGGCTTGTTGTAGCTATCCACCAAGAACCGAATCATATTGGCAACCTACAAAACACAAAGTTTTCTCATTTTTGATACTGTAGAAAGAAACAGTTTTGATTTCAAACTCATGAGAATGGTATGCCTCAAGTGGGCTTATGAAAACAGTAAAGTGGTCACTAACTTCTGGGAACACGATAGCAAAAACTACCTTACGTAATGGTGACATTGTTCCATTTTTAAAATAACATAGCACAGACACAACAGTTTAAGTAAGAAGTATACTGAACTTGGAAGAGGGCACTTACATATTGGCTTATGAGAATGATAGCAATATCATCCCTTGATGAGAATTCCTTGAAAGCATCCTCAATTTGTCTCACAGTTGTCTCTATATGAAACAAAAACAAAACTTCAAACGAATAGAAAACAAGAAAAAGGGAAAAATCAATTAATGTTAGAACACTAAAGGGTAATGCACAGTTCTACAGAAATAGAAGTACGGGAAAAAGACCACAGGAAACTGAAATTAATGGATTAACTTGCTTTTATCACAAGAGATGATAAGTGACATAGTTTGATACATGATTGAAAAATTATCTTTCCTAAAGATCATTATGAGTTCAAAACCATACTCGAATCCACGATGAGGTAATTTGTCTTCCTCCTTATGTCAACATTACCAACACCAGCCATCAAAAATCCAACTACGGTATCCTGAACACAACATTTTAGACAAGTAAGAGACATTGGAGATTTCTTAAGGTTTTGCCACCATTTGGGGGAAAATGTCACTGAATACAATCAGTGTACAAGGAAGAACTTGCAAGTAACGGCTATACATAGTTTTCTAGTAACTCGATAGAGATAGTTTTCTGGTAACCCGATAGAGTACCATCGACTAAATCCAATTCTTAAGTTGAAACTAAACATTTGTGCATCAGGTGGAAATAATATTCAGTGATAACAGATCTACAGCTTTTTAGTAATAACACAGAACTAGGAAAATGCTATCTAGGGATTGAATCAAACGAAAACTCAGCAGTATCTATTGAATCAAACCACCAAGACACTCAAAATCTCCCATCAACAGAGAAACACAAAAGAGTTTTTTCGTAACGTTTTGTTACCTCATCGGCGATCATTGCGATGAGGGCAGAATTGCGAGCAGGGATCGAAGCTCTCCCAGCCATATTGAGTCAACTACAGACGAAAAAAAGTGAAACCAGAAGAAAAAAATCAATCAAGCAAAGAAAATTATCAAAATTGGGTAAAACCCCTAAATCGAATCCTGATTTTAGACGGACAAGCCTAGAAGATTGAGAAAAAAAGGCCCTCGATTTCAGTCATTACCTCTTTTCTCTGTTTCTCCTCGTTCTTCGATTTTGATTGAGAATCTGAGATAAATTCGTAATCAGTACCAAAGACCACGCGCAAGTCAGAGCACGATTTAATTGTCTATAATACCCTTGCATTCTAAAACTAATAACGATACTACCCTCTTATAATAATTGCTCTACAGTGGTAAAAATGGCAAAGGTGTAAATATGAATGCGAGTCCCATCAAAGCCAGCTTGCCTTCTCAAGGGTAATTTTGTCTTTTTAGCATCTCTTTCTTGTCCCTACTTCAGAATAACCTCTGTGATTATATGTGAAGCAGAACGAAGCAAAATCTATAGAGAGAGAGAGAAGTGAGCTGCAATGGCGGATTCTCACTCTCTCAACAATCAGCTTTCGAGACATACTTCTATTTTCGGTTTACGTTTATGGGTTGTTCTCGGCGTTTGCGTTGGAGCCGCAATCGTTCTTTTACTGTTTGTAATTTCTCTCTGGTTCATTTACAGACGAAGCAACAACAAAAATCTCGATTCTTCGTCTAAATCGAATCATACAATCGTCCCCGTAGTTTCCAAGGAGATCCAAGAGATTCGGGTACCCAATTGTGGTTTCAACCCAATTCAACCCGACCCAGCTCCAGAGACACACCAAAACCAAGCTGTGGGTAACCATCGAGAAGACGATACTAAAATTCACATCGAAATCGGAAAGGATCATCGGATTTCGTATCCGGAGCGAGGAGGTTGGACCGCTTCCGGTTCTGGGTCCGGGTCGGGTGATCAAGGTTTACCCTCGTCGGGTCCTGAGGTTTCTCATTTAGGTTGGGGACATTGGTACACGTTGAGGGAGCTTGAGGTCTCCACAAATGGATTCGCCGACGAGAATGTAATCGGACAAGGAGGATACGGAATTGTGTATAGAGGTGTTCTTGAGGACAAATCAATGGTGGCTATAAAGAATCTGCTCAACAACAGAGGACAAGCTGAGAAAGAATTCAAAGTCGAAGTCGAAGCAATTGGACGAGTGAGACACAAGAATCTGGTGAGATTGCTTGGTTATTGCGTTGAAGGAGCTCACAGGATGTTAGTTTACGAATATGTTGATAATGGTAACTTAGAACAATGGCTTCACGGTGATGGATTAGGTTTAAAGAGCCCTCTTACTTGGGAGATTAGAATGAACATTGTTCTTGGAACAGCTAAAGGTTTAATGTATTTACACGAAGGTCTCGAGCCTAAAGTTGTTCACCGCGACATCAAATCCAGTAATATCTTGCTCGACAAGCAATGGAATGCAAAAGTTTCAGACTTTGGGCTAGCTAAGCTGTTGGGTTCAGAGATGAGCTATGTGACTACTCGTGTGATGGGTACATTCGGGTACGTGGCTCCTGAATACGCAAGTACCGGTATGTTGAATGAGAGGAGCGATGTTTATAGCTTTGGTGTTCTTGTTATGGAGATGATTTCAGGGAGGAGTCCTGTGGATTATAGCCGACCTCCGGGAGAAGTGAATCTTGTTGAATGGTTGAAGAGAATGGTATCGAATCGAGATGCGGAAGGAGTTTTAGATCCGAGGTTGATGGAGAAACCGTCACTGAGATCATTGAAGCGTACCCTTTTAGTAGCTTTAAGATGTGTTGATCCTAATGCTCAAAAGAGACCAAAGATGGGTCATATCATTCACATGCTTGAAGCTGAAGACTTAGTCTCTAAAGATGATCGGAGAAACTCCGGCGGAGGAGGAGGAGGAGGAACAGATCCGGGAAGGTCACTGAAGAAGATGAATGTGAATGACTCAGAGGATGAGAGTGTGAATTCCACTCTGATCAACAATGACCAATTAGCAATGGAGAAGGAGAATCAGTAAAAGAGAGAAACTTTGGCATTATGATTTTTGTTAGGAGTTTTGTTTTCTTGTGTGTATGTATATTCTTGTAATTTTGCAATTTTTTTGGGGTCGTCTGTTGGGGCTTTCTTTCGTTAAGTGAGGACTCTGTTGTAATATAACCTAAACAGTTTGTTATATTTGTGGTGACATTTTTTTTTGTTTTAATGTCATTTGATTTATGTTTATACCAAAGAAATAGAGAGAGTGAATTCCACAAAATTTGTTAATTGTGTTTTAGAAGTTTTCTTTTTGTATTAAAAGAATATATTTTAGACTATTAAAATAGTATTTCATAAGATTAAACTTTATAGTTAATCTTCTATAAACATATTTTACATATCAAGAAAATTCAATACTATATTCATAATTTATATACATCATCAGTAGACATATAATAAAATTTTAAAATTAAAAAATAGAAATTAAATTATTAATTTTTTAAAAAGTAATACCATAAAATAATACGTTTAAAATTTTTGTTTCATATCTAATATTTTAAAATTAAAACTCTCAAAATACCACAAAAAATTATGTGAAAATCATTATTTATTTTAAATAAATTATATATAAATTTAAAATATTATATTTGGATTTCTTTTTTTTCAATTTAAGATTTAATATTTTCTATTATATTTAAAGTTTTAATATATTTTTAAATTTAAATTTATGTTATTATTAAAAATTTAAATTATTGATATTATTTTAAAATAAAAAATTTTAAATGTGTTATTTTAAAAAATTATACAAAAAAATTAATTATTATATTATTTAGTACTAATTTGCATACTAATAAGTCAACTAAGTAGAGAAAAACTAGTTTATTTTGGCACAAGTGGATCTAATGCAAATAAACAAAGATCCGACAAAACAATCAGAGGACAGAAAGTAACACACAAAAAGCGAAGAACAGGGGAAATGAACAGTTACAGTATCTTCTCGATTGATGACTTCTCCGATCCCTTTTGGGAAGCACATGCTTAATCATGGTAGGTACTTTGATGACAACTTGTGTCTCTCCTTCATTACTAACTTGTTTTTGTGTCCAATGATATTTCATGAGACCTCAAATTCTTTCTTTTTGTAGGTTAATGAGCTAAAGGGTGAACATTCATTACTTGTGAAGCAACTGAGCAACATGAATCACAAGTTCGATGACGCTGCTCTTGGCAATGGAATACTAAAAGCAGACATTGAGACATTCAGAGCTAAGGTAATAAGACTTCATTGTTTCTTCACTCTCTGGTTTGTCCTAACTTCACTCTCTGTTTTCTGTAATGCAATTTCAGTAATTTCCATGTAAAATGGCAGAAGAAAGAGAGTAACAGGACTGAATCCGTTGCTTCTTGGGAGATCAAATGCACATAACAACAACAGAATGCTGTTAACTAGTAACAAAAGATTGGATTCTTCTTGCATTCAAACCTAAATCATTGAATTCCCAAAGTAACTCCCAGTTGCAGAGATTAAGAAATGTTGCTCCAAGCACATACTGAACCTTCTCCACACACAGTTCCTCAGAATGATTCAGCTTTGTAAGCTATAAAAACTGCTCCTTGTAAGAGCATTTACCAATTTATAAGCATTTTGAAGTTCCATGATCAATGTTTATCCATATCAGATTCTTGTTTCCCCGTTCTCTGAATATCTTACAGGCAAAAGAAAATGCATGGACTGATGAAATAGGAAGCAGGTTTCGCCCTTATATTTGTAAAACAACTGAAAAGGGTTTTGAAATGAAGAAGAGATAGTTCTGAATATTTCATTAATATCGTTTCAAAACAAGTTTACAACTGAATTTATAGAGGTTATTACACAATGGTAATTCGACAGCTGTTTTTCTTGTCATTACACTCTAGGGATTGAAGACAACTGAACATGTTATTCAGAGACAATGTCAGTAATGGTTTATTGGCATTTTCCCTCTGAGCAAGACGTGCAGAGCACAGCAAAGAACCTGATACGATTAATATTAGACACCCTCCTATCTTATACACTTACAGGAGGAAAGGGAAGAAGACAATCGCAACAGAAGGAGGAAGGAATGGATTAGAGGCTGGAGCAGAGCAGCTGGAGCAAGGAAAAGATGGGCTGGAGCTTAGAGAAGAAAGGCTGGAGCTTAGGGAGGATGGGTTGGAGCTGGAAGAGGATAGGCTGAAGCTAGAAGAGGATGGCTGGAGCTGGAAAATAGTGACCCAAAAGAGAAGAACCCAACCATGGTTACGTGAAGAGGTGAGGTAGAACTAGGAGTATAAAAACAAAGAGAGAATAGGAAGGAAGGTATCGAGTATTTTGTAGTAAAACGTATGAGGGAGAGAGAGACTCCATTGTTAAACTCTGAGGGCTGTTTTCTTCTGTTGGAAAAACAGAAGTTTCTATTATTAATCCTATCAGAACCGTTGCTTAGAATTTGCAGAGCTGTAGAAAACTGTGCAGATGCAGGCTCCGTAGACTTCAGCATGGGTCTGTAGCTGCAGTTGGCCTTTCCTGGTTTGAACTTGCAAATCTGGTTGGGCTGAAGTTGAGGCTGAGTAGCATCGACATTTTCAGGTAACTCATTCCTTTGTTACTCTGTTTTAGTGATTGCAGAACACAGCATCGTGAGGCATGCTGTCTGATTACTAACAGTATTCATCTCTCAGTATCTCCCATGGTAAGTGATATAAGTTATGGGAATACATTTGTGAAACACAGAACATTAGAAGTTTCTTAATAAGAGAATCGTCTTTCTATTTGTAGATTAATAACAGAGTGGAAATCTGTTTATATTCAATTAAAAAAAGAAAGGTCAAATCATATCCACGTTACTTTTCTATTTTCCTTTCATTAAATTCCGAAAACCTCGGCGATTTCCATGGTAGATCGATCAAGCAATCACATTTTCTGTTTCAGAGAGGAAAAGAAAAGGAAACAGAGGAGAAAAGGAGACAACGAAGCGTCGTTCTTCCTTTTCTCTCTGTCTGTATTTCTTCTCTGTTTTGGTTTTTTACCTTTCTCACGGCGTACGTTAGTCGAAATGGGTTCGAGTAAACTAAAACGCGCCATAGGAGCTGTGAAAGATCAAACAAGCGTAGGATTAGCTAAAGTCGGAGGTCGAAGCAGTTCTTTAACGGAACTAGAAGTAGCCGTCGTGAAAGCAACACGACACGACGAATATCCAGCGGAGGAGAAATACATCAGAGAGATTTTAAGCCTAACGTCTTACTCACGCAACTACGTAAGCGCTTCTGTTTCAACTCTTTCGAGACGTCTCAACAAGACCAAGAACTGGTCGGTTGCTCTCAAAACCTTGATTTTGATCCAACGGTTGCTAACAGAAGGCGATCAAGCTTACGAGCAAGAGATCTTCTTTGCGACCAGACGAGGAACGAGATTGCTTAACATGTCTGATTTCAGAGATGCTAGTCGCTCTGATTCCTGGGATTACTCTGCTTTTGTTCGGACTTATGCTTTGTATTTGGACGAACGGCTTGATTTCCGGATGCAAGGAAAAGGGAATCACGGTGATGGTGGTGATTCCGATAAGGAAGATGATCGTCGAGAGACCAATACCAATCGTCGGTCGAAAACTCTTGTGGTTAAGTCTAAACCGGTCACAGAGATGGAAACAGATAAAATATTTACCAGAATACAACAATTACAACAGCTTCTTGATCGGTTCTTGGCTTGTCGTCCAACAGGTAACAGTTAATTAACATACCAGCTACATTTTTCTAAACTTTCTTGACTGACAAGTTAGGTCTCTGCAACAGGTACTGCGAAGAATAATAGAGTGGTGATTGTAGCTCTGTATACGATAGTGAAAGAGAGTTTTCAGATATATTACAACATAACAGAGATAATCGGAGTATTGATAGATCGATTCATGGAATTAGACATTCACGATTCGATAAAAGTTCATGAAATCTTCTGTAGAGTTTCAAAACAGTTTGAAGAGTTAGATCCGTTTTATGGATGGTGTAAGAACATGGGAGTTGCAAGATCTTCAGAGTATCCGGAACTGGAAAAGATCACACAGAAGAAACTTGATCTCATGGATGAATTTATAAGAGATAAATCTGCTTTAGCTGCACAAACACAAAAGTCATCATCGAAAAAGTCTAACAAAACTAAGGATGAGGAGAAGGAAATTCAAGAAGATTTGAACTCCATTAAAGCATTACCAGCACCAGAATACGAAGAAGAAGAAGGAAAAATCGAGACAAAGAGAGATTTTGAGGAAGTGGTTTTAAGACAAGATCAGGAGGGTGATTTGCTGGATTTAGGAGGTGAAACTGAAACGGCAGATACGGTTGGTGATAGTTTGGCGTTAGCATTATTCGACGGAGAGGTTGGGAATGAGACTACGTCTGGACCAGGGTGGGAAACGTTTAACAATGATTCCGTTGATTGGGAGACAGATTTGGTGAAATCAGCGTCGAGATTGTCAGTAAAAAAGAGTGAGCTTGGAGGAGGATTTGATAGTTTCTTGCTTGATGGAATGTATCAGTACGGTACGGTTAATGCATCGGCCAAAGCGTCTACGGCTTATGGAACTAGTGGAAGTGCGAGTAGTGTGGCTTTTGGCTCTGCTGGAAGTCCAGCAGCAGCGTCTATGTTGGCATTGCCGGCGCCACCACAAATGGCCAACGGAAACAGAAGCGGAAGCAAACTTCCGGTGATGGTGGATCCATTTGCGGCATCGCTAGAGGTAGCTCCACCACCGTACGTACAAATGAATGATTTGGAGAAAAAACAAAGATTGTTAATGGAAGAACAAGTGATGTGGGATCAATACAACAGAAATGGAAGACAAGGTCACATGAATTTCAGACAACAACATTATCAAGTTCCATACTCCATGGGACCTTACTCTTACACACCTCAGTATTGAGATTATATAAAGAAACAAAAGTAATCACCATCTAAGAGCTTAATAGAATTCTGTTGCAACCTCTTCTGGTTATATTACTTTGTAAACTTTTAAGAAAACAAACCAAAAAATCACAAACATAAGACATGTCTTTTACTATCCTTTCTAAACTGTCACTGTTTTTTTTTCATTTCTTGTTGACAATAGTCTTTCTGTCTTGCTCCAAAACTCTTTCATAGCAAATTATACACCAACAACAAAAACATATTCCTAATATATTAATTGAGAGATCAAATGATTACCTAATATATTAATTGAGAGATCAAATGATTACCTAATATATTAATTGAGAGATCAAATGATTAAGTGGTCTACTGGTTGTATTATTTTTAATAGAATTCGACTCCACATTCGCTCGTATGAGATCAGTCCGTTGTGGTATAATGACAAAAAAAATATTAATTAAGAAACATTTTAGCAAAAAAACTTTATTTTCACGTGTGATTTACAATGTCATTGTATAGTTCATTTGTCTAATTAATATTAAATTTTTTAGAAAAACTATTTTAAATAAGAAATAAATTATATATGTATCTAATTTATATTTACTACATAAATAATTACTTATAATATGTGAATATTTTTTCCACACAAAACGTAAATCTAGTAGAGGTTGTTTAGAAAAAAAAATTACATAGTTATAGAATTTCATCTTTTTGTCACATATTTTCATATGTATATATTAACTTGATTTGGTTAGTAACTCAAATCCTAATATACCGAAATTCGAATAATTAATTAGTTATATGATCTTCAAAATATTTTGAATAACTACAAAAAGTCATAAAATATAGAAAAAATTTAAATTTTATCCAAAGTGGTAATATTTACAAATTGAATAACTACAAAAATTTAATATTTACAAATTGAATAACTACAAATTGAATAACTAATATACCAAAATTCGAATAGTTAATTAGATATCCGATCTACAAAATATTTTGAATAACTACAAAAAATCATAAAATATAAAAAAAATTTAAATTTAATCCAAAGTGGTAATATTTAAAAATTGAATAAGTCGCCCACCGGTAATTTATTTAATTAAACTGAAAATTCCGCAAGATAGTGGAGAATGGTCCTACTCGGGAGAGAAGCAAAGTCTTAACCGGAACCGGTTTCTTTTCAGTCGTGGATCAATTGATGTGTCAGAATAAATCAATTTAATAAACTAAAATAAATCAACGGCTAAGATTCATGTATTATGTGCAACGGAATATCTAGTGTCGACTAGATTTAATAATCCGATTATATAATATAGTTTTGAAGCTTCCGTTACATAATATTATTAGTTAACTTTTAGATTTAAATTTCCCTTAAGACGGAAACAACATTCTTTATCTCCTTCTCTGCCATGGCGAATCTGACCTTAGAGCTCAACATCTACTCTGCAAAAGATCTTGAAAATGTCAACCTTATCACCAAAATGGACGTATACGCCGTCGTTTGGATCAACGGTGATTATTCCCAGAATAATCGCAAGGAAAAAACCGCCGTCGACCGCACCGGAGGATCTGAGCTGACTTGGAATCATGCCGTCAAGTTTTCCATCGATCAAAGGTTAGCTTATGAAGGCCGTTTGACACTCGTCGTGAAATTGGTCTGTGATCGGATCTTCGGCGGAAAAGATCTCGGAGAAGTCCAAGTACCGGTTCATAAACTTCTCAATTTGAAGTACGACCAAGGGATGAGATTCGTGACGTATCAGGTGAGAACTTCGTGTGGGAAAGGTCAAGGTTCGTTGACTTTCTCATACCGTTTCTACTCGCCGTCTTTTAACCTGGATATACCTGCATCACTGGTTTATCCAAATCCGATTGATACCTCTCCAAATTTCCCGTCCACGACCTATCCTCCGCCATCTGAATCAGGTTTCTATCCACCACGGTCTGAAGCAGGTTTCTATCCACCACCACCACCAATCGTATACCCGCCGTCTGAAGCAGGTTTCTATCCACCATCACCACCAAACGTATACCCGCCGTCTGAAGCAGGTTTCTATCCTCCACCACCACCAACCGTATACCCACCGTCATCTCAGCCGCAAGGGTATTCCGCACCGCCATACCCGTACCCGCCAAACCCGTACCCGCCAAACCCGTACCCGCACCAGTACGATTCTCCTTACGCAGAACATTCCGTCACCGCCTACCCACCGACTTCCTCCGCTTCAAACTTCTATCATCCGCCGTCTTACGTTGCATCTCCGGCGCATCAACCGTGTGTGTATCCGCCTCCTGATAAACACAGTCATTCGTACCACCAAACGAAACCATCACAGTCGTTTCACGAGTATGCGCCACCGTCTCCACAGAAACAGCATGGGTACAGTTATCCAACAAAGAAAAACAAACCAGAGCTTGGGTCTGGGCTTGGAGTAACAGCTGGGCTTCTGGGAGTAACACATAGTTTGCAAGTACTCGGGAACCTTGGCTAAGATTTTCGAATTTTTAAGAAATTCCTCTTTCTGCATTGTTTGTGATTAATACCATTTTGTGTGACATAACATATTGACACTTTCTTGTATTTGTTTGTTGTATTCTGTGTGGTATCTGCATTGCATTGTTGTGCATCCAAATCAGAACGTTTGAATTATTCCTTGACTCAATCAACAACAAAAAAGAATTCTACAAGTTTGTTTAACAATAATGAAATCCATGTGTGATACCTTCATCTTCCTTTCCATAACTCTCTTTGCTTCTTAGTGACTCTCTCACGGGCTGCAAACTTGTAAAATAATACATATTTTAAACTTTAAAAATACATCAAAAAAACTTTTTTTAACTCCCATTTTAAACCACAAACTCAAAATTTTGTTAAATCCAAAAAATACATGTATTTTTTTTTTTAATTTCGTGATTTCGACAACGACGGAATAACATACATTAGATTGTTAACAAAAAAAATAAATGTGGTTAAGTTTAATCACGCCGTTTCAAACGTAACGAAAGATTTTGAAATTTCACTTATTTTTCTCTAAACATTCTCTTCTTTTTTAAATGTAAAAACCCTAAACGCCAACAAAAATCGCAAATCGCCTTCTTCAATTGCCTTTTTGAATCTTCTTCATCAATCGTTTTTTTCAATTGTCTTCTTCAACCGATCTATGAAATATGGAAAGTAGTCAAAACTTAGATGCGAGTTGGAGCGGGAATAGAGGGACAGACGGTTAGTGTGATTATGTTTTGCCATTGTAAGAGAGCGACATCCATTGTGAAAGCTTTGACAAACGAAAATTCAAAGAGAAATTACAAACAAGAACACAAAATCCTTAATCCATAAATTGATTCCAACCCAAAATATCTAAATCGATTGCAAGCGATTCCAATTCGAAACCTTAATCCATAAATTGATTCCAACCGAAATCGTAGATCCCTAATATAAATTTAATACCGTTTAATTAACTATGTTAACAGCGTTAACAACTTTTAATCCGTCAATGTTAAAATCACAAAATTAGATAATTGATATATTTTTAAAACAAAATTTTTATTTTGTGGTTTAAAATGAAAGTAAAAAAAATTATGTATTTTTTTAACAACTATTAGTAAATTTGTATATTTTTAAGAATTTTTTCCTTCATAATTTGAGTTTGTTATGTAAAAAGGGAGAAAAAGGGATTTAAAGAAGAGATTTAAGCTAAAAGAGATTTTAGGATTAAGATGAAATGGAGTAAATATATAATCGATTTAAGGAAAACAACAAAGAATAGAAAAGAGCGACGAGGGGATTAACAAAGTTTACACTTTCTAAGTTTTTCAGAGTTTTACATATTTTCACACTTTACTTTCATCTCCAAGCTTTTGTTGTCTGTATGGGATTCCCCATCAAGGTTCATGGCTATTAACACGGCTATGGAGTTCGAGCATCTCCTGATGGTTAGGGTCGACGGAAAGCGCTGCACGACAGTCCCGCAAAGCACTCCCAACATCCCCAATGTGCTCGTGGAAAGCCGCCCGTAAGTGAAGAAGATGAAGGTCTGCTTTAAAAGCGATGGCCCGGGATAACTCTGCGATAGCCTCTCTCTCTTTCCGACTGTCCATCAACACTATCAAAACCCGGCAAAAGGTCAGGTTTCGGGTTAACTCAATAGTTCCGCAGGATGATGGAAAAAGATAAGAGATTAATAAACCTGCTGCGCGGTATCGGTAAGGATATACCCGGAGAGGGTCTAACCGAGTGACCATTTCAAGATCAGATTTGGCAAGATCACGATCACAATACTCAGATCTTTTCTCGTATGCGGATGCATTGTTTTGAGCCTTTTCGATTAGTCTGGTCATTTCTTCATAGGCTGCAGCTTTGTCATTTCTAAGGAAATGGACACGAGCTAAGCCTTGGTGCGCGCGTGTGTGCCTCACCTTCAGAGCATTGATATAACAATCCGCAGCTAAGTCTAGCTTCTCGCAATCAACATAGACACTCCCGAGATTGTTCAGAGCCTAAAACAAAGAAAAATAAACCATTACAGACTTAAACACGAAAGAGCGAAAAAATGGTGTCAAATAGAGTTGATGGAACGTACCTGGCCTTTCCGCAATCTATCAGAAGGGCATTTAAGAGCATCTTCAAGAAGCGAAACAACGGTTGAAGAACTCGATGGATCGAGGCTAGATTCCGCTAAGGCATAAGCTTGGAGGAAATAGGCTTCAAATGATCTCTTTATTTTAATGGATTCCTTAGCCTTTTGAAGCCCTTCTTCGCAGTGACCCGTATCATACAAGATCCATCCCTCATAAACCAGGCGTTCGTGATCACTTGAGGCGTGCTCTCGAGCTAACTGTAAACTACGCATTGCTGCTTCAGGACAATTCAACCTGGTGAAGAAAAATATATGAGAATGAGATGATTGGTTAAGGATGATATTGAAAATGTTGGCTTAAAGATTTTTACCTTAGGAGAAGCAAAGATTGCCTGAAGTAAAGAACACCTTTGGAAGCATCCGATTCTAGCATCTGGTAGATCACAGAAAGAGAACCAATATCATCGACATTCGACCATTTCTCGTACAACTGCATCCAACAATCCGCAGTTGTCCAATTCTCGACATGCTCGTACACAAGCGTCCGCAGCTGCCTTGCAGCCACTTTCCCCTCAAACATCCGATAATCTGGACACAGAGTGAGAACAGCCTGGATATCGCGAAGAGCCGCTTCGTAGTCATCCATACCGAGATAAAGACAAAACCGGATTTCCAAGCATTCTAACGCGAGTTTAAATCCCAGGATCCGGTTGATTTCTTCGAGTGCAGCCTCAGCATTTTGTTTCGACATTAGAGTGACAGCTCGATACATGTAAGGATATGTCAAAGTCGGGTCCAGCTCGGTTGCTTTTCCCAGATCTTCCCATTTCTTATCACCCTCACAATATAAAGACCTTTCCTGATACATCCACCCAAGAGGTAGTGAAACAGAGGAGATAACCGAGCTTAGCTTCTCATAAGCCCAAAGACGATGTCCTTGGACGTAACCCAGTCTTGCTAAACCGGTAGCAGAATACTGATGGCCTAGATTAAAGGCGGTTTCAAAAGCTTTTTCCGCTTCGCAATACTCTTTCCTCAACAGCCTCACACATCCTAACCGATGAAACCCCAACACTCTCTGCTGATTTTTTTCTGCAAAGTCAACTAATTTCTCCAAGAAACCCAACGTTCTATCAGACTGAGGATCTATTCGCATTGAGACTTCGCTTAAACAAGAGTATAAAGAGAATGAAGCTTTTCCTGCCATGGTTGAGACCTGAGATCTATTTACCTGAGTCAAAATCTCCACAACACGCTCATCAGTCAAACTATAAGGCATCTCGTAAAGAAAAACTTGCAGACACGATGCAGCAAGAATTGGGCAACTCTCTTCCAGTGCAAATTCTATAAGCTCAATAGCACATTCCATCGAAGAAATTAGAGATGCCAATTCTCTATCGCAAGCATCTTTAAGTCTCTCACAGCAAAACTTGTTTGCAAAAACTAAAACTTCCAATAAAAGATTCTTGGAAACTCCGATCAATACACAGGCAACACTGAAATCTCTAACAGCCCGCATAGCTGATGGAGATACATGATTTTCTGACATATCTATCTCGTCAAGTAGTGATTCTGTGAAACTCCCATAAAGCATGGCATGAAATGGAGCTGAAAGACTCGCGATTTTCTTCCTGTCACAAGCTATTCTCTCTTCTCCTATCTTAAACACAACATTTTTCGATATACAACACTTTGTCTTCACAGATGCTGCTTCGGGGGAAGAAGCATCCATAACTGGGAAATAGGATGCAATATCCAGCGGAACAAAATCTTCAGAATATTTACCACAAGAGGAAAGCAAATCAGTGATAACTTCTTCGCCTTGTTTCTCATACCTCAACCACGACCCAAAAACAACTTTCTCATGGACAGTTGTAGCCTCTTGCCAAGCTGACTGAAGGCTTCTCCGTCTAAGCTTGGTCTCTCCAAGACCTCTAAACACTTGATACTGCAATAAATAGAGAATTGATCGCTCTTCCAAAGGGCAAGTCTCGAGTTCTTCATGAATCTGAGCTAGAACTTCTACGTAGTCAAGAGGTTTATAATATGGCAGTATCTGCGGTTCGGTAACTTTGATAAATGACTCTCTGCACAGTGGACTACAAAAGACCAAAAGTTAACTCCATAGCCAAACGTGTCAAGCTCAATATAACCAATTGGAACTAGAAGGAAAAAGAAGAGAGTCTTACCCAGAAGAAGAAGCAGAGGAACATAGCTTCCCTCTCTCAACTTGAAGCCATGACTGTGGACTCAACGAATTGAGCTGTGGTTCTTTACAAGAATCAGATGGGTAAAAATTCCTCATCTGACATAACAGATGAAACAAATCCCAGATCTCCAGGATAGTCAGAGGATAATAAACACAATATTTTCTTCTCAATTTCGCAGTACACAGCTCCGAAGAAACTTAGGTAAGATGGGTTACTAAATGGATTTCTATACAAAAATCTGAACTTTCTATCACGAGATCTTCCACCACCTAAAGCTAAAGTATTTCTCTATGAAACCATTTATGTGCAGATAAAGCAAACCTAAATACATAAACGGGAACAACAAAACTCACTCGATAACCCTTCAAAGAAATTACGGGAAGAAAATAAAACTGGAGCTTCTCGAGAAAACCCTAATCTGCTGCAGTGATAACATAATCTAGTGGCTCCAGGAACTTCGAGCTAAACCCAGAAAAGTCAAAGAGAAACCAACAAATCTAGGATGTCTTAGACATCAAAAGTAAGAATCTTTGACCAGTGAGAGGATAAGGAAGTGAGGAAGAGGCCCTCGTGTTGCTAGAAGCTTCTGCAATTTCTTACGGAAGAAAGAACTCGAACAGAGAAGTACGAGAACTCCTAGGGAGAAATTCGGAGAACTATAAGGTTGAGTAAAGGAGATCGAAGTGAAAGATGGAGCAGAGAGTGGGAAATATTTTCCAAATTCACACTTTTTAATTGTCTGAGATGTTTTGTTTCATTGCTAAAAGGGAAAGCTTTTATTTTTTCTTGTTTTTACTCATCATAACATTTCTTTCTTTCTTTTCTTTCTGAAGATCTACACGCAAACAGCATTGTCGATTCTCTTGCTCTCTCTTCTTTTTAGGCATCGACATTCGGATGTCGTTTAAATTCGATTCGGTTCTTTTAAATTTTAGATATTTCCATATTAAAGATTATTCTATAATTTTGATTTAAATATATCACAAATTAGAAAATTATTTATTTATTTTTAATAAATTAAAATTATAGCTAAAACATTATATTTATTTGAGTTTCCATATTTCAATTCAATATTTATATTTTTCGCAATTATTTTTTTTTAACTATTTTTTTGTTATACTAAAAAAATAATAATTAGTGATAGTATAATTGAATAATAAATTAAAAAATAGAATATTTTTGAATTGTACTCTAAAATAATATATTGGTGAAAATCATTAAACATAATATTTAAAATTTAAAATTATCTTATTAAAAAAACTAGAGCAACATCCAAAAATATTATTTTTTAAATATATATTCACATTAAAAATTTTTTTTTAAAAATAACGTAACTTATTATAAAAAATACTTATTTATTTTAAATAAATTATAAATATAACTAAATATTATTTATGATTTTTTAATTTTAATATTAATTTTATATTATTTTAAAAAATTTAAATCAATAATATTCTATTTAAAATAAACTTTAAAAAAATATTATTTTAAACTATTGCCCAAAAAATATATATAACCATCAATTCAAAGTATAACGCTTTATCCGGAAATTTGTCTTCTTCTTTTCTCTGTACTAAAATGTTTTTTATTAAGCCTTTATTTCTCACTTTAAGATAAGTCTTCAAACATTTACTTATTTCAAAACTTTGTCCTCTAATTTTCTAAGCTACTGAAAACTAGTTTTATCTCACGGTTTGCGTCATTCAATTCCATCCTCCAAACAGATAAACCCGACTCGCCGGAAACAAACTCCCGATGTACCGGAGTTTAAACTTAACTTTGATTCCAATTATTTTGTTACTTGCGAGTGAAGTAACAATGTCCCTCAGTTTAACATGTATATGATATAACCTGTCTTAAAAAAATCGACGTTTAACTGCCAAGCAATTGGCATTCGCCTACGCACTATACACTCGCCTAAGCAATAGGTACTCATCTAGGCACTCACCTAGGCACTAGACACTCGTTTATGCACTCGTCTAGTCATTCCTGTAGGCACTAGGTAATTATCTAGACACTAAACATTCATCTAGGCACTATGCACTCGTTTATATACTGGTATAGGCACTCGTATACGCATTAGGTACTCGTCTAGGCACTAAACATTCATCCAAACAGTATGCACTCGTCTAGACACTAAACATTCATCTAAGCAGTATGCACTCGTCTAGGCACTCGTCTAGACACTCGTCTAGGCATTCGTCTAGACACTCGTCTACGCACTCGTCTAGACACTCTTCTAGCCACTCGTTTAGACACTCGTCTAGGCATTCGTCTAGACACTCTTCTACGCACTCGTCTAGACACTCGTCTAGCCACTAGGTACTTGTCTAGGTACTAAACATTCATCCATGCACTAGACACTCGTCTAGGCATTCGTCTAGACACTCGTCTAGGCACTCGTCTATGCACTCGTCTAGGCACTCGTCTAGGCACTCGTCTAACCACTTGTCTAGGCACTAGGTTTTCGTGTACGCACTAGGCATTCATCCATGCACTATGCACTCGTCTATGCACTCGTCTATGCATTAGGTACTCGTCTAAGCACTATGTACTTGTATAGGCACTAGACACTCGTCTAGGCACTAGGCACTCCTTTAGGCACTAGGCACTCATTTAGGCACTAGGCACTCACCTAGACACTAGACACCATTTAATCCCGACAATTTTGTTTAAATCAGTTAACCAAATGGATTTTTTGTCTGTATAATTTTTGTGGTCAAACAAATCAGTCAGACAGACTTTAACCGTCTACACAGCTAGCTGCCTAATTTTTTTATATATTTTTAAAAAGTTTGAGGTGAAAATTTAATTTAACTTATATTAATAATGTAAATGAATATATTGGATCTACGTTTAGTTTTAATGTATTTTATGTAATATTAAACGTAAAATTATATTATATTTATAAATGATTATGAATTATCAACAATAAATAGACTGAAAATTAGATTTAGCGTAATAGCCAAATAATTCTCGATTTTTTCATTAGACATTAGACCCCACTCAACCACCGGATTAACCCCTAAGGTGTATTCGAACATGAGATATATCCATTCGAGTTTCAGATATGATTAGACATGATCCTCAAAAGTATATGCAGTACGTAACTTCTCCACATCCTTCAACACTAAAACTCAAAACAAGATAGGAAAACGTATATAACACCGTCACAAACTACAAAAGACAACACGAAACAAACATTTGTGGTAAAGCTTCACCCAACAGTTCCAAACACAGACAAAACCAAACACACAGACAATACATGTCACCTTGTCTAACAAAACAACCAAAGATAGTAGAGAGACAAAGAAACTAAGAGGCATCTGAAGCAAAGCAGATCAGCAGCTTCTCCATGTCCCTGATACAAAGTCATATACTTGTTTGCATATACAGATTCCAGATTCTTTAATTATATGAGGTAAGAAGAGTTTCAAATTTACCTGATGAGCAGATTAGGCATGATCACAAATCTCCATCGAGACAAAAGTGTTTTAGGTAAGAAAACCTGAGGGATGTGTTTTCTCCAGTAGTAGTGGATGAAGAATGAGACTGAAATGGCTTGAATCCATATGAACCTTACTAAAAGAGATAGTCTAAGATGGTCAGAGTAAAGCTTCCTCTTCACTTTTTCCTTTCCAAAAAACAGGAAAATATGCGAAGTGGAAGATCACTTAGCAAGAGAGTAGTTAGATTTACATCTTTTAGGCCTGGCAGAAATGATTAGAAGGAAGAGAAGAAGGCTTAAGGAAAGAAAGTAAAAGAAAGATATTGAGATACAAGACAAAGGAAAGAATACAACCCCGAAAAGACTTTTGGAAGAATAAAACAGAAACCCAGTGTGATCAAAGGCTCTACTTCATATACAGGTTAGCTAGATGCTATTCTAACCCACTTAAGAAGAAGAAGCCAAATGGGAAAAGAAGACCTAAAGATAAACTATACAAAGGGCAAAGAGGAAATTCTAAGGTTCACACGTCACACATGGACTTAGCATTCACCCAGGGTATATGTTATTAGACAGTGGTAATTTTTTTGACCATCCTATATGCTAAACCAAGAATCAAGTGTTCTCCTTTCCATTCTGCTTTCTCAATGTTTCTATCAAACTTTTTACTCACTATAACCAGCTGTTCCACCTTCAATAACACCCCAATCTGCATAGGAGATTCCGAAGCTGCTGACCAACTCGGAGTCAAGACTGCTCACTGTTCCTTTACCATCACTATTACAAGCTAATAAACAAACTCAAACCAGCTTGGTGACTAACACCTTATTTTTATGTGCAGAAACTAAAACTAACCCCAATCCTTAAAGGCTCCTGATCTTCATCATTCATCTGCAGCCTCAAGATTGAGCAGGCGACGCAGTGTCATAGTGGCGGAGACAGTACTATGAAAGGGGTTGTCAGTAGATGAGGTTGGAGAAACCGGCGCAGACTTAGCAACTTCAGGAATATCAACAGCAGCGTCAAGTGTAGGAAAGCTCAGAGATAGCGTCCTCTTTAAGCGGAGAGAAAACTTAGGAATCGGCACGGAAGCAGGCGGGGGAGAGTTAGAGTAAGTAGGTCCCGCCCATAGCTCAGAGTAAGAAAGGCCTCTCCTTTTGTCAACAAAATCAGTAGATGAAATACAGATCTGAGAACCGTTGCTGTTAGCAATTGGTATGGGACTGGTTCTACCGCTGCCAACAGATGGAGGATTAAACACCGGTAAAACAGAGTTAGGAGAACAAGGAGACTGAACCTGAGGAAGAGCTCCTTTGGTTAAAGGTTTTGAAGAAGTTCTCTTTGGTCTTCGAAGTAAACCCACTCCTGATTGAAAGGTTCTGCAATTAATCTGCCTGAAACTTTTAGAAGGAGCTGAACTAAAACGATCATATCCAATAGATTTCTTCCCATAATACTGATTCCTATCTTCTTCTGCTACAATAAGCGTTTCCATTTTGAGATATATCACACTGTTAACAGATTATATTTTTCCAGACTGCCTAACAATCCGAAGAACACTTGTTAATCTGATCAAAATCAAAACCTTCAATTCTTTCTCAATCGAAGCTCGATTCAAAGAAAAACAAACCAGAAAACCTTATTAAGAACCCAGAAAGAGTCTCTGAAGATCACAGAATCCGATACAACAGCTCGTCTTGGAAGCTGAAACAAATCATTTTAAGCCATAATACAAACATGGGTAAAACCCAGTAAATCATCACATATACAAAGAAACAAAGTGAAACCACAACATCAAATCCTGAAAAAGTAACAAACGTAGTAATTTCTTCCATAGAGAAATTCACCTGGAGACTTTCTTTCGATGGTGAAGAAAGATAAAATCTGAGAGGGATATAAGAAGATTCCAGTCAGAGCATACAGAGAGAGGAGGAAATAGAGAGAGTTGTTTCTTCTTCACTAGCAGAACAGTAACCTGCTAAAGAATAACTGTTTGGGTTTTTTAAGCTTCCATGGAAATGAAGATCCTACGGATCTGAGAAATGAGGTAGAGAGAATTGGAACAGAGCAGTTGTCTTTAAGTAGCCACAGTTACTCCTCCATTCTGCTGATACGAAATTACATTAATACCCTCCAATGTATTGGATTATTATATTTTCCTAATGAATAGTTTTTAATATATTATTGAAAACTTTACAAGTGTCACTATGTTATATCATCCTAATATATAATATCTATAATTATTTATCTATTTATTAATATTGTATATCTAAATTTTAAATTTATTTATATAATCACATTTTATTATTTATTTTATTTATAATATAAAAAATTTAAAAAAATATTTTAAATAAAAAATAAAAAATAATACTTTAAAATTTGTTAATTTTAAAGTTTTTATTCCAAATCTATCATTCCAAAATTAAATTCCCAAAAATATCACAAATACTTATATAAAAATACTTATTTATTCTAAATAAATTATAAATAAACTTAAAGTATTATATTTAGGTTTATTTCTAATTTAGTGTTTAATTTTTGAGAAATACCCTAAATTAGCACTAAACCAACTTTTTATGCCAATTATAGCACTCCAAACAAAAAATCTCTCATTTAGCAT
Organism: Pugionium cornutum; assembly: GCA_018901935.1. NCBI lineage: Eukaryota > Viridiplantae > Streptophyta > Magnoliopsida > Brassicales > Brassicaceae > Pugionium > Pugionium cornutum. The sequence goes on along the minus strand of CM032159.1, from coordinate 41,028,052 downwards.
TTTTACAAATGAGAAAAGTCTATTTTTTCCTTGATTAAAATTAGAACTAACGTGAAGTTCTTCTCTTCTTCAACCTCTCCGACGCCAAAATCGTAGACTGGAAATTCGAATGGTCGTCGTCTCCAACTCCGGTGACGACATCGTCATCGTCTCCATCTCTCGCACGCGATTCAACACATCTTCAACATTTCAAGCGACGAAATCGACAAGAAGTACGCTCGCATTCGTCTCCAACTCCGTCACCATCTCTGGCACGCGATTCCACATTTTGTCTCCATCTCCGACATGCTATTCAACAGAGGTAAAGATTCTGCACGCGATTTGGCAGAGGGAAAGATCTAGTATGTGTGCAACATTTTCCAGGTACTTTTTCCAACTCTTCTCCGTCAAAAAGCACCACCTTCTGTTACTAGCTCTGTAGTAAGATCAAATAACTCTACTGCATCACATGTTGGATAATAGTAATTATTCATCTCATTAATGCTATTGTAGCAAGATATTTCTTAGCTATGTAAAACTAGGCATTTTGATTGTAATCCCTTTTTGAGAAAGAATAGTTCATATTCTTATAACTAGATCTTTGGCTTTTTTGGTTCTTACATAGGTTGGTTTTGTTGTATTTTCTGGTTTGAATGTTACAAAATAGTTTTAACATGAGGGAAATGTATACAATTTTAGTATATAGTTTAGAAATGATGTTCTTGTTATCATGAGCATTATATCTGCCTCCAACTTCCATTTGAGATGTATACTCATCTTTACGAAATTATCACATCTGATATAGTTAAGTGAGAAATTACTCATTTTTTTACAAGCTTTACGAGTCCCATGTGCTAGCAATTTTGTTAAAAGCATGACAATTTTTCTATGATGGTTTCAGGTTTTTATTGACAGCTATCTATCTTCTAATCATTCAGTTTGTCACTCGGTTGGGAGGCAAAGTATTTGTCAAGCTGATAAATCGAGAAATCAACGAAAGTATGGAATATCGAACTAAGAGTTTGATTTACAAAGTAAGGGACAACATTATTTACAGACTTCTAATCAATTACTCAATAATCATTGCTATGGAAAACCTTGACATTGTAGTTATTTGGGCTCTATTTTATGCAAGTATACATTGGAATCTTGTACCACATTTTTTTACACCGAAACTTTATTAAATTTTAGGAAGACTTTATGCAAATTTATGTAGTATCTCTTATATTTTAGGAATTCCTTCTTAAAAATCGTAACTTTTTTCTTATGTTTAGGTAATCAAGAACACATATGTTTGATTTTTCTTAAACTTATGTTATTTACCCTTCTAATATATATGATATAATTGTGTATTATACTGCATAGTTTATAATGCCCAAATGTCATTTTAACATCATGTAAATACTAGTGTTTTGTTGCTCAATAATTTTAACATTTAAAGAATCAGTGCAAACTTTCAAATCAGTAGTGATTTTCTTTTCCTTGAACTGAAAATCTACATGTGCCAAAGAACAAAGATAGTACAAACTTATAAAGAAATGAAAATTTTATTAAACCATCCCAAAAGAGCATTACATAATTTTGGTACAATGTTCAAAAAACTTGTAATACGAGGGCTCTAGCAAAATAACAACAACAAAAATGAGTTTGTTGGTACAATGTTCACAAATATTGTAATACTTGTTGCGGTTCTTCTCCGAAACTATATTGCAACTGAGGTAAAAGTATCTTAGGAGGAATGAGTCTCCCATGTTTATACCTATAAAAAGATGCATTTGTTAATGTTAACAACAAATCGTAAAACAGTTAATACCATATTACCTGATTTATTTAAAATTAAGGAATGTCCTACTAACAATATGAAATACCTTCCTAAAACGTAAAACTGCATAGGGTTTATTAAATTTTAGAAAGATTTTATGCAATTTTAGTTATTATCTCTTATGTTTTAGGAATCTCTTTATAAAATATTGATTTTAGGAAGACTTTGATCAATTTTAGGTATTATATTTTATGTTTTAGGAATCTCTTTCTAAAACGTTATTTATGTTTGATATTATGTTTTTCTTCTGTTTAGTTAATCAAGAACACATATGTTTGATTGTTATTGTACTTATGTTATTTATACTTCTAAACTATAGTATATGATAATGTATTATAATACAAAGTTTGTAATGTCCAAATTTCATTCTAACATCATATAAAGACTAGTGTTTTGCTGTTCAATAACATTAATCTTTGAAAAATCAGTGAAAACTTTTAAATTAGTAGTAATGATATTCTTTTACTTGAATTGAAAAACTACATCTATCAAAATTATATCAACTTTCTTATTTCCAATGAATTGATGGCCTAATAGTGTAATAGCACCAAAACTATATCTACCAAAATCTAGACAGTTTCAGAACAAGAAGAATCTTCTTAATAGCAGAATCATAAGGTCCTAAAAATATTCTACAACGACCGTTTAAGAACACCAAGAAAAAATATCACTAAGTAAATCATCAATTACAACAAAAAAAACTAAGGAAAAAATCAATTACAACACAAATCGGAATAAAAGTAAAACATGTCTATAGTACTTAATTTCTCAGAGAAATTTTATCAAACATCTAGTGGGCAAAAATGAACAAAGGTGAGTATTAACTGATAATATTCGATCTTGGAAGCATATGAAAACAAAACCTAAACGAAATCTTAGATTTAGCACATTCAACATCAAAACGAGTAGTATGAAGTCCATGAAAGTCGAAATGACACCAAAACGAAAACAAGCTAACCCGGAACTCTTAAAGAGAGAATGCGACGCGGAGAAGAGTAAGAGAGGTGATTGAGTAAGAAGATGACGGAGTAAGAAAGTCGATGGAGTAAGAGAATCGGTAGAGTAAGAGAGTCGACGGAGTAATAGAGACAACGGTGGAGAAAATATTTTCAGGGAAAAAATTTCGACGGCATTGGAAGGAGATATGATGTAAATGAATAATATAAATATAAGAAATTAGGTTAAAATTAGGATAATTTAGTCTTTTTATAATTAAAAAATGCTGTATTTGAGAATTTATGGTTATCATGCTGTTTTAGTCACTAAAACTTGTTTTAGTGCTAAATCAGTCATTTGCCCTTAATTTTTTCTATTAAAATATAGTTTTAATATATTTTAATTTTAAATTTGTGCTATTATTGCAAATTTAAACTAATGATGCTATTTTTGAAATAAAAACTTATAAAACTAATATTTTAAATATTTACCCAAAAATAAATTATATATATAATTAATATTTATTAAATAAATAAATAATTAATATATGAATATTTTTTCGTAGATCTAATTTAGTTTATGACTATATTCGATATTCATATTAATATCCAATGTAAGAGTAACTTACTAATTTATTATCTGAATTGTACATATATTTTAATATTTAATATTCATTAATTTGTAAGATTGCCAATTAAACTGTACAAATAATGTTAACACATTAATCCCAATGCGATTCTCAAATACAATGAATCTAACAAAAATAATTTCGGGAAAAGTAAATTATCTATTGATTGCACTAATTTTATGTTCATTTTAAAAATATAGAGTTTGATTATATCTTTTTCATGATGTTAAATTTTCGTATGAAAATCTCTAATATATTATTTGAGAAATTTTTTAACAAAGTAATTTTATCCTGACGTGTTAATAACAAAAATATCATGCTGATGTGTCAACACTACAACGAGTTTTATTTTAAATATATAAAAAGGTTTAAATTAATATAATAATTATAATACATGTCACTAATATTAAATTAGTTAGAGAATAAATATAATTTATTCAACTAACCAAAAAATACTATTACATTTACAAAAACAATAATTTTTATTTTTAAATTTTTTTATACGTTAATTTATAAATAATTTTAAATAAATATAAATAGATTTAAGTTAGTACCGTAATTCCTAATATATTATTTGAGATATATTTTAAGAAAATAACTTTGCTCAGACGTGTTATTAACAGAAATACTATGCTGACGTGTTTTTCATTAAAGTAAATTTTAAATAAATATATAAATAGGTTTAATTTATTAGAATAATTACAATTATATTATTGTTATTAATTTGGTTAGAGAATTAAATATTCTATTAAACTAACAAAAAAATACTATTAAATTCATAAAAAATAATTATTTTAATTTTTTTAATTTGTATATACAAAAATTAATGTTAAAAATAATTTTAAATAAAAATTTAATATTTAATTTATAATTACTAATATATTATAATTTGCGAATATTTTTTTTCACGTATGGCGTAGATATAAATCTAGTAGTATATTATTGGTTGATTTGGTGTGGTTTATTCATAAAAAAGATTAAAATGATTTCCAATTTTCTATCACTCGAAGAGATGCACACACTGCCATGAAATATATTTTTGTATAAACACCCCAAATTTTTAATTGGAGTCAATTAAGTCCTCTATCCTTATCGTCTTCAGATGGCAACTCTCTCCATCTCCGCCGTGTCTCTGTCGCCGTATCGGCCTCAGACGCAGACTCGCCTTACAATATTCAGTTACCGAACAAATCTCCACTCATCCAATCTCAAACCGACAAGGATTTGCACGAAAATCGAAGGTTTGGGCGGGAATCGGAGAGAGCAGAAAAGTTCGAGTTTCGTTGATGAAAATGGCGTAGTTGATGACATGGAAGGTTACTTAGACCAACTCTCTCTCGAATACGACTCCGTATGGGACACTAAGCCCTCCTGGTAAATCTCAATTCCAGTGAATGTTTTTCTTTTGTGACTCCATCTTTTTGGTTTGGATTTTGTTTGAATATTGATAAGGGTTTGTTCACAGAGTCAAAAGTTCACTTCTAACTTGGAAAAGTCCTGAAATTGTTCAGCCTATCCATGTCTATTCCCAATTACAGTTAAAAAACTTGTGTTTTGGTTTGGAAAGACAATCTGGGTACAAAGTTGAAGTTTGAATCTTTGTTTAGAAAAGGGTTTTTTTTCCAGTTTACTCGAAACTTCAACTTGAGATGATAGGGTTTGAATAAGAAATATATTCCAATGTTTCACAGGTGTCAGCCATGGACGATAATGCTAACAGGACTATCAATAGTAGCATGTAGCTGGGCAATACTACATTCAGTTTTAGTTTCATCGTTTGCGGTTGGTTTAATTGGCACTTGGTGGTACATTTTCCTTTATAGCTACCCAAAGGTATGAATTTTGTTTCTTCATCACAGACAATGAATCTGATAGCTTGTCTAAGTTTCTTCAGACAATGCTGGTTTCTTGTCACCCAAAGTCCTTGACTTTAGACTTGTTTTTTGAGATCTGAGTATTCTTTTGGTTGTTAAATTTTGGTTTTCAGTCGTATTCAGAAATGATTGCTGAAAGAAGGAAAAGAGTAGCTGATGGTTTTGAAGATACATATGGCAAAAACAAGAGTTCATAGATAAATCCCCACTCCTAATCTTTTCTTTTTGTACTGAAATGGAAACACAGAACTGAACTGAATGTTGATTTAAGATCTTGCATAGCAATGATGTTTACATATATGTATCCATCTTTTGATACACAATCGATGTAGCAAATGTAGTCTCCAAACTTTAAGGAATAGTCTTTTCACTAGTTTGTGCATGAAGCAACTGTAGTGTTAAGAAAATCGACAGTAATGTTACTTGCACAATTGAAAGTTATAAGCAATATATTAAGAAAATCTATTACCAGCTTCTATGCCCTATTCTTCACTCCTTGTCTCAAAATATATATTCTTTGGATTATCCAGATATGTTAAGAATAAGGACTATCACTAAATCTAGGCCTGTCATCATCAGTGCTTACCCGCAGATTCCTGTCCTGTTTGATCCGCTGAGGGACGGGTTGCAAGTCGAATAAAAAAAAAATTCACAAACAGGACAGTTGCAGGTCGAACATTAGGTACAGCGGGGTGGGCGCGAATTGCATTTTATTAATTTGCGGATGTAGTGGGTATTCACAAATTTTGGATCCAAACCAATAAACCAAATTGATGTCCAATCTAATTTAAATCCAAACCAATTTAGATCCAAATAAATTTGATCCAAACCAAGCTCAAATTTATGTAATTTATTGTTTCAAAAATTGAATTTTGATATATTTGATGTATTGGTGTTAGAATTGTTAATATTTGTCTAAAATTTTATTTGGATCTAGTTTAATTAAATTTATTAATTTTTTTCTTGAAAAACGAAGCGTCCGTCCGTGAAATCTGCCAGACCAACATGATTACTGTGGGATGGATACGAATTTTAAAAAAACTAGATTCATACCCACGCAATGCGTGGGGAAAAATATTCGTAAATTATATTTTATTAGTAAATATAAATTAAATATTTATATAATTTTAACTTTTATTTAAAATTACTTTTAACATTAATTTTTGTATATACAAATTAAGAAAAGAAAAATAATTATTTTTTACGAATTTAATAGTATTTTTTTGTTAGTTTAATAAAATATATTAGTTATATAACAAAATTAATAACAATGATATACTTGTAATTATTCTAATAAGTTAAATTCATTTATATATTTATTTGAAATTTACTTTAGTAATGACACGTCAGCATGATATTTCTGTTAATAATATGCCAGAGTAAAATTATTTTATTAAAATGTTTCTCAAATAATGTATTAGAGATTATGGTAGTAACTTAAATCTATTTATATTTATTTGAATTATTTATAAATTAACGTATAAAAAATTTGAAGAAATAAAAAGTATTATTTTTATAAATGTAATAGTATTTTTTGGTTAGTTGAATAAATTATATTTATTCTCTAACCAAATTAATATCAGTGGCATGTATTGTAATTATTCTAGTAATTTAAACCCTTTTATATATTTAAGCTGAAACTTCATATGGTGTTGACACGTCAGCATGGTATTTTTGTTATTAACACGTCCGGATAAGGTTAGTTTGTTAAAAAGTTTCTCAAATAATATATTAGGGATAACTCGCATATTTTGCAAGTAAAAAAAAATTTACGAAATAAAATTTAGAACCCGAGGGGTGTCAGGACGAGTCTGACCGGATTGACAAAGCTAACTAAATCCATCCACATATCAAGAATACGAGACTTTCTTAGAAGAATTTTATAAAAAAATTTTGACATTTATAAAAATAAGACCATGACAATCGATTCAGCCAAAACCAAATATGTGACATATAATTTATCAAAGACTCGTCCTGACATGTATATTGATTAATACGATTAAATATTGATTTTGGTTAGTATTTGTAAATGTTTAGTATACTTTATTTAAAGTTTTTGTTTGTTTAAATTGAAATATGTATTGTTAGAGTTTTCTTAGCATCGTAGTATAAAGATTTATAAAGGTAGAGTAAAATAAAATAAATACGATATAAAATTTAATATAATTTTTTGTAAAATATTATTATTTGAGATTTTAAATTTGATTATATCTAACAAAATATTGATTATTATTTTCAATGTAATGATCGATTTTATTTTATTTGAATTATTTGATAATTTTTATATAAAATATATTTCATCCGAAAATTTATTAAAAATGATAAATTTTTTTAGTTAAATAAATAATATCCACATTTTATTTATGATATAGGCTAATCAAATAAATGTATTTTTATATGAATGATTTAATATTCTTTTTTTAATTGATAAAAAAATAATAGGAGAAAAATAATTACCAAACATAAAAATATGGTATAATAGAATTTCAAATATTAATTCATTGATGTGATTGAGTATTATTTACTTTTTTTATAATTATTTATAAATTTTCACATGTATAAGAAATGAAATAAAAAGAATTGTTTCGAAATTAATAGTTATATTTAATTAGTTTAACAAAATACATTAATTTTTTAATAAAATTAATATAATAATATATATTATATTTATTTTCATAATTTAAATTTATTTAATATCTTTATTTAAAATTTATTTTAACGATGAAACTTTAATGTTTTTTTATAAAATAACATAATAACCTAAACGTTATTCCTCAATTAAATATATTGAGGTTTAATTTAACCCTTTTCCATTATATATACATCTAACAACATGTGTTTGTAAATTGGTACGCTTCTTGAAACTTATTGAGATTCTCCGGTGGAACGACGATCGCTAAACCCGACCGCCGAAGGCGATGCCAAGTGGTGGTAACGGAGTGGGTAACGGAGCCGTTAACGCGGCTTCTGCCGGTAATGTAGGCACAAGCGGAAATGTTCCGATGTACAAGCCATACCGTCATCTGAAAACCCTAGAAGGTCATACGGCGGCGATCTCTTGCGTGAAATTCTCCAATGATGGGAACCTTCTCGCTTCCGCTTCCGTCGATAAGACTATGATTCTCTGGTCGGCGACGAATTACTCTCTTATTCATCGATACGAAGGCCACGCTAGTGGTATCTCCGATCTAGCTTGGTCTTTGGATTCGCACTACACTTGCTCCGCTTCCGATGACTGTACGCTACGGATTTGGGATGCTCGAGCTCCTTATGAGTGCCTCAAGGTGCTTAGAGGTCACACCAATTTCGTCTTCTGTGTTAACTTTAATCCTCCGTCGAATCTTATTGTATCTGGATCGTTCGATGAGACGATTCGGATCTGGGAGGTGAAAACGGGGAAGTGCGTTCGCGTGATTAAAGCTCATACTATGCCGATTTCGAGCGTGCATTTCAATCGAGATGGATCGTTGATTGTTTCGGGAAGTCACGACGGTTCTTGCAAAATCTGGGATGCTAAGGAAGGGACTTGCTTGAAAACTCTGATCGATGATAAATCTCATGCTGTCTCTTTCGCCAAATTCTCTCCTAATGGGAAATTCATCCTCGTTGCCACTCTTGATAGTACTCTCGTAAGTCAGCAATTTCAATCTTATATTTTTATATGTGATACAAATCTTTTTATGCACTGAACTGAAGAATCGTAGAATTCGGTTTTGAATGATCACTTAGGTTCCGAATTGGTAAAGAATCCAACTTTAAATATTCTTCTTGGCGTAATTTCGAATATGGATTGAAGAGTGTAGAATATTGGTTGGAAACTTGGAATGATCACTTGTAGTTGGCATGATTATTGAATCATAACTTTTTATGGTTTAGTCTTTAATGGGTTCTTGGATATGTCTTCTCTGTTAATCTTGAGAGAGCAAATGTGGAATCTGAGACTGAAGAATTGCTCTTAACTAATGAGATATTCATGTTTTGATGTGGATAAAAATCAACAGAAGCTATCAAACTATGCGACAGGGAAGTTTCTGAAAGTATACACAGGACATACCAACAAAGTATTCTGTATCACATCGGCGTTTTCTGTAACAAATGGGAAGTACATTGTGAGTGGATCAGAAGACAATTGTGTGTATCTATGGGATCTTCAGCATAAAACTATATTGCAGAGACTAGAAGGCCACAGAGATGCAGTGATCTCTGTGAGTTGTCATTCGGTTCAGAACGTTATAGCTTCATCTGGAAATCATTTAGATAAAACTATCAGGATTTGGAAACAGGATGCTTGAGAAATTGTTTACAATATATATAATAATAATATGTATCGAAACGGGAAGGAATGATTTAAAGTTGTTCTTAACAAATTTGTTGTTTGTTCAGAATAGACTGTTTTGGTTGTGTTTGAGGATAAAAGTATATTTGCATTTGATAGTTTGTATTATATATGACCTCACACAAAAAAAAGAGAGGCAGAAAATGAAGATGAAACAGCGAGACGAAGGAGAGGATCAAAGAGATATAATTCGTGTCAATCATTTTTACTTAGTAGAATCTAGATCACGGTAAATAATACGAACCAAATAATTCGAACCAAATAAATCGAATTAAAATCGAAACGAAAAAATGATTTTGATTGATATTTGATTATAAATAAATAACCGAATATATGTTATTTTGGAAAACTATAGTTATTTATTAATAACAAAAATCGAACTAAAAACCGAAATAATATCTAAAAAAACCAAATTATTTTCGATTATTTTCGGTTATCTAAAAATATTTCAGATATTTTAAATATTTTAATTATTTTTAATTACTTTCGTTTATTTTTCAGTTATTTTTTAATTATTTTGATTATTTTTCGGTTATTTTTAATTATTTCGATTATTTTCAATTTTTAAGTAACTAAACCGATCGAAACCAAAATATAATCAAACCAAAACCGAACCAAAATAATAACCGAATGGATATTTAATTTTACTAACAAAAAAACCAAAACAAAAAATCACTGATCAAAACCGAACTAAACCGAACTGAATACCCGAATGCCTAGACATAGTAGAATCGAAGTTGCTCGGGTTGAAATTTCTGGATTTTATTTCCTACTTTCAAGAATCTATATATATGCATTTCATTATAATAAGACGTGACCTGAAACAAAAAAAAAAATAATAATAATCTAAACATCAAAGATAAATGCCATAAGCATCGTCGTCCCAGTCATTTGGTTCCACTCCAACGTCAAAGTCATCGTCTTCGTCCCAGTCTTCCTCAGAAAAATCGTCATCATCTGCATCGTCATTTCCTTCCATCATCTCTATCAGCCTCAACTCTTCTTCCTCCTCTTCATCACAGACACGGCTACGCTTTTCTGAGCTGAGTTTTACAACAACAACAAAAAAAAAAGCACAAACCCAATTTCAATTTCAATTCCTTTTTAACCGAGAGTATAATTGATGATGAAGAAACCTTGCTGATGAAAAATCCGACACAAATGTGACACCAGGTCTTTCTTCTTTCAGCTTTTCCAGGAGACATCTACAACACACACACAAAACTCTCAATGATGAAACATAGAAACTCGGTGAGTCACTATTAGAACATGAATCGAAACCGGGTTGTGATTCTTATTGGTAAAATGGTAACAATTTCAATAAGAAATGAAAAACTAATTGGTTACTTTGGTATGTAAGATCTCTTCTTGCCATCAGAAACTGAACTGCGGTTATTCGAAACATCCTATTGGGAAAGGAGAAGAAGAAAAAGGTTAGGAGTAAACCAAGTTATATCTTTCATCCACAGGATTTGGCATATACTCCATATTATAACAACTTACAATGTGACAAATGGATTTGAAGTCTCCTGCTGCGTTTAGTAGTGAGTTCCAGAATTCCAAGACGTCTTTCTGAAATAACGATCAAAGCCAATGAGATTTGAGATCAATGCAACAGCCAAGAACTTTGTTTAGCTTAATCTTTTACCTCCTCTAGAGAAGGACAGTTGCGCAAAATTAGAGTCTTGAGTGGGCCGTCTTTGCAGCTAACTCTCAAATCCCTATCAGCATTAAAAAAAATCAGCCATGAGTAACTTTGCTCATGGAAACTTTGGGGGAAAATTGCCCTACTTAACATTTTTTCCAGGTAAACATGAACCTCAAAAAGCGACCCTTGAGTGTAGGCGATCTGGAGAGATTGATGTACTTAAGCTTACGTGAAACCTGCAATAGCATAAAAATGTTTGTAGGGATTAAAAGCAAAGATAACACGAAATGAAGAGAGAAGAAATGCTAGAAAAAAATCATAAGAAGCCATACCTCAGCAAGATTTCGGAACATTTCACAGCTTAATCCAAATCGTATGAGCGTTAGAGAAGTTAAGTTGGGAGCGCTGCTCACAAACTCTACCAAAGCTGATCCTGTTTCAGTGTCTGATGTACCTGTCACGCAGTGAGCTTGAGCAAATTTGGGAGAAAACAAAAAGGAAAACTTCACGATGGAAAGCTTTACCTTGAAAACCATAGGTTTCTAAGAACAGGTGCACTATTAAGCGGCATTTTACTGCCAATGATTTAAATATCTTATCAGTTACGCAATACCTGTGTCACATGAAACACAAAACAGTGTATAAAGTGAGAGAACGTAGCATGAGAAATTAGCAGAAATGAAAGTAGACGGGTATTGCAACAGTAAAGTAATATAAAGTATAGGCGATGACAATATGAAATCTCTGGACAAAGGAAAGAAAATATATGTGAAAGGAGCAATTCCTGAAACTGAAAATAAACAAGATGGCATTCCTAGACAACTTACAATCCAACAATCCTCAGATCCGTGATATTTGAACAAACTGACAACGCAGCGCATAAGACCTTAGTGTCCATAGGTCTGAGATTGTAAAGTCGTAGGCTTTTCAAGCAGCCCCTAGTTGAATAAAGAACGAAGATACCAAATTAGAAGATTAAGTGCACATGTAACAAAACAGAAATTTCTCAGAAATAAACGAAAAGATAAATTAACTTATTTTAGAGTCTTTAGACTGAACAAGGAAGATAAAAATGAGAGTTTGATATCGAAATTTCAAACTGGTAATCAAGGCAATACCCAAGAAAACCATGATTATAGGATAGCGGAGAAAGACAAGATCCAGTAAGCAAAGAAGAAGTAGAATCAGATCCAGCCGGGCGAAGAACACGACCAAGTTTGAGGGATCTGCGTGCATAAGCGAAACTATGAGAAATGGAGATATAAAAGCCAAAAAAAAACTAGGAGATATATGCAAGTTGTTTTTCCATGGCATTGGTCTCAATTGATTGTATAGTTGCAATTAGAAGAAAGGAAGCACATCGGTCACTTAAAGACACAAAATTTAACCTGAGTTCCTTTCCAGCACGATGGATCATAGCACAAACAACTCCATTATAAGCACATTTAGCAGACGTTGTGAGGTCAATGTTGGAGTAACATAATCGGTCAATTGCACATTTGTTGAACATAGTGCAGCACGCAGCTGCTTGCATCAGAGACTTTGTATCAAGCATCGAAAAGACCTGAATATTCAATAGTACTTTAAAAACACTAGAGATAATATATCCATAGAAGGGACACAGATCATCACAATGGATTAAATAACGCAGAAGGTCAGGTTTCCACGAACAATGATAATTTGAGAATCGTCACTTGCTTACATCGATAGATAAATCAGGCGATAAACAAAGGCCTTAAACATCGCCTCTAAATTCAATATCGCAGACACAAAGACAGTGCAAAATTTAAGAAATTCCCAAATTGTTACCTTAACGGTGAGTTCGGGAGGGAGGAACCAGGAGTTGGAATTGTAAACAGAAGCTCGCTTCCGGAAGCACCGTTTAGTGGAATCAAGAAGAAGCGTTGCAAGTTCGAGAGTGCGATCGACGAGACAATCCTTAACGGTTTCATCAATGGAAGCGGAGTCGAGAGCTTTATCGAGTACTCGATCGAAGGAGCAACCAACAGAAATCGGAGAGGAATCCGGAAACGAAAACAGCGACGAGATAATCGACTCGGCGTTGCTCTTGTTGAAGCCGGGAAGTGTAGGGATCAACCTAGGGCTTCGGGTGTTATTTGGAGAATCCATGAGAGCGAATGCTGAAAGAGAGTTTTTCTCCAATTTGTTAGTTTTATTATCAAATGGCTCCTCCCTCCCTCTAAATATAGGGTTCGGCAAATTGCATGAACCAAAAAATAAAATTAAAAAACAAATCAAACTGAACTCAATTTGGAAAATTCTAATAGAAGTAGATAATCATAAAAACTGTGGAGATCTAAACTAAACCTCAATCGAATCAAATTGAATATAAGAATTATTTAAAATATAATTATATATAAAACTTTTTAGTTAAAATTAAATAGAATATATAAGAATTATCTAAAATATAATTATATAAAAATGTTAGTTACAATTAAAATAGTGAAAATATCTAAAATAAATATTATTAATCCAAAAAATATTAGTTATGCTGAAATAAACAATAATTAAAATATGTAAATAACTTGAACATCCTAATATTTTTACTATTTTGAGTAATTTGGAAAACATATTTGAATTCTACTAAAAAAATTAGGTTTATATATGTTTACATTATTATCTGAAAAATGCATTTCAGAAAATAACATTATATTTTTAAAATCTTCAAAGTTCACTATAACCAATTTAAAGAACCAATGTCAAATAGGTATGAGTATTATGAAATCTAATTTTTAAATTTTAAGTTTTTGTTAATCTATTTGAATAATTTTTATTTAAAAAATAAATTTACAATAAAAATACATTTAATAAATTTAAAATATAAATATTTAATTTGTATTTATATTTATATTACATATATTCCATAAAACAAACGTTATTTATAAACATATCTATATTGATTTAATATTTATTAAGAAGATGTAATCTAAAAAACTATTTCATTAAATTTACAAATACTCTAAATATAACACAAAAAACTATAAATATATGATGAGTTTCAAAAATTGATTACAAATACAAAATTAACGAGTTTAAAATTTATTTTCAAAACTAACCATTGTCTTTTTTTATATATCTCAAAATATTTATATTTACAGTTTTGATATTATTATATATTTTTGTTTCTATTTAAAAAGTATAAAAAGATAATTAAAAGGTAACTGACAAAAATAACATTATTTTAAGTTTTTGTTTCAAATATAACATTATTAAATTAAATTTTCAAAATTAATACTAAATTAAATATTAAAATAATTTTTAAAAAAATTAAATAAGTAAAAGAAAAGTATTATCGAGCGTTGACTTGAGTCTGTTGTAAAAAAACCTTTTTTCTAATGCTCTGTTGTATAAGAAAAAAAACTTATAATATCTGTTCTACAATAATTTTTTTTCTTGAATTAATGCAAAATATGATTTACGAGAAAGAACTAACAACTCTCGAGTGACAAATTAGATTATTGAATTTAATTCGAACCTAAACGAACCGAAACTATAAAATTAATTTCGATGTTCGTCAAACTAATAATAATGAAATGTTTTGATATGATCAAAAATTGAACTAAACCGGAGCCATGTTGGTAGAGAGCTAAACCAAAATCAAACTTCTTTTCAAGAGAGTTGAGCGATTACACGTTCACATTTATCTTCCAATATCTTCACAGCTTCAGTGAAGAGAATTTGCGGAGGCACTGATCCTGTGGACTCAATCTTAACTGCGAAACACAATTTAACAAACTCAATTAGGTTTAGTTTCATCATAAAGAAACTGAGTTCAAGGAATGATCTTTTTTCGTTTCTTTTCTTACATATAAAATGGTTCTTGATACGGCGTAGAGCCACTTTGTCTGTCCATTCTCTTTTCTCTTTTGAATCTTTCTTAGCTTTTTCTATAGGTTCTCCAAATTCTTCAGTTAAGCATTCTCTACACAATGTGCAATTACGCGGCTTAGCAACCCTAGCCCTTTTCGTACCTGTTTTCCAATCGAATTGCAGAGAGAATGAGAGAGTTAAAGATAGTTAAAGACCAAAGTTCGCAATCTCCTATTGTTACTCAAATGCAGGAAAGAAGTTTTGAAGGTTTTCATGAAATCTTGGGAAGGGTTTACTTTACCGTTGCCCATGTCTTCAATGTCAAAAACTTTCATTGAGCAGGCTCTTACAAGTTTTTCAGCATCTTTATCCTCGAATTCCTTTAGCAGAATCACCTAAGATATTAGTAGAATACGAAAAAGATTAGGATGAGGCTAGAAACAAACAAAGAAACAAAATTTCTTTTATTGCCAGGAAACATAATAGATTGAGGTAAACTTCTCACCTCAGGAAGCATTCGATACCAAGCCGTCCCTACAGGGGACCACTTTGCATGTGTTTTACCAATACCTTTAACCGCATGAGCCTCAAGCTCAATTTCCTACACGAAGAAGATAAAACTAAGAGGCAAGTGTTTGGTTCATCTCTCATCACAAGTAAATTTTTTTCAAGTTTAAGATCTAAAAAATAGAAACAATACCTGACCAGGGCCGAGTTTTGCTATCAATACATTAGGGTCACTCGGAGTGATAGGATTCTCAGCAAATTCGGGGAAGGAATTCTGGCTGCGGCTAAATGAAGTGAAAGTCTTTGGCTTTGATGTTGAACCTCCCGATTCTTTAACCATCTCACTTCCATTTGGTAACCAAATCAATTCCTCTGTTAAAACTACAATAAAAGAAAAAGAAAACAGCATTCCAGTAACACTTTTCATGAGAAATAGAGCTTAAGGAATCATCCGATGCTAACCAAAAAAGTACCTTTACGACGTGGTTCACCTTTTTCACATTTCGCATGAAGTTTGAAAACAATGGTGTTCTTTTCATTTGGCTGATCATTTTCTATGGCACAGAGATAAAGAACTAAACTGAGACAAAGATATATTTGTTTATAGAGATGGATGAATGCCACTTAATGATTTCTCACCGGATAAATATTCGAAGAGCCTTGGATCTGCAGCAATTGGAATAAGACCCATCCTGTGAGCAAGAACTTCGTCTTGAATAATCGACGTGTTGTTTGCTACAAACACTTTTTCAATAGCCATTGTAGGAAGCTGCAAAAAAAGAGTGAGAGAGAAAAGGAAACAGCATCAACCAAAGATTCTAAGAATTAGGATTCAAAGGTTGTGAGACGGTGGACAAACCTCAGCTAGAAGGATCCTTCGGAAAGCATTGGCAATTGCTGCATCAATACCAATCATATCGAATTCCATATCCCTACCGTCTTCTGAAATACTAATCACATCAATTCTGAAATTTTCAGAGAAATTTTCTAGTTTCACACTGTTGTCAACTCCAGCAGCGTTATAGGCACCCGAGTAAATGACATTCGAAGTCTACAGAAACACACAGACACAAAGAAAGAACAAGATTGAAAGACCTCAATTCAAACAATCATCACACATATCATTTGGACACTGAAAAAAGAAAATTACAATTTCACATTTGTTTACAGGAAAGAAATTTACGAAGACTCAAACCCGGATGAGACGATTGAGAAAAACCAATAATCTCAAGCAGGAATAGTAGTGTTGAAACTAAAGCCCAGAAACAAAACTCTTACATGAATAGGAGCATCAATTTTACAGAAGACGCTAGTTCTTTGGAGTTGCAGATGCGGAGGAAGTCCAGGAGGTACGTCGGGGAGATCCATTATGTTGAAATTCTTCGCCTCTAACTTTTCTTCTTCGGTCACCATCTTTATGAACTCACTTTTTCTTCGGTCGCAGCTTTCTCTAAAGCTCAAATTCAGCTATGAGAGTGCAAAGCAAAATTAGGATTTAATAAGAGAAGATGAACTGTCGATTTAACAAAACTTAGGGTTTATAAACACGTTTTTAGAATTTTATATTATACAAACAGTATATAAGAAAACAGTATATTTTAATTTATATAAGAAAACAGTATATAAGAAAACATTATATTTTAATTTATAAATTTATTTAAAATAAATAATTATTTTAATATAATAATTTATATTATTTTTAAAATTTTATTTTTCATATATTAAATTTAGAAAATATACTTAAAATATTATTTTATATAAAAACCTTTTTACAAAATAAAAATTATAGACTTTTTTACAAAACAGTTCATAAAATATAAAAATGTTTTTAAATTATAAAACGTACCATAGAGATTTAACTTTATTATGAAAAATTAATATATATCAGATTTTTGGGCTTACGGTTAATTTAGTTTTGAAAAATATTAACCAAAAGAAATATTCAATTTGGTTCAGTTATTTTTTCGGTTTGAAAAATTCAGTTGTCAGTATATAAAATATTTCAAATTCAACCGAATTAAAAATTTATTTTTAATTTAATTACATAAAATTTAGATATAATCAGTTTAATAATGTATATTTCAATTTTTTCGATAAAATTCAAATAATTTTGATTTAATTTTTTGATTAATTCAGGTTTTTGGTTAAATTCAGTTTTTTGGTTAAATTCAGTTTTTTGGTTTAATTCAATTTTTCGGTTTAATTCAGTTTTTTGGTTTAATTCAGTTTTTCGGTTTAATTCGATCAAATATTACATAAAACAAAACAACATTCAATGCTGTCGGTTAATAATAGCATACAATGCCGTCGATTAATAAACCCAAATGATAAACATAAGCATCCTTCGAAAACCTACCATAGATCATACATGTGAAATTATATTTGTTTCTAAGAGTCACAATTCACATGCTTCTAATTATATGGGACTAAAAGAAGTCGTCATTGTATGATAAACATTCCTCCTAAATTTTGACTTTTTAGGTGGTATAAAAGCAATTTTCCAAGTTAATTTAATTGGCAATGAAATGATAAACACAAATAACGAAATCAAGAGACCCATGAAGATGCTCATGGCATTGCTACCTTTCTTACTTCTCTATTTTATTTCCAAAGCCAATTAATCACTAAGTACCAACAAATCATTGTACCCACATAGTGAATCGCAAATCAATGTACCCGCATTGTTTATATCGTAAGAGAAAAAATATTAACACACATCAATACTCAAACAGAAGATAAGAAGGAGAAAACAAAATGGTAATGAACACTAGAGAATAGAGATTCATGAAACAAATACCAAATTTCTGGATTCTCCTCAGAAGAGCTTGAACCCAGAAATTAGATTTGAGGAAATCAGAATTATATGAAAGATCTATCACGGGGACAAAGAAAAAGAAAAAAAAACTAAAGAAATAATCCAGAAATTAGGGTTTGCAAACCCATCTAAGAAGAAGGGTAGCCGCAGGGTAACCGCAGGGAAGAAGAACAAAACAGAAGAGCAGAAGAAACAGAAGAAAAGAACTCAAAGAGAAGAAAAAGAAAATCGAAAGGAGAAACTCGTTTTGCCACAGAGAGAAACTCGTTTTGCCAATATTAGAGTGTAATATTGGTTTGATTAGTTGGTTTAGTTAAACCACGTAATTTGTTTTATAACCACGTGTAAACCTCTTCGTATATAAGAGGATTTGTAATGTAAACAGAGTAATAACGAGAATAACAGATTTCTTCTTTCTCGACTTTCATGATCGATTCTAACATAGTATCAGAGCTCTAAGAAATGAAATTCTCAGACGATTCCTTTTTTTCTTCTGATCTTTCTATCAATCCCAATCGATTGGTGAATCTCCCAATCGATTTTGTTTCTTAAAACTTCGGCGATTTATTCTTGTCTATGAGAAAAATCGAACTACGTTTTTCTTGAGAAAAATCGCTCCGAATTTTCTTTGATTCTTCGATTTTCTGATCAAGTTTTGCTCGAGTTATAATGGTTCTTGCTCGTAAAGTTGGTCGCCGTTCAATTCGTGTCGCATCTTCAGCTCGAAAAGGCAAATATTCAGAAGACTCTTCACCGGAGATCTTCGCCTCTCCGATTGAATCACCAGATAATATACACTCTCCTTACTACTTAGCTAATGGTGATAATCTTGATCTCTCTGTTATTTCTGAAGTCCTTGATGGTACGAATTACGATGATTAACGAATTGCAATGATAATTGCTTTAGATGCGAAGAACAAACTAGCTTTCATAGATGGTTCCATTACTCGACCAAAAGAATCAAATCAAATGTTTAGGATATCGTCTCGATGCAACAGTATGGTGAAGTTCTGCTTGCTGAATTCAGTATCCAAACCAATTTACAAGAGCATTCTTAGGTTTAATGATGCCTTTGAGATTTGGAAGGATTTGTTAGCTCGATTTCACATCACAAATTTGCCGAGATCATATCACTTGTCCCAGCAAATATGGGCTTTGCAGCAAGGAACAATGGACCTTGCTATACCAATCTTAAATTTGTCAAAACTTTAGTTGCTGTCAAACCACAAACAAAAGAACAGAACATGCTCGAGTGATAAAAATTTTGGCAGGATTGAATGAGTCATATACAATCATGAAGAAGCATGTCCCAAATCTTGCTGAAATATACAATCTGCTCGACCAAGATAACAGTCAAAGGAACATCACTCCTATTCAGAATACAACTGCATTTCTTTTGTTTTATGATTTTGCAATGCATAAAAATAAATAAACTTGTAAATATTTTAAAAACAATATTTTGTAAAATGATTAATTCATCCATTTTAACTTGTATACAACAATTTATATGAATAAATACATCTATGATAAACAAATTAAGTATACGTCAACAAATATTTAATTGGTCATCAAAATGAATAATGAAGAAAAAATGTTTACGATGCTTTCCAAATTGAAGCTTTACTCAGCTTATAGATGATTAAATCTGTTTCTATTCGTTCTCATAGTCCATTCGACTGAAATTATATCTGTACAAATAATTTGAACTGAATAAATTGAAACGAAATTAAATAAAAAATAAATTTTGATTGGTATTTAGTTATAAAAAATATATATTATTTTATAAATTATAGTTATTGATTACTAACCAAACTAAAAACCAAAATAAAATTTGAATAAACCGTATTATTTTCAATTATTTTCGGTTATCTAAAAATATTTTGAATATTTTCAGTTATTTTGATCATTTTTCAATTATTTTCGACTAACTAACTTATTTTCAATTATTTTATTATTTTTAAATATTTTTAATTAATTAAATTATTTTTTATTATTTTTTATTTTAAATTTAATAATCAAACCGAATAAAACTAAAATATAACTAAACTAAACCAAAATAAAATATAAAAATAAACTAATAAATTTTTAATTTCTATAACCGAAAATAATCCATTAAAACCAAACCATCCGAACACTGAGGTGTAACTAAAATCATAGTTGGAAGCAAAAACACATAACATCAAACATAAGTCATCTCCATAAAGATTTTGTTTTGTTTTTTGTTTTTTGTTTTTTTACATCTTACAAATCATAACTTTGTTTCCCAGTAAACTTAACTTCAATAGGACTAACATTTTTCCCAATAGATCTCATATTCTGACCAACACCTTCTCTTCCCGGATTCGCCTTCTCTGGATAAACACCATCTTTAGGATGAAGATACTGAACCTCACCGTTGGGGAAAACTCTGTAAAACTGGTAATTAATCTTGTACTTGGATCTAAGCCTTGTCCCCAATGCCAAACATTGTTCTTTCCTCGCTAGCTTCAGCAAATTCGGACCTTCTCTCATGATCGCTGCACCTCCTGTCGGCATCTCAAAGATCTGTTCTTTCGGTGAGTTCCATGTAATAACATAGAATTCTTCGACCTGTGCTTTTCGGAGAAGACCACCAGTGCTTCCCGCAAATATCGGAGACGGTGTGTTTGGGTCTAGCTGTGGCGGCGTGAATCCCACCGGAGCTTCTTCTTTCACGGTGGCGGGTGCAGCGACGGAATCTGTTTTCTCGGCGCGGATTGAGGTTTTGGTGTAGGAAATGGATTTGGGACGATGGGTTGTTGGGAAAAACTGGAGTTTTTTAACGCCGGAAGCTGAGGCAGTTGTTATAGCTGAGCTGAAGATTCCGGAGGCTTGAGCTGCCATTTTTCCGCTCTTTCTTCTGTGATGTATGGAAATTGTTAAGAGAAAGAGATAATATTGTGAAAGGGATGAGAAGCTTAGAGCTTTTTGGATTAAGTGGATAAGGTAACCAATAGGATTCAACCATTAGATTTTTCTCTTACCCATCGTTTCTTCTGATCATATCCGACGTCGTTTGTCACTTTTAATTTAGTTTTTCAACAAAAACATAATAAAATTAATGACAAATTTTCAAATAGTAATATTATAAAATATCATTATTTTAAATTTATATTCCAAATTTAAAAAAAGAAAATAAAATTTTAAAAATATCACAAATTATTATGTGATAATAATTATTTAATTTAAATAAACTATATGTAAAATTAAAATTTGGGTTCATTTTTTCTAATTTAAAATTTATTTTTTTTATTACGAATAAATTTTTAATTATTTTAATATTAAATTTGTGTTATTTATATAAATTTAAATAATTAATGATATATTTGGAACTAAAATTTGAAATAGTGATATTTTAGTCAATTGTCCAAAAATAATACTTGGTAAAAAATTCAAAATTAAAACTAAAATTTTCCAAATCCATTCCATTCCATTAACATCTTTCTAAAATAATAATTCATACTATCATAATATTTTAACACAAATATTATATAAACTATAATTTACTAAAATATTTATAAAAATAATATTAAAATATTTAATAATATAACATATTTACATCCTAATATTTTGATATAAATGCATTTTGACATAACAAAACATACATAATACAAAACAAAATTTTAAGATTTTTGAAAAATTACTCAAATAAAATATAAAATAAATTTTGATTTAGCTGAATATTTTTCAAATTTATAATTTTTATCTATTTAATAATATTATTGATCTAAAATAAAAGTAATTTAAATTTATTTATATAATTGAAACAGAAAATTAAGTATATAATTTATATTTAAATAACTTGTTTTATATAATTAAAGATCAATCTGATCACGCCTTTTAGACTATGGGCCTAGAGTCTCTAAAAAGCCCATGAAACGTCATTGTGCACTTAGCTAAAGGGGATAAGGGGTTGTCAAACATTTTTCTTTCAGTTTGACGCTAGCGATGTTTGCACAGTTAGCGCCTTCTCCGGCGAACGTAAGCCATTTCGTTCTACGTCGCAGCTTCCGAAAATCCACAGTCGCTGTTTCTGCTTCTCTTCCCACTGCAAATTCCTCTCGCCCACCAATACAGGCAAATATTTACATCTAATTTATTATCTGAAATTCCTAGTTTAGATTACCAAAAATGATATTGAGAAATCGAAACTTGTTTTGCAGATTGTTGGAGGAAAGGATCCAAATGGGGTTTTTAATCCAAGAGATGATTCAGTTGGGTTCACATTAGAGGCAAATGAAGAAGAAATTGATTGGATGAATCTAGAATCTGATATTCGTCTCTGGACTAGAGCATTGCGACCTGTTCAGGTAATCGGTTTAGAGATTAAATTTTTGTTTAATGTGAATTTGTTTGGATTGTTTACTGTGTGGCCTTCAAATTTACAGTGGTATCCAGGACACATAATGAAAACTGAAAAGGAACTTAGGGAACAGCTTAAGCTTATGGATGTTGTGATTGAAGTCCGAGATGCTAGGATTCCTTTATCGACCACTCATCCAAAGGTTTGTCTTTAGCTTTCAGAAGTTTTTTGATCCGGTTTGGACTAATTTTATTGCTCCTTGTGGTGGGAAAGCCAGAACAATTTTACTGAAATTGGTTGGTGTAAGCGTTGTTTAGGCTAGATTTTCATTAGAAGCCAAACGCATATATGAGCTTTTTTAGAGGGAACACTAGAAAATTTTGTGTCCTCCGGTACAACAGAAGTTTCCATCGGAACAAACGTTTTGTTTTGTGTCTCTCTGACTTTGTTCAATAGGAGCAAGTTAAGTCTATGATATACATAACTTTTGTGTGGTTCAATAATGTGTGCCTAATTTTTGGGTTATGTATGATGTATTCTGTAGATGGACGCGTGGCTTGGGAACAGAAAACGGATTTTGGTATTAAATAGAGAAGATATGATATCAAATGATGATCGAAATGATTGGGCTAGATACTTTGCAAAGCAAGGAATAAAGGTCATCTTCACTAATGGCAAACTTGGGATGGTATGGTTTCTATAAGTTTAATCTTTGCTTTGCGGTTGATATTTTTTTTCTTTGGAACTGTTGGTAATAATCTGCGACTGATTTTGACAGGGAGCTATGAAGCTAGGTAGGTTAGCAAAAAGTTTAGCTGGTGATGTAAATGGGAAACGGCGAGAAAAAGGACTTCTCCCTAGACCAGTGAGTAAAATGTATCATGATCCATTATTCTCTGTTTGCAACATTTATGAAATCAGTTTTAGTTTATTTCAAGTGATGCAGGTTAGAGCTGGGATAATTGGATACCCTAATGTTGGAAAATCATCTTTGATCAATCGTCTATTGAAGCGTAAAATTTGCGCAGCAGCACCAAGACCTGGTGTAACTAGAGAAATGAAGTAAGACTGCGTTTTGAAACCTTTTTTGTTGTTGGAAAAACTCATATTTCCGTACAGATCCAAGATCCTTATCTTAGTCTTTGTCACTGATCATTTTTCTTATCTTACTGTAAAACAGGTGGGTCAAGCTTGGGAAAGATCTTGATCTGTTGGACTCACCTGGAATGCTTCCTATGCGTATTGATGATCAAGCCGCTGCTATAAAGCTTGCAATTTGCGATGACATAGGAGAGAAAGCTTATGACTTCACTGATGTTGCTGGAATCCTTGTACAGATGTTAGCACGGATTCCTGAAGTAGGTCAGTTTCTGAAAGTTACCACTTCTTTGATTCTACTCTCTCATCAATGATATCATTGTCCAATGCTAAAAATGAAACTTAAAACAATCTCTTCGTTCCTTCTTTTCTGTATTCAAACAAAAAGGCGCAAAGGCTCTTTACAACCGATACAAGATCCAGCTAGAAGGTGGCTGCGGTAAAAAGTAATGAAACATCTTCACAGAGATCTCATTTCTTTTGGGAGCAACCATTGTTCATGGTCATATGTTGATTCTCCTCTGCTCTGCACTCTCTTTTGCAGATTTGTGAAGACGCTTGGTCTGAACTTGTTTGGTGGAGATAGTCATCAAGCTGCATTTCGAATTCTGACAGATTTTCGTAAAGGCAAATTCGGGTGGATTTCATTGGAGAGACCTCCACTTTGATCAAGTCGATAAGAGCTATATGCTCAAAGTAGTAAACCATAAATGTGTTAATAATATATGCAATATATGGTTTGTTGTGTATCCAGTTGAGACATGTTTAAATCGTAGATAATATAGAGAAACCTGATTAAATCTGGATGGTAACAAGGCAACATCAGTCAGTCTCTAACCATTTTGCTCTTGTATGAATATTTGCTTTGTAAAATTCAGGATGTTTGCATAATATGATTCAGGTTTTTTGTTTGTAATTTCAGAAATTATATTTTTAATATATTAATTGAAATTTTTTTTTAAAAAAAATAGAAGTATGTTATTCAAAAATATTTTAAAATAAATATTACATAAAAAATAATTTACTAAAATATTTACGAAAATAATATTGAACAAATATTTAATAATATATTATATGTAAATATCTAATATTTTGATATAAAAAATAAATACATATAAAACAAAATACTAGAAATTTTAGAAAATTAATCAAACAAAATATAAAAATTTCTTTTATCTAAATTAAATATTTATCACATCTAAAATTCTTTATCTGTTTAATAATATTATCGATATAGACAATTTAAATTCATTTGTATAATTCGATTTATTTTATATTTTATTTGTATAATCAATATTTTATATTCATTTGCATAATATGATTCAAGTTTTTTGTTTGTAATTTTACAAGCTATATTTCTAATATATAAATTAAAAAACATTTTAACAAAAAAATCTAACATTCACGTGTTATTTACAAATATGTCATTCAAAAATATTTTAAAATAAATATTATATAAAGTAAAATATTTATGAAAATGACATTCTATATAAAAGGTAAACACATATAAAAAAGATTAGAATTTTTTAAAAATTAGTCCAACAAAATATAAATTTTTTTGTATAAATTGAATATTTATCACATCTAAAATTCTTTATCTATTTAATAATACTGACTATCCAAGATATACATAATTTAAATTAATTTGTATAATATGATTTTATTTTATATTTTATTTATATAATCAATATTAATTTTTTTTTAAAAATTATTTTAAATAAGAAATAAATTATATATGTATCTAATTTATATTTATTAAACAAATAATTACATAATATTTTTTGCCACGCTTCTAAATTAGTTTTAGTTATATAGTTGAAAGACTACCGTTGGATCTACTTTTGTTTCTGTCTTCATTAACTGATTTACAAATCAACAGATAAAACAATTTAGAAAATCGTTGTAAGAAAAAAGGTTAGAAAATCAGAACGTTGGGCCGAATTTCCATGTCCTATTTAAATTTCGCTTCTTTCATAGCACATCTCTAATAAACTAGCCGTTACATCTCTCTCTCTCTCTGTCAATCAATCAATGGTGGCTTCTGTAGAAACTCCATCACCTGATCATAGTGACAACGTAAGTTCTTCATGAGTTTTCTTCTTCTGTTATAAAAAATGGGTTTGAAAATTTCATGAAAACTATTTCTGTTTTTAACAGAAAGGAACAAAATTGATAATGGTTTCTACAACTTCTTCAGAATTATCTCCGTCGTTTAGTTCATCTTCGGATAAGCTTTTTTGGAGCAATCTTCGTAACAGGATAGATGTTCTTCTTGAAGAAAATAGCAATGATCACAAACCCATTGCTAATTCTTCATTGATAACTCAAACAAAAGCTGGAAAAACAGAGACATTGAAGAATGATTCGATGCTTTTGCTTAAAGGCTTTGATTCGGTTTCTCATACTCTGTCTCAGCTTTCTAGTAATCTCGACAATGCTCTTCAGGTTAACTAAACCCATTACTCGGATTTGATATTATGATTGTTCGTTCTCCATGATTGATGATACAAAATGTTTTTGTGAAATCAGGGAGTTAGAGAATTAGCTAAACCACCTACATTATCTGAGATACTCCACTTGAATCTCAAAGCTGATCATACACAAATACAACAAAAAGAAGAAGAAGAAGAAGACATGAGTAAAGGGAAGAAGAGGAAACACGAATCTGCTGATGAACAAAAAGAAGATTCGTCTAATGAAGAAGACAAGATACCAAAAGAGAGGAAAATCATGAAGAGAGCTAAAACTGTAAGTTTCAGTATTTACTGTTTCTTCTCTTCTCTTATCTTGAATTTTTTTCGGTTTATCATACCGAATGTCCAATATTAGAAAGTGGATGCATCGTTATCAAGAAACTGCCGAGCAGTTTAGTGACACGTCCGATTTCACTAGCTATCGATAGCGACAGTGAATTTCTATAGAAAAGGCATAAACATTTATTGCAACTAATAATTAGGACATTGAATATTAGGTAAGTTGAGAATATAAAAAGGAAATTTCGCGGCATAAATAAAAGAGAATAGAATTTATTAGCTCGAAGTTGCTATCGAAAACTATAACCGATCTCATTAATCAATCATTGTAAAAACATCAAAGGTTGATATTGAGATACAACAAGATTCAAGCTTTTTGTTTTGCAGATTGCGATATCCATGGCAGCGAAAGCAAATTCGCTTACAAAAGAGCTTAAATCCTTAAAGTCTGACCTGAGTTTCATCCAAGAACGTTGTGGATTGCTTGAAGAAGAAAACAAGAGACTCAGAGATGGGTTTGTGAAAGGTGTTAGACCTGAAGAAGATGATCTGGTCTGTATACAATCTCCAAAAACTGCTCTGTTTTTCTCTTTTCTTTTCTTGTGATTTTGATTATGATTATATGAAACAGGTGAGACTACAATTAGAGGTTTTGCTTGCGGAGAAAGCTAGATTAGCAAATGAAAACGCGAATTTGGTTAGAGAAAATCAATGTCTTCACCAGATGGTGGAATACCATCAGATCACTTCTCAAGATTTCTCTGCTTCATATGAACAAGTCATTCAAGGTTTGTGTTTAGATTTCTCATCTCCTGTTGTTTCACAAATCAATGATGAAGAAGAAGAAAAAGAGGGAACACCACGAACGCTCAATGTCTCGAAAGCCCTTCACGAAAGCTTTGAAAAAGCAGAAGAAAAACATTAAGAAATACATTTTTAGATTTTGTTTGTTTCTTAAAAATCCTAAATTTTTTATCTGTGTTTTGAGCAGTTTCTTGGTTCTAACATTCCACTGTTTGTTGTAATAACTTGGATCAGTGTATATTTGTTAATTAAACAAACATAATATATATGGGCAATTTTCAATAATACTATAACATTGAATAATACAATAAATTATTATTTTTTAAAATTTTTATTCCAAATTTAGTGTTTTAAACTAAAAATTCTAAAATTGTACCAATTATTTTATAAAAATACTTATTTATTATAAATAAATTTAAAATATTATATTTTAATTTTTTATTCTAATTCATGGTTTAATTTTTCATTATTAAAAAGAAGTTTCAAAGTATTTTAATATTAAATTTGTATTATTTTTAAAAATTTAAACTAATGATATTATATTTGAAACAAAAACTTAAAAAATATTATTAAATACTTATTAACTATAAATAAATTATAAATAAAATTAAAATATTATATTTGGATTTTTTATTCTAATTCAGGATTTAATTATTTCATTATTAAAAAGAAGTATTAAAAATTTCCATTTGTTTCCTCTTTTCACCATAATTTTTATTTTTTATTTTTCTCTCTTCTAATTTGAGAAATAAAATTTTGAGATTGTAGTTTATAGTGAAACTAGTTATACTTATTCCTAATGTTTTAAAAATAATAAAATAACACAAAAAATCATTGAAATGTGTTATTTTCACATATAGATAAGATATTCAAATAGTTCATATAAAATGTTTTATTTATATTAGTTTTTGGTAAAAATGGTGTTAATTTTGAAAATAAACACTTTTGTAACAAAATGATATTTGAGTATATTTTTTTAATTGGGTTCAGATTCGTTAATACTGGGCCAAGAGTAGGCCCAGCAAAAATTAACTTAAGGACAGCAAGCATGGACTCAACTGGACAAAGCCCAGTACTATACTCACATGAATCGAAACATGCTGGTTCGCTCAGCCCGGCCAACCCTAGCCTCCATTTACCGCCTTTTCTCCGTCACCACCGTCGCCGGGAAGGTTGAAACGGCGGATGGAGCTGTAGTGAAGGCTCCCAATGGAGGAGGAGAAGCAGCGA
Source organism: Pugionium cornutum (assembly GCA_018901935.1). Classification (NCBI taxonomy): domain Eukaryota; kingdom Viridiplantae; phylum Streptophyta; class Magnoliopsida; order Brassicales; family Brassicaceae; genus Pugionium; species Pugionium cornutum. Next base: position 40,999,470 of record CM032159.1, on the reverse strand, counting down.
GCGGTATAAAAGAAGCAGGAGGAGGAGGAAGAGACACTCTAGGAGGGAGGCTCTTAAGTCTTGTGTATACGAAACGCAGCGCTGTCGTCACTATCCGGCAATGGAAGGAAGAAGGCCATTCTGTTCGCAAGTACGAACTTAATCGCATCGTTAGGGAGCTTCGGAAGATCAAGCGATATAAACATGCACTTGAGGTTTGTGATTTCTCTATTGAATTTGAACTTCTCTTTTCGTTTGACCCTTTACTTTGGTTACTCCGTGTGCGAGCTATATTTTCTCTGATTCTGTTATGCGCTTTGAAAGTTTTGTGTGGGTGAAAAAATCTTCTCTGAAAACGAATTTATCTTATCAGTCTGTGCTCGGGAATTCTACAGAGTTATCTGATGAGTGGCTTGATTTCAAATTCGTTTTGGTAAAACTGTTGTAGTGTTTTATATGCAGATATGTGAATGGATGGTTCTACAGGAAGAGATAAAGTTGCAACCTGGTGATTATGCTGTACATTTGGATTTGATTTCTAAAATCCGTGGTTTGAACAGTGCAGAGAAGTTTTTCGAAGATATGCCAGATCAAATGCGAGGCCATGCTGCTTGCACATCTCTTCTCCATAGCTATGTGCGGAACAAGTTGTCTGATAAAGCCGAGGCCTTGTTTCAGAAAATGGCGGAATGTGGTTTCTTGAAGTCTTGTCTGCCTTATAATCACATGCTATCGATGTACATATCAAAACGGCAGTTTGAGAAGGTCCCGGATCTAATTAAAGAATTGAAGATTAAGACATCGCCGGATATTGTTACCTATAATCTATGGTTGACTGCCTTTGCCTCTGGAAATGATGTCGAAGCAGCAGAAAAAGTTTATCTTAAGGTGAAGGAAGCAAAGCTGAATCCAGACTGGGTGACTTACAGTGTGCTAACGAATTTGTACTCTAAGACTGATAATCTTGAAAAGGCGAAACTTGCTTTGAAGGAGATGGAGAAATTAGTTTCTAAGAAAAATCGAGTTGGTTATGCTTCTCTGATAAGTCTACATGGTAACTTGGGTGACATAGATGGAGTCAACTTAACCTGGAAGAAGGTTAAGTCGTCCTTCAAGAAAATGAATGATGCAGAATACCTAAGCATGATATCTGCAGTTGTGAAACTTGGAGAATTCGAACAAGCCAAAGATCTGTATGATGAATGGGAGTCTGTTTCTGGAACAAGAGATGCTAGAATCCCAAATCTAATTCTTTCAGAGTACATGAACAGAGGCGAGATTCATCTGGGAGAGAAGTTTTACGAAAGGATAGTGGAGAAAGGGATAAATCCTAGCTATTCGACATGGGAAATTCTGACATGGGCTTATCTGAAGCGTAAAGAGTTTGATAAAGTATTAGATTGTTTTAGGAAAGCCATTGATTCTGTGAAGAAGTGGACTGTGAATGTAAGATTGGTGAAAGAAGTGTGTAAGGAGCTTGAGGAAGAAGGGAATGTTAAGGGAGCAGAGAATCTAATGACAATACTCCAAAAAGCTGGTCACGTAAACACTCAGCTGTACAATTTCTTATTACGTACTTACGCCAAAGCAGGTGAAATGGCACTCATAGTTGAAGAGAGAATGGCGAAGGATAATGTAGAGTTAGATGAAGAGACTAAGGAGCTTATTAGACTAACCAGTCAAATGCGTGTGACTGAAATCTCTTCGACCATTATTTAATCCAAAAGCTGCAGAAAACATTGTGGGAGTGAATCCATGAAGCCTTATTGCAATGATGATCATGTCAAGCTGCAATATTACAAGACAATTAGAACTCAAGGAGTGAAATCTGTCAACAGTATTTTTTTTTTGCTACAATCCAAATTGTAATATGTTTAAATTTGACTCCCATTGTCAACACTGCAAATCTAGAAGAACAAAAAAACCGTTGAATAGAATGTTAAAAGGGTATACTCAACAAAGTTTTGAATTTTAATAAAGGTTTTTTGATGATTTTGTTTGAATTTAAATATAGTTAATATATAAATGTGTTACTGCCAGAAATTGTATAAACAGCGTTTTGCAATAATCACTCCATTGATTATAAATAACATATTCATGCATTATTATATCAAGAAACTGGTAAAATTTTGGTACAAGAGAAATCAAAATCTTAAGCTTTTATCTGGTGAATGTCAATGATTATACTAAGACTGAGCCTTTCATGACAGTCACAGCTTTGCCAGTGAGTAAGACTCTCTGCTTCTTCTTATCATAACGAATCTTCAGTGTTCCACTCCTACGTGAAGCCTAAAACAAAAACCAATTTACCAAACTCAAAAAGTAAGAAGTTTTACCAATTTCCAAATTTGTTTTGCTTCAAAATGCTTGCAAGTTATAGATTAGAAGAAGAGAGAGGAGTCACCGCGTAAGCTACAAAGTCACATTTGTTCATCTTGATGCTCCAGTAATGTGCTAATGCACAATGTGCACTTCCACAGACAGAGTCCTGAAGGAACATTGAACCAAGCAAAAGAGGTAAAGATCAAAAACTAACTGTTTGGTGCTTTGTTTGTGCTAACAGGTAAAGGACTAAAGAAGTAAGATGAGTGTTCATGGCTTTTGTTGGATAACATGGAAATGGAAGATAGATTTTTAACCTCATCGACTCCTAGTGTGGGTGCAAAGACCCGGCTACAGAAATCATAGACTGATCCTTCAGGAGCAGCAGCTGTAACAATTATCAATTTTCCAGGGAATTTCGAGATATCATCCATTCTTGGCTGCAGTTCAGTGACAGATTCCCAAGATGGAAGCACAACCTGTAATCAAAGCTATATAAAAGATCAAGAAAGCAACTAGAGCATTTTTCCAAAAGTTCCAGATCAATTATGTGAGCACACATGAGACCAGAGATATTGAAAGTTAGGACTTCTCTTGAAATGCATTACGATGAATTTATCGGTTGAAGTTGCCTTGGCAGTTCCGTTGAAGGCTTGGGAGAGGATTTTATCAGTTGTGGTTCCTCGGACGTCGACAATGGTAGCTCCATTTAAGGCTTTGGAAAAAATGGAGATGTCACTGGATCTGTATTCACATGTAGAAATCACAGGGAAATCCAATTCAATCAAGAAAGATCCTTTCTCCTCATTGAGAGTTTCTGAAACCCTTTTAGCGGTTAGAATCCCTGAGCAGGAGGCAAACTCGATTTTTTCTGAACCAACCAACCCGTTTGAGAAGAGACTGTGAGCAGATGCTAAGGTTGCATGAGCACAGAGATCCACCTGCGAGAAAGAAACAAACTCTTGTCATCTGAAATTTTGCACACAAATCCTGAAGACTGGTGATGAACATCATGGAATGGTTCTTCTGGAAAGATATTCCAGTGTAAATGTTTTTGGATAACTATCATTTCACATAACGGAAAGAGAGTTACAAAACCTCGAGGACAGGGGTGAACCACCGGAGAAAGAAGTGTGGAGGATTGGAGCCAGTGACTGGAACAACAAAACAGGTCAAGGGAATATTGAATTCAGCAGCGAGAGACTGAAGCCAAGAATCGTCTCTCTCATTATTCCCATCAAGAAAGCACACCACAGCTGGATTTCCCTTGAAGGCTGACTCAGAGAATGCATTAACCTGTTTAAAAACATTTTATTAGCCTTGAGAGGATAAAATATTTCTAAACAAAGCAAAGAAGGAAAGAAGTTACACTATTACATTATCAGAAACAAAAAGAAATAAGAAGATACAGTTACCACAAAGTACTTCATAGGCTTCTTCATGATCATGGCCATCCTCCTCTTCTTCCTTTTGTGATCTGCATCTCTCAACTCGAACTTATATTCAGCAAACACACAACTCTAGAAACAATGTGTTCCACGTTCTATCTATAAAAAAAGAATTGGATTATAATATGGTAAAATTTGGTAGGTGGCCTTAAATTGCGGTTAGATAACACAATGTTGCATCATGGCTGGAGAGATCCACCTGCAAGAAAGAAATGAGAATAGTCGAGATTAACAAGCTCTCATTACAGCTGACAGATTTACAACATTGGTGTGATGAAGCACAAATATACAAATGGACATATCCAGAAATTAATGGACAAGCTTCAAAAAAGCCTCTAATGCCTTCCTTAATCCATAGTTGAATATATTTCACCAGAATTACAAATGAATGATGGGGAAACCAAATCAAAAGAAAAGTTAGATTTTCTCAAAATTTAAAAATGATCGCAACTGGTTAGGATTGTTGATTACTGAGCAATACAGAGAAGTTCATCAATCCAACAAGAACCCAGAGAATTCCTTCATGCACTTCATGTGAACGTCATTGTTTCTTATAAAGAAAAGGTTCATAATTTTGATAAAGACAGAGCCTTTCATCACAGTCACAGCTGTGCCACTAAACTTCCCCTTATCAGTATGAAACTTCAGTTTTCCACTGAGACGAAATAGTACATATGGCTTTGTTGCTGATCCCGTAACATGTGTCTTTTTGCTCTGTAGCTTATAAATTTGACAGATAACTGCATAAGCGGAAAAATCGCACTTGTTCATCTTGAGACTCTGTAATGTAGATATGCACAGTGTTCACTTCCACGTACAAAGATCGAATTGTGGAAGTAAAAACATGCAATGAACACATATGATCATTAAATATATTCTATCAGCCAGCTGACTCTTCAAACAATTTGGAAAATAGTAATTTCGTCGTTATTCATTATTCATTGGAGCTTCTTTTGTAGCAAACATCAACAGTATATCAGCTCGGATCATACCAAAACATGGCCTTCCATTACAGTGACGGCTTTGCCTCTCAGGAGAACCCTCTGCTTTGCCTTGTCTAGATGAATACTAATCCTTCCACTCCTACGTGAAGCCTAAGCAGATTTCCAAAATACTTATTCATCCTCCAGGAAGTAGCTAAACACTAGTTCAAAAATTTTAAGAGATTAGAGAGATTACTTGGTAGGCTAAGAAATCACACTTGTTCATCTTTAGGCTCCAGTAATGTGCCAATGCACAATGTGCACTTCCACAAACAGGGTCCTGAAAAAGGCAACAAAATGCAGGCAGAAGAAATCATATTCTTTGGTCTTTTGAGCACTCCTACAAACAAAGACTATAATGAAAATTTTGGATCATAAAGTACGATGCAGCTAATCTTTTTACCTCATCTATTCCGAATTTAGGAGCGAAGTACCGACTGTAAAAATCATAGGCCGATTCTGCAGAACCAGCAGCTGTCACAATTATGCCATCACAAGGGCATTTCAATATATCATCCATTCTTGGTTGCAGTTCAATGACAGATTCCACAGATGGAAGCACAACCTGCAACGAGTGCACAGAGAGTAAAATGAAAGTCATACGCAAATTATGATGCAACTCCCAGAATATCAGGTTAATCTGTTTTCAATATGAACACACATGAATCCACTATGTGAATAAGTATCTTGAGATCCAAAACTTTAGAAATCAGAGACAAACCAAATAATGAAACTAAAATGCAAAATTACGAGAATGTTGTTTGCCGTAGTAGTTTTAACATCAACAATGGTAGCTCCGTTCAAGGCGTTGGTAATCATGGAGAACGATGCATCATTGAGATTGATATCACAAGTTGGAATCACAGGGAAATTCAACTCGATCAAAAAGGTTCCTCCTTGCACTTCACCATCATTGACATAGAGCTCTGAAATTTCTGGGACTCGCTTGGCTGTAAGAATCCCTGATCTTGTGACAAACTCGACCTTGTCTGAATCAACCAAACCATTTGAGAAGAGACAATGAGCAGATGCCAAAGTTGCATGACCACAAAGATCCACCTAAAAGTCAAGGGACGAGCTTTAAATATCCTCTAATTAAGTATCACAGTCACGAATTGGACGAAGATTTGGGTTTATCCCAAATCAAAAGGGTCTCCCTAAATTTTCTCCAAGTCAAAAAATTCGCACTCCAAGGAAAAAACTTAAAAGAGACGCAGTCAAAAGTCGCCAAACCTCGACTACAGGGGTAAACCACCGGAGACTAAAGCGAGCTTCGAAACCAGTGATCGGAGTGAGAAAACAAGTTTGGGAAATGTTGAACTCGGCGGCAAGAGACTGAAGCCACGCGTCATCTCTCTCGTTGTCGTTATCGTGCAGAAAACAAACTGCCGCTGGATTTCCTTTGAAAGCCGAATCAGCGAAAGCATCAACCTTTGAACACCATTCATCGATTAAGTGAAGAATCTGAAAACATTTTTCCAAATCAGGAGAAGGAAAATAGATTACCACGAAATACTTCACTGCTTTCTTCTTCCCCACCATTGTAATCTTTGACCAGACTTCAAGTTTTTTTTCCCACAGCGAACAGAATAATGTAATTGATTCAGAAGTATGTCCCCACCTTAAATTCCCATTACAATATTTGAAATAAACTTTTTATAATCTAAAATATCAGCTAAACTTTAAATTACAATTGGAAAAATTCTCTCATTTCGCTATTTCGTGGATAGGTCTCGGCTTCGGATATTCGATTCAGTTTCGATCGGTTATTTTTGGTTTTGGTTTTTTTTGTTAGTAAAAATAAAGATTCATTCAGTTATTTTTTTAGTAATACTCTAAAATAGCACCTTTTAAAATTTTTCTTCCAAATCTAGCATCATAAAATTAAATTCCCAAAAATAGCATAAATACTTATGTGAAAATATTTATTTATTCTAAATACATTATACATAAACTTAAAATATTGTATTTGGGTTCATTATTTCCAATTTAGAGTTTAATTTTTTCTATTAAAATATAGTTTTAATGTATTTTAATCTTAAATTTGTGCTATTATTGGAAATTTAAACTAATGATGCTATTTTTGGAACAAAAACTTAGAAATGTGTTATTTTAGGCATTTGCCTTTATTTTTTTTATATTGCTTCGGTTATACTTCAGTTTCGGTTGGTTTGGTTATTAATTAAAAAATTAAAAATATCCAAAATAACTGAAATAACCCAAAATAACCAAAAATAATAAAAAAAATAATCGAAAATAACCAAAAATAATCAAAAATAACCAAAAATAACTGAAAAAATAACAAAAATAACCAAAAATAACTAAAATATCCGAAATACGTTTAGATGACTGAAAATAACCGAAAATAATTCAGTTTTTCGGATATTATTTCGGTTTTTGGTTCGGTTTCAGTTAGTAACCAATAACAATGGTTTTTCAAAATAATATCTGTTCAATTATTTTTTTATAACTGAATACTAACTGAAATCTATTTTTAGGTTCGGTTTCTGTTCGGATTTTCGGTTCGGATTATTTGTGGATGATTATTGGTGGGTGAAATTGGATTCTTCCTAAATATATGACCAAAATCTAATATGGGCCAAGAGCAATGAACGCTGGCCCAATACAATAGTGGGGCAAATCAGTCTTTTGATTCTTAGGCTACGTCCAGACTCCAGAGAGTGGTACTATAGAGTATAGAGTGCTCTGAAGTTTGTTGTAGAATCCGTACGTAAGCAACGAGAGAGAGAGAAAAATAGAAGAAAATTTGCTTTGCTCTTTGGCTACTCTGCCCTGCGAATCTCTTTCTTCTTCCGAAAACCTAGATTTCGAGAACTCTATGCTTCATCACCTTGAAATGTAAGTCATTTCATGAGTTTCTTCTCTTGTACGTTTCCGTCTGATCGTCAGACTGTTGAAATTTTTTTCTTCGTCTTCTTCTATTTTGTTTCTACTTAAAAACCCTAGAATCCGAGGTTTCTGAGAATCATCGTCAAACACAATTGACAGTTTATAGGTTATTGCAATATCTATGACTAATTTTCTGTTCAGAAATTTGAATACAGAGTAACTTCTAGGTTCGTCGATGATTACTTCAACATGTTATCTCATTTTCGAATTTTTATTCATATATTACTTCGATTTTATGGATTGATGAAAACGGTTTGGCTGAATGAAAAGGGAAAGGAAACTGGATGTCTTATCTTGTAACCGTGGCAGTGGAAATCATCAGAACCATCAATTTGGTGCTTCTTCTGTAGTGAAAGTTGAAAATGAAGAGATGAATTTGTCTCTATCTCAATGGCTTCAACCATCTAAGTATCCACTTAGTTACCTTGCGTTGCTCAACGAAGAATCAAAAACTGATGAAAAAACTCATCTGGATTACGTCGTGGAGAAAGTTGTTCTGCCAAGCCATCTGGATGCGTCATCTGGTCCAGGAGGAGGAATCCGAACACTATACTCAACTTCAGAAAGTGACGGAACTTGTTTTGAAAAAGGTGTTCCTTCTAAAGTGAAACCTTCTATTCGTGTACAAAGCCGCACGAACATTGAACTCTTCACTGTAAGTAATTACGTATCTCAAAACATTTCTCTATTTTTCTGTTTCTGAAAATTTACATTAGGACTAAACTTGTTGCATCTCGTATGCAGGAAAGTAGCAGTAACATCCCTGTGGCTAGACGATCTTCATGCAAGTCGGAGCATTCTGAGGTCAGGTTTCATCACTGCAATATTAAAGTAATGTCAGATGTGAAAATTATCTCTTTTGATGAGCTAACTTCCGTTTATTGCATCTTTTTATGCAGGAAAGTAGAAGTAAGGTCCCTGTGTTTGGACAATCCTCGCGCAATTCGGAGCAACCATCGTCACAAAACTATTCTGAGGTCAAACTTCATCACTAAATTATTAAATTCATGTCAAATCTGAAAAACTTCTCTCTTTTGTACTCAGAAGCTGAGAAGTTGGAAAGAACAGAGTAACAAGAACAACAATAACCGGGACCTCTCACAGCTCCACGGCAAATACAGAAGTGTGCCCTCGAAGGAATCCAACAAATACAGGAGATCTTATACCGCTGAGTTAGTAAGTTACACATACGAAGTCATCATTATGCTGAGACATTCCATCTGCTTTGTTTCATGTTATATAAACCATTGGTTCTACTAGGAGCGGAAGCAGCGAATTGAGGAGAACATAAAGGCATTAGGGGAATTGCTCCCACATGAAGCTGAGGTAGGACACTGAACATGGTTAAATAGTATACTTCCTATAGAGCTTTGTAATGTAACTCGCAACTTGATTGTTGATGTTTATTTTGAATCTTGTAGGACACCCCTGAATCAATATTGAATGATATCATTGCTCATGTTAAGCTTCTCCAGCTACAGATGAAGGTATTGTCATGCTTCTCTTATCTTTCGTATGTTTTTGTAAAATCGGAAAACTAAAGTTCTTTAGCATATGGCGTGTGTGATAGAAAACAAAAAACTCTGCATGAAAAAAAAACCCATGATTTTGAAACCACTCCATAGAGAAAGTTAGGTTGGTGATGTGAAATACTTGGGGTTATTGTGGATAGGAATTAACTCGAAGCAGGTTGGGAGGAGAACCAGTTTCACATCCATTGATATCAATTGAGGTAAATCTGAAAACATAAACAAATGATGATGTGATAAATTTTTGTCTGAAGAATGAATCTATTGTTGTTTTGATATAATATACAAAGGGATACGGTCACTTTATGAAAGAAGAGCAAGAGAAGATAAAACCAAAACCTATGGAGGAGATAATGGCAGAACTGCTTACAAATGATCCTGATGCTGCTTCTACTCTGTTGGAGAGCAAAGGCCTTTACTTATTGCCTTTCTCCAGCTCGCTCCAATCCTTCTCTTGACTTTTTCCTCCCGATACCTCTTTTCTCATCTGCAATTAGGACATTCTTAAGATGTTTTTTTATCAAAACCAAATGAGTGGTAGTTAGCTTCACTGACTGATTTGATGCATTGGTGAGAACAAAAACCCACAAGATTGTTGAACTTAGGTTGTACGATCACAACTTAGGTTCTAAGATCAAAACTTAAACTATTCAATTCGAAAATAACGATTAGAAATGTTGGCTAAGAATAGAATGTGATTTCTTTATCAAATCGGCGTACAACGATTAGATAAACTATTAAATTGACAATCTCTCCGAGTTCTTTTTTTTTTCCTCTTTTATTTATGGTACTAACAACCTTGTTTTAAACACTTTTAACTTGCTAAATTTTCAAGATATTTGTCATGCCATATTAATGTTCATAATGCTCGTTCTCTAAGAACTCATTGACATCGTATCTGGCGAAATCGGATGTTTTAGAAATATCTATTGGCTTTTCGAAAACGGTAGAGATCTCTCGAGGCGATGAAACTTCGTGGTGGACCTAAGGGGGAGCGAGCCCACCTAAAGATTATGGACCATCTTTTTATTCCATCCATTTTTTAGTTAAGAACAATTTAAAACGCAAATGGGCCAATCCGTAGCGTTTAACACTCATAAATCAGAACCGTTTAGTATTTTTCCGTAAACGTTTGACGTGTAAGGCGCGTAAAGAAATAAAAGAAATCTAACCTTTCAAAAACAGAAAACAATGCAAAAGAAAATTGAGGGAGAAGCAGAAAATTCGGAGGAGAAGGAGAAGAATGAGAATGTTCTTATTTTCCGCCAGATCATCTTCTTTCTCACGACCTTTGCTTGATTCAGTGATGAGGTTCACACAAATCTTCAAACTTAATGGCGAGTTTTTCTCTCGTCTTCTCCTTTTTTTTTTCCCGCAACTCAATTTTCCTTGCCCGTAATCGATTTTCTCGGGAAACAGTCAGAAAAAAATAAAACACTAATCGCCACCACTTCCTCAGGTAATTCAAGGACTATCTCGTTTTCCCCGCAGTTTCTCCTTCTTTTGAATGCAATACAGATGAAAAATAAAGGATAAAATCTTGTACTACTTAGTTCTTAGGACGGATCTTTCATCAGCTCTTGTCAAGAGACTTACATTTTTCTTCGTGATCTCTCTCAACAGCATTGAGAACATTTGTGGAATAAGGAGATGGCTTCAGTACAAGATATTGGTCTTTCTGCAGCTATAAATCTCATGTCTGCATTTGCTTTCCTCTTTGCGTTTGCTATGCTGAGGCTACAGCCAGTAAACGATAGAGTTTATTTCCCAAAATGGTATCTCAAAGGTATACGAGGAAGCCCAACACGTTCCAGAGGAATCATGACAAGATTTGTTAATTTAGACTGGACAACATATGTCAAGTTTCTGAATTGGATGCCTGCAGCCCTTAAAATGCCTGAACCCGAGCTCATTGAACATGCAGGCCTTGATTCTGCTGTATATATCCGCATTTACCTTCTTGGGTAACTTCTTTTGATTTCCCATGGATGCTATTGATGTTTCCCTTTATTTTCTCTCCACAATACTCTCTTGTGAGGCATATGCATGTTTTGAATCAGACATCATTCTGTACATGTTTGTTTGTTTTCTCAGCTGCATTGTACTGACATGGTCTGGTTACCTGTGTTGCAGATTGAAAATGTTTGTCCCAATAACACTACTTGCTTTTGGAGTTTTAGTTCCTGTCAATTGGACAGGAAAAACGCTTGAAAGAATTGACGACTTGACATTCAGTAATGTGGACAAGCTGTCAATATCGAATGTTCCACCAGGATCGCCGAGGTATTGGAGACATATTTCCACATATTTCAGTAGTGCGTGTTTATGTGCATATATTACACGTTACTACCTTCTGGTGGACTGTTATTTGCAAATTATTGACAGCTTCATTTACATTTATTCACATGCCTATACTTTGATTTCCATTGATTTGTTAGTAATGTTAGAATTAGTTCTTTCTTTTTTACAAATTGTGCGATGGTATGTGCGGCTTTCTGTTATATCAACTAAGACGGCTGGAAGTTTCTTGGTTCCAGGTTTTGGGCACATTTAACTATGACATACCTGTTCTCAATCTGGGCTTGTTACACGTTATATATGGAATACAAAACTGTGGCTACTATGAGACTGAGACATCTAGCATCTGAAACTCGTCGTCCTGATCAACTCACAGTGAGTTATTCCATATCTTTACTTCTGTACTACTATGTGCCAACTTCGCAGCTTCCTCAAATACAACTTTGAGCAAAGATCTTATAAATATAAATTAGCTGGAAATGATGGTTCTCTGTATTCATTAACGAAAATTGGTTCTTAGTGATTATATCAGCTTGGACCACATGAGTACCTGAACTATATATCATTTATTCTGATTAGTTTGTAGTTTCTGGAATTGGAACCAGTGACCTGCTTTTTCCTACTCCTGTTTGTTCTTTGAAGTTTTGCCATTTATGCTTTTGCAGGTACTCGTGAGAAATGTTCCTCCAGATCCTGATGAATCAGTAAATGAACATGTGGAGCACTTCTTTTGTGTAAATCATCCAGATCATTATCTTTGCCATCAGGTATCTTTCTTTAGCTGATTGAATGTAAATTTATGAACAGTTTCAGTTTTTCTTTTGAACCCAAGGTTAAAAAAAGATCATTTGGCTGTTCCATTTGAATCATGCATTATTTTTGTTATATTTGATCTTCCCAGGTAGTGTACAATGCAAACGACCTTGCAAAAATAGTCGCACAGAGAAAAGCTACGCAGAATTGGCTGACTTACTACGAGAATAAATACGAAAGGAAGCCATTAAAGAGGCCCACAACAAAGGTATTTTCTATTGCAAGACTAATTTAACCCCTGACCACATAGCTCACCTGCAGTTTTTCAGCAAAATGACTCTTTGGAATTCATCTTTATCATGATTTAACATCTCTTCAGTAGTTATTTAATTTATTATATAGACAGGTTATGGAGGTTTTTGGGGAACAACAGTGGATGCAATTGACTTCTATACTTCCAGGATGGAGAATCTGGCTGAAAATGTGTGTACTCAAATTTACAAATAGTCTTGTGCCAACATTTTCATCTTTATCATAAATTTATCTGGAGCATACATATACAGGAGGCTGCAGAACGAGAAAAGATCATGAACGATCCTAAGTCTATAGTTCCAGCAGCATTTGTTTCGTTCAAATCACGGTGGGGAACAGCTGTTTGTGCTGAAACGCAGCAATGCCATAACCCCACAATATGGTTGACTGAATGGGCTCCTGAACCACGAGATGTTTTCTGGGATAATCTTGCTATTCCATATGTTGAGCTCTCGATAAGAAGATTGCTCACATCAACTGCACTTTTCCTTCTCATTTTCTTCTTCATGATTCCCATAGCATTCGTTCAGTCTCTTGCCAACCTTGAAGGGATCCAAAAAGTTCTCCCTTTCTTGAAGCCCCTGATAAAAGTGTAAGTCCTCATTTCTTGATTGTTGCCTTGGAACTTGATCGCTCATGCCATTCATTTATCCAGTGCGTAATTATCGTTTTACTTCTTCTATTCATATGCAGGAAGACTGTTAAGTCTGTAATCCAAGGATTCCTTCCTGGAATAGCCTTAAAGATTTTTCTCATTATACTTCCGACTCTTCTGATGACAATGTCGCAGATCGAAGGATATACATCGCTATCCTATCTAGATAGAAGATCAGCAGATAAGTATTTCTGGTTCATTATTGTCAATGTCTTTCTTGGAAGCATCATTACCGGAACCGCATTTCAGCAGCTTAAATCTTTCCTCGAGCAACCACCAACTGAGTAAGTACTTGGAGCTGTTCTCTCTGTGTCAAATTTCAAAAACATGACAAGGCTGATCTTTCAGACTTGTTTCTCCCTTTACTTAGGATCCCGAAAACAGTTGGTGTGTCAATCCCAATGAAAGCCACATTTTTCATCACTTATGTCATGGTCGATGGTTGGGCTGGCATTGCAGCAGAGATACTCAGACTGGTTCCATTAGTCATGTTTCATCTGAAAAACGCGTTTTTGGTTAAGACAGAACAAGACAGGCAACAAGCAATGGATCCAGGTCATCTGGACTTTGCAACATCTGAACCTCGAATTCAGTTCTATTTCTTGTTGGGGCTTGTATACGCTGCTGTTGCGCCCATTCTTCTTCCATTCATTATCGTCTTCTTTGCTTTTTCCTATGTTGTTTTCCGGCATCAGGTACCTTAAAAATGCCACATTCTTCTTAAACGTGCCACTGCAACTATCTTCATTCTATCTTCTCTACTATTGCTAGGTTATAAATGTCTACGACCAGAAATATGAGAGTGGGGCTAGATACTGGCCGGACGTGCATAGACGTTTGATCATATGTATAATAATATCACAGCTTCTGATGATGGGCTTGCTCAGTACAAAGAAACTGGCTAAAGTAACAGTTCTGCTTCTCCCTCAGCCGATCTTGACCATCTGGTTTAACAGATACTGTGCAGGACGGTTTGAATCCGCCTTCTCAAGATTCCCCTTGCAGGTGAGTAAAAAGCTCTTACACCATATATATATCTTTGAAGAAATATGAATTGTAATAACTGATTTTGAACAGGAAGCAATGGTTAAGGATACACTGGAAAAAGCGACTGAACCGAATCTAAACCTCAAGGAATATCTAAGAGATGCTTATGTGCATCCGGTTTTTAAAGGCAAGGACATTGACCGACCACGAGTAGTCGATGAAGAAGAGAGTAACCCTCTTGTACCGACCAGGAGAACTTCTCAAGGCACGAGTCTGTACAACTCAGAAGCTAGTAGCTCTACTACAGCCACTTCTGTAGCCAACAAGCACACTGTCTCTTAGCGTGCTTTGTTTCGCCTCTTGTTGCTGCTTGTAACGGTTCAGATATTTTTGTTTCATGTTATTAGAGAAGTTAGAAAGCATCACTGTTGTACATGTTTCGTAACAAAAGTTTGGTCCTTATATAAATAACCTCCCCACCTTCTTTCTCGCCATATTCTAGTTTTATAATTTATCCCGGTGGATTAAGTGAAATAATGTAACAAAAGTTTGGTCCAATTCTATTTACATCTCAAAAGTATCGAATTCAACTGTAATTGTCTTTGTTACATTTCAAAAATATCGAATTCGATTCTAATTGCCTTTGTTACATCTCAAAGATATCGAATTCGACTCTAATTACTATTGTATGAAGATTAAATTTTAAAATAAAATTTTAAATTATTGTATCGATTCGTTATAACTTGTAATGTGATTTTGTTGTTAACTTGTATTATTACCAACTAACTGAACAATTAAATTTATTTCTATTGAACTGAAGAGTATTTTACTTTGTACAAATGCAATAAATACAATTTTTTGTTTTTTATTTAAAAACAAATAGTTAATTATTTGTATTGTATATCTCTGAGTTTATAAATGGGTAAATGTCTAAAATAGCACATTTCTAAGTTTTTATTCTAAAAATAGCATCACTAGTTTAAATTTTCAATAATAGCATAAATTTAAGATTAAAATACATTAAAACTATATTTTAAAAGAAAAAAATTAAACCCTAAATTAGAAAAAATAAACCCAAATACAATAATTTAAGTTTATATATAATCTGTTTAAAATAAATAAGTATTTTTACATAAATATTTGTGCTATTTTTTGGAATTTAATTTTGAAATACTAAATTTAAAAGAAAAACTTGAAAAAATGCTATTTTAGGATATTAATCTTTATAAATTGTTTAGTCTATCATTTTCAAGTTTCACACAAAATAGGAAACATCAAATCAATAGTAAGAAGGAATGTTTCGTGCCCTCTGCCTTCTAATCTTTCTCATTGGAAACTTAAATTATGTTCCTCTATTATTTGATCTACCAGAAATCTCAAAGCAAACAAAAAAAACACTTATGATTGATGGATTCCTAAAGAACAATAAAAAAGCTTGAATAAAGGAGAAAAATTCTTTTAACTCATCACTTTTGATACAACACCAGCTCCAACTGTTCTACCTCCTTCCCTCAAAGCAAATCTTTGACCTGTTTCAAAAGAGATTAAGTAAGAAAGTCAGAAATGGGACTTGTTGAAGCATCAAGAGTGATCTGTCTGAAAGATTCTTGACCTGGTTCGAGTGGGACAGGCATAATCAGCTCGAAAACTGCAGTGACATTGTCACCAGGCATAACCATCTTTACGTTTTCAGGTAATTCTACTTTTCCAGTGATATCTGCAGTTCTCAAGTAAAACTGAGGCCTATAGTTAGAGAAAAAAGCAGTGTGACGTCCACCTTCGTCCTTTGTTAGCACATAAATCTCTGCTTCAAACTTCTTGTATGTCTTGCATGACCCAGGCTTAGCAATCACCTAATAAGCAAATGATAGAGAAAAATAAAAAACACTTCAGTAATGTTGGTTTTTTGGTATGTTTCGATCATCCGGTATGCTTACCATTCCACGCTGAATGTCTTCTCTCTTTAGCCCACGCAGAAGAAGCCCTACATTATCACCAGCCTAACATAATGGAAGCCAAGGTTCAATCAGTATCTTACAATGCCTAGAATTTTTCTCTTTTTTTTTTATTATTCAATATTGCCTTTACCTGTCCATTATCTAAAATCTTCTTGAACATCTCGACCCCCGTTACAGTCGATTTCAGTGGAGCTCCCTGAAAATCAAATCTTGCAGTTATGCTAAACAGAATGCTTAATTGTAATAGCCTTCAGTAATCACCAATTTGGCAGTATAAATGAAATATCCATGCACACTCACATCTCTTAAACCCAATATCTCAACTTCTTCACCCACTTTAATGGTTCCCTGTTCAATACGACCAGTTGCAACAGTCCCACGTCCCTTTAAGAAGAAAAAAACTATCAGAACTGACTTTTCGAAAAATACAAAATGAGTAGAAAACAAAGAACAAGGATGTAGATTAGTATACTTGAATAGAGAAAACGTCTTCAATTGGCATCAAGAACGCCTTGTCAAGCACACGTACAGGGTCAGGAATGTATTCATCAACAGCATCCATTAGCTTTAATATAGCTTTCCTTCCAATTTCATCGTTCGTGCCCTGCAATGCAGACAGAGCAGATCCTCGGATGATGGGAATATCATCCCCAGGAAACTTGTAGAAGCTGAGAAGTTCTGGATCAAGACAAGAGTTGACGTCAGAAAGCATAAACTTACTTCATATGCTGAAATAAATAAACTCTCTGACATCAAAGATCTACAAACCACGTAGTTCCATCTCAACAAGCTCCAACAACTCTGGATCATCTACCACATCAACTTTGTTCAAGAAGCACACAAGTGATGGAACGCCAACCTGTGCAAGTACAACATCGCATAATTAAAGCTGTAGCCAATACCTAACTCAATACATTCAAGTGTTCAGATTGTAATGATGCGAACCTGACGTGCAAGTAGAATATGTTCCTTCGTCTGCGGCATGGGCCCATCTGGACCTGACACAACAAGAATTCCACCATCCATTTGTGCAGCTCCAGTAATCATATTCTGAAAGTTAGCAACTGGATCATTGAGGCTCAATTGTTTATGAAAGCATTTAAAAAGAAATGCATACTAGTACACCAAACAATTAACATATACTAGATTCTAATACATTCCTGGAGAATACGCCATCTATGAATCCATGATCACTAAATCGGAGTAAAGAATTTCAAATTGGGTAATATGTAGTTTTGCTTTTGCAGCGTTGACAAATATACAAGGAGACAAGCATACAATTTTTTGGAATCTCATAATCGGCAACACCTGTATGATGTAAATAGACTGTATGTCATCTTACTTTAACATAATCTGCGTGCCCAGGACAATCCACATGAGCATAGTGACGCTTTGCAGTCTCATATTCCACATGAGCCTAGAGAATTAAGCAACATCAAGTAAAATATAGGCTTGTAAACTACTTAGAGTGTGGTAAAATGAGACAAGAAGATAACACATACCGTAGCAATTGTAATTCCTCTCTTCTTCTCTTCCGGAGCTTTATCAATTTCATCAAAAGCAATAGCTTTAGCTTTTCCCTCCTCAGCAAGAACCTAAACATAAGTAGGATCGATATATCAGCTCCCATTGGAACTTGGCCGGTAATTTGGAAGTTTTATAGTAACCTTTGTGATTGCAGCAGTTAAAGTGGTCTTCCCGTGATCAACATGCCCAATTGTTCCAACATTTACATGAGGTTTTCTGGCACAAGTGGAATAAAATAGATTAAGAGCTACAGAAAGGAAATTCATATCCCTACCAATGCACTCATTCGTTAATCTAGCAGAGAATCGACACCAAATCAGAATCACTCACATTCTCCGTAACTAATAAAGCAACATCCAACCAATTCAAGGAAAAATGGAAAACAAAAGACTCACGTTCGAGTAAAAGTGGCCATGGATCTCCACCACGAGGTTCCAAAACATGAGGAAGATAGATCATCTCCTCCAACTGAAAAATCGATCGAGTAAGACGAAGGAATAGAAGCACCGCAACGCGAGTAGATCTGGGAAGAGAATGGAACAAGACGCTTTGAGGTAGGGTTTCGAAGAACAACGGACGCCATTTTGACTACTTCCGCAAAGAGAGATGGCTCGAGCCACAGAGAAGAGAAGGATCAATCTATTAACTAAAGCAAACAAGTGAGATGTGTGTGGGTTTAGACTACTCGCTTGAGGGTTTCTCTTCTTGATAAATCCACCTTTATGCTTTCTAACCCGACCCGACCCGGCCCGGCCGTCCCGTAAAAACCTATTTTAGTGTTTTACTATTATTGGATATTGGGCCTTGCTTTAATAAAAAATTTAGGCTCATAATAAAGAATAAGTTATTTATAATGGGTTAACTTTATTAAACTCTCAACCTTTTTAATATATTTTCTAATCCTGAGTTTTCGGTTTTTTTGGATTAATCATATTGGTTTATTTGGATTACAGTTAATTCAGTTTTATAAAAAGTTGACCAAAAAAACAATTCGGTTCGGTTCGGTTGTTATCATATAAAATTGTTTCGGATAAACCGAATTCAAAATTAATTTTTGGTTTAATTGTATAAAATTTTGGTATAATCGATTTAATAAAACAAATTTCAGTTTTTCAGTTTGTTTCAGGTTTATTTAGTTTAATTTTTGGTCCAATTCGGTTTATTCGGTTTATTAGTCCAATTCGGTCCAATTTCGATTCAATTCGGTTCAATTCGGTCTAACTTCGATTTAATTCGTTCTAATTTCGATCCAATTCTGGTATAATTCTGGTCCAGTCTAATTCCGATTCAATTTCGATCTAATTTTGGTTCATTTGCTTTAGAAAAAATATTATTTTCCCAAACCTATGTCAACATTGTAAAATTTGAAGAGAAAATGATAAATTTTTAAATATTCAAAATGTGTATTATCAATTTCAAAATAAGTTATAATTTATTTTAAATAATAATACCATAAAATAGCATTTTTTGAAATTTATCTTGCAAATTTATCATATTAAAAATAAAATTATTAAAATAACATAAATTATTATTTAAAATAATTATTTACCTCAAATAAATTATATTTAAAATTAAAATATAATGTTTGCATTCACTTTTTTAATTTATGGTTTAAATTTTTTTATTAGAAAAAATATTTTTAATTATTTTAATATTAAATTTATGATATACTTAAAAATTTAAATGATTAATGATATATTTAAAATATAAATTTAAAATAGTGTTATTTTAGTTAATAGACATTTATTAAAGATCTCAGCTCTATTTTTTTTTTGCCCAAATTCATTACATTTAAATTTACAAATTCTTTAATAAACTCAAGTACTTAATTCAATATTGTCAAATCTCCGAATATTTTAGTTCAACATGTTTCCATATCCGCAATTAAATATTAAATGCAATTTTATATCACTAATAATATTTACTATAGAGAAAAATAATACATGAATTTAAAATATTCGAATATTTAACAAATTTGAAAAGTAATATTTTAAAATAACATATTTGAGATTTTTATTATAAATTTAGCATTACAAATTAAAAATATCAAAATAGTAGAACTTATTTTGTAAAAATACATATTTATTATAAAAAATTATAAATAAAATTAAAATATTATATTTTTTTATTTTTCTAATTTAGAGTTTTATTTTTTCTTATTATGAAAAAGTTTTATGTTATTTTAATATTAAGTTTATATTATTTTAAAAATATTAAATTAATAGTGTTATATTTAAAATAAAAACTCAAAAAATATGATTTTTATCAATTGTCATTTGAATTAAGTATTTTGAATTAAATATATGGAGTATATTAAAGAGTAATACTCTAAAATATAATCTTCTTAATTTTTTTTATTCCAAATTTAGTACACTAGATTTACATTTCCAAAAATAACATAAATTGTTTTTTTTAAAATATATATATATATATATATTACAATAAATAAATTATAAATATAATTAAAATATTATATTAGTTTTTTTCAATTTAGGCTTTAATTTTTCTTTATTAAAAAATAAAATATTTTAATATTAAATTTGATATTTTTAAAAATTTAACTAAATGATGAAAAAATTTATTTAAAATATAATTAAAATATTATATTTAAAATAAAAACTTGAAACAGTAATAACGGCCATATAGATGAAGGAATTTAATAAAGTGAACCTTTCATTAGCTAAGAACAAGTTTTGGTGATATCTTTTTAACTGTATATATATATATATATTAAGTTTTGCATGATTTTAAAAAATCTCTTAAATTATATATATATATATATATATATATATATATATATTTATGTATAAGTTGTCTGAGCTCCAACTATAATCAATTTGGGTTTTCTTAACAGACATTTATGTCGGGAAAAGTTGTATATATTTGTCAAAACCATCTGAAAAGTCTCCATGGAGCGGCTCACTTTATCTCATAATCAACAATAATATATGTATAAAGATTTTTACATTCAGTCAAGAGTAAACCGAAGATGCCATTAATGATTGAAGCCTTTTTACGTGAAAATTTAATTTCAAGGTCACGAATCTCCACCGCTTGTTAAGCATTAGAGCTTTTTACGTCTCAAGAAATAAAAATTTGTAATCTAACAATAAGTTTGATTTACTGCAGAATTACATAACAATGAGATAGTTTAGATGAATCATATATAACTTGAAAGAAAACAATCTCATAATGATTATTTTTGAGCAATTCTATAAAACTAATATATTTTAAAAAATTTATTTTAAAATTATTATCATTAGTTTAAATTTTTAATAATAGTATAATTTAAAATTAAAATATATTAAAACTTTTTGTTAATTTTAAAAAATTAAATTTTCAATTTAAAAAACTCAAATATAATATTTTAAATTTATGTATAATTTATTTAGAGTAAATAAATATTTTCACATAATTATTTATGTTATTTTAGAATTTTAATTTTAAAATGTTAGATTTAGAACAAAATTTTTAAAAATATTATTTTAAAGATATTATTCATTATTTTTTTATTTTTAAAATTATAAACATAAACCATGATTCCACATAAAACGTGATTGATGATAAAATCTTTTGAAATAATATATATAACATTAATTTATCACATATCGTTAATGTCTAATTTATCACATAAGTGGATTAGTGGTTGCACCACATTTACATGTATCGCAGAGCTGTGGAGTTCAACTATATCTTTCCTCGTATGAGGAGCTATTTATCCGGTTCATTGTGGTCCGGTAAAAAAAATATGATACAATAATTAAGAGTTTATCATGTATAACTATGAATCATGAATCTAACTAATATCCATTAAGTAATATATAAAGATGACTGAACTCATAATATGATAGAAAGAACTTAATAATATATTGAATAGAAATATACAAAAGAATCTCAAAACTGGTACCAACCTAATATATTTTCCACTACTGCACTATATAATCTTGAGTTTTTGGTTTTTTCCGACTATTCGGATCGAGTTTTTCAAATTACATTGTAATCGGTTAAATGAAAGTATACCGGAAAAAAAATTGTATCGGTTCGCTTCAGTTTTTATTTTGAATTAATCGGTTTGATTCTTCGTATATAATTTATGTTCTGAACTAAACAAAAACATAAATTTATTTTCGGTGTAATAGATGGCTCTATAATTTTTATAACGGTTTTGTTTAATGAATTGAGTTTGTAGCCGATTTTAACATTGCTAATTGTCATCTTCTTTATCCGTTTGATAAAACACTTATGAGAGATGAAGAGGGAAAGTTCGGAAGATTGTGTTTGTGTGTTAAGGTTGTTGTCGATTATTCTGTCTTTGCTTTGGGTTTACAACTTTACATTAACACAATATGCGGTTTCAGTTCCCTTTGATTAGGGTTTTTTTCATTGTTTATGATACAAGGAATTGATTCATTTCTTCTTTCTTGGCTTCATGTTTGTAGTCATATTTTATGAATATTGCTTGCAAAGTTTAACAAGAATATATACGTTATAATTTAAATAGAGTAATACCATAAAATAATACTTTTTAATTTTTATCTTCTAAATCTAACATATTAAAAATAAAATTTTTAAAATATCATAAATTATTATGTAAAAATAATTATTTATTTCAAATAAACTATATATAAAATTAAACATAGTGTTTGGATTTATTTTTTTCAATTTAATGTTAAATTTTTTTATTAGGATGAGATTTTTAATTATTTTAATATTAAAAATTATGTTATTTTTGAAAAATTAAATGATTAGTGATATATTTGGAACAAAAATTTGAAATACTACTATTTTATATAATTGTTGTTTAAAATATAAATAATATTTTATCCGAAATTAGAGTAATTTCTGAATGTAGCCATTAAGACAATCACTAGGTTTTTAAATTAATGCGCTTACAATCTTTAATATATTATTTGAGAAACTTTTTAACAAAATAACTTTACCATGATATGTTAATAACAAAAATATCATGCTGACGTATAAAAATCACAACGAATTTCAACTTAAATATATAAAATGATTTAATTTACTAGAATAATTATAATATATGTCACTAGTATTAATTTGGTTAGTGAATCAATATATTATATTCAACTAACCAAAAAATAATATTACATTTATAAAAACAATAATTGTTTATTTCTTGAATTTTTAATACGTTAATTTATAAATAATTTCAAATAAATATAAATAGATTTAAATTATTAAATAATCTCTAATATATTATTTGAGAAATAATTTAAGCAAATAATTTTATTCTCACGTGTTATTAACAGAAATATCATATTTACGTTTCAAAAAATTAATGTTAAAAATAATTTAAAATAAAATTTAAAATTATATAAATATTTAATTTATATTTACTAATAAAATATAATTTACGAATATTTTTCCATGCATAGTGTGGGTATAAAAATAGTATGATATTATTTCAAATAACTAAATAGAAGTAAAAATATTTTAAATGAAATTTAAGAAGAAATGGAGTTTACACAATATTAATAAAATGAAAATTATACTTTTAATTTATTATAGTTATTATTTAAATTTTTTTACAAGAAATATTAAAATTATTGAAAAGTTGTGACACATATTATTATTATTCATTCCGTAATAATACCAAACTAAACCCTTTTGTCTCTCAATTTTAGAACTCGGGGGAATAAGAAAGGGGCAATTCCGGCCAGAAGTTTAGCCACGTCAGCCATAAAGACTGCCATGTCAGCCATAAAAGACCGCCACGTCAGCCATAAAAGACTGCCACGTCAGCCATAAAAGACTGCCACGTCATCAATAAAAGACTATCACGTCAGCCATTAAAGACTGCCACGTCATCCATAAAAGACTGTTACGTCACTCATAAAAGACTAGCACGTCAGCCATTAAAAACTGCCACGTCAGCCATTAAAGACTGCCACGTCAGCCATTAAAGACTACCACGTCATCTCCATAAGTCTCTCCCTCAGATGCCTTTCCCGGCTGCTCCAATATATATTGGAACCAACCCAACTTAAAAAAGCCTTCTCATAACACTGGAAAGTGCAGCGACCCGACCCGGCCCACTTTTTAACCCATTTTTGCTCTTATGTTTTCGCCGCCGAGTAATCGATAAATCGATCCCGAGAGAGAGAGAGACAGAGAGTGACGTCGATCATTTGAAAAAACTAATTTCTACGCCGTGGTTTTGTGCCGATGGCGATTGCGGAAGCGCTAGCAGACCAGGCAGATCGATCGGCCTCTGCTTTTTCCACAGCTTTTGTTACGGCAGCTAAATCAGTGGCCGTCCCGGTTCATGTTCCGGCGGGAGCTATCGTTTCGGAAGGATTGGGGAAGGATGCGCTAATCTCGTGGTTCTTAAGCGAGTTTGCGGCGGCGAACGCGATAATCGACGCGATGTGCTTGCATCTTAGGAAAATTGGAGAAGGAGACGGCAAGGCAGTTTCAGAGTCGGAATACGAGGCTGTTTTCACGGCGATCCATCGCCGGCGTCTTAATTGGATCCCCGTTCTCCAGATGCAGAAATATCATTCCATCTCTGAGGTCGCGATCGAGCTTCAGAAGGTGACTGAAGTTCTGAAAGGGAGGAAAACAGAGGCGGAAGAAGCGGGAGAGGTGAAGAAAGCTTGTTTTAGCGGTGAGAAAGTAACAGAAAATGAGCTAAACAGAGATGTAGAAGACGTGGAAGACGATTCTCCTAGTAGTGATATCACTGAGTCAGGTAAGTAACACTAAAACTTTCCCTTCAAAAAATTCAAAAAATCGTTCGAAAAAAGTCTCTCGTGGATCCATAATTTCTATATAATTTACCAAAAACAATCATCATCTTCCTCATCAATTCATCATAATCTGAATTCGAACCTGTTTTCATACGTAATTATTTTTCTTGTTTAAAACTATTAATAGCATATTCTTTCAAGTTTGGTCATTGATTCTCTGTGCACAGTAATGGTTCTGTGTGGAGTGGTTGGTGGATGAGGAAAAGAATTCCATTACAATCATGGGATTTGGTTATACTAATTATATATTTTTTCGTTTTTATATAAAAAATTCTTGTTTAAGAAGAAAATCAGAATATATTTGATATAAACAGTTTTAAAAATAATTCTCAGACTAATTCAACTATTGAGAGGCAAACTTGCAAAGTACGTGTTTCTCTCTACTGGATCCTAAATGCATTCTAAACGATTTTGACTTTTAATTCCTAATTTGTAAATTTTAATTATTTTTGAATATCAGTTTGTGAGAATTTATTGTACAATTGTGCCACATTTTCGATTTTTATAAACAACTTAGCCAAACATAACCAGATTCTTTTCAAACAATTTTTTTTGGCCTTTATGTTCCACATTAAAATAATTATAAAAAATTAGTTACTTACATTTATATGCATGAGAAAATATTATGAATAGAATAATATACTAAAACAGTACTTTTAAAAGTTTTTGCTTCAAATTTAACATTTTAAATTTAAATTTTTTTAAAATAAGATAAATTATTTTCTGAAAATATATATTTATCATAAATAAATTATAAATAGAATTAAAATATTGTATTTGAATTTTTTTCTAATTTAGATTTAAATTTTTTCTTAATACAAATAATTTTTAAAGTATTTTAATATTAAATTTGTGTTATTTTTGAAAATTTAAACTAATAATACTAATTTTGTAATAAAAACTCAAAATAATACTATTTTTGTCAATTGTACAAAAATTTATTTACGTTTATTTGCAAGAGAAAACATTATTCTGACTATTTTAAATTCAATTTTGTTTTAGTCCGTTAAGTAACTTTTTCATTTTTTGACATCATTTTCATTTTATTTACTTAAAATTTAATTTCTGAAGATATCTCGTAGTAATTGTTATTTTAGTAATGCAACTATAGAAATAGAATACTTGAAAATGAAAATATAAATCCGTTTTAGTTTTGTTGAAAAATCAAAACCTGAAAAGTCTCTGACTCTATAAGCATTTATAAGGCATATAACCAGAAAACGCGGTTACGTCGTCGTTTTTGGACGTTTCGGATTATAAGATTAGAATTACATTTTTTGATGTAGTGTGTGTTAGTTAGCAACGCAACGCAACAATTATTTTGTTGTCTTGTAGCTTTTAAGTTGATGTAACCGTAAAACGCATTAAACGAAATCAAACTCTCATTGATTCGCGTGTGATGATTTTATTGCATTGTTTTTTTTATTCCTTTTTTAATTCGAATAGCGCGCTCCTCCCAGCCGTTGGATTTATTGTGGTCCCCACCTTATTTCCTGTACCGTCTTGATCTGGATATTCGGTTCGGTTTCGATCGGTTATTTTTTTTTTTTTTCCGGTTAGTAAAATCAAAAATCTATTCGATTATTTTTATATTTCGGTTTGGTTTTGGTTGAGTTATATTTCGGTTTTGGTCGGTTTGATTATTAAATTTAATAACCAAAATAACCGAAATAACTGAAAATAACCAAAAATAACCAAAAATAAACGAAAAATAACCAAAAAATAACCGAAAAATATCCGAAAATAACCAAAAATAACTAAAAATAACCAAAAAATAACCAAAAATAACCAAAATATTCGAAAATAATTCGGTTTTTTCAGATATTATTTCGGTTTTCGATTCGATTTTGGTTAGTAACCAATAACCATGGTTTTTCTAAATAATATCCGTTCGATTATTTATTTATAACCGAATACCAACCGAAATCTATTTTTCGATTTGGTTTCAGTTCGATTTATTCAATTCGGATTGTTTACCCTTCCTTCTCCCACGAATGTTCGAATCACTCACGACTCACTAGCACTTTTTTTTTCTTTTATACTTTCACCTTTTTGCTTTTTGTTCACGTCACTAAAAAGTCAGAAAGTCTAAAAAAATATTTTCTATATAAAAAATCGGTTTCAGTCTTGTGAGCTATTTTAGTGATGTGCATTCATGTTGAAACTCGAAGCCTTGTGTTTAGGTAGAGCAATAAAATGAGACACGTGGAACCTAAGCATAGACTTTGTAGCCTTGTCTTGTGCATTGAATCTCTGACTTTCACTGATACATATTACAATGAAACTATTAGTTCTTTGGAATGGTCCATGAGATCATTCATGCATTGGGGCAAAAAAGCAGAAAGAAAGTGCATTTACTCTCTTATCACATTAATTTGAATTGCTTAAGATCATCACTGTGCATTGTGTGTAAGTATGACTAAAAAGTGTGAGTTCATGGGGTATGGCAGGTTCTCATCAAGATGTTCCACAAGCTGCTGCTACGGATACACAGATATGCCAGAGCCATGAAGATTGCGATGCACGGTCATGTGATATCAAGCCTATTAAAGGTTTCCAAGCCAAGGAGCAAGTGAAAGGCCACATTGTGAGTTGTATCAAGTTGGATTTTCCTCATCTTTTGTGGGACATATGTGCATGACTGTTGAATGAAACTCTATTGACAGGTGAATGTTGTGAAAGGACTGAAGCTGTACGAAGAATTACTTAAAGAAGCTGAGCTTTCCAAATTGATAGACTTTGTGTCTGAACTTCGAGAAGCTGGCCAAAACGGGAAGCTTTCAGGTGACTTTTTTTGCTCTGTTTATCATTTTTTGACGATGAAAGAGTTTTTAAGAGTTTTCAGGTGCTTATACAAATGATTATGAATACAGGTGAGAGCTTTATACTGTTCAACAAACAGATAAAAGGGAACAAGAGAGAGCTGATTCAACTTGGTGTACCAATCTTTGGCCATGTAAAGGATGAAAACTCTAACGACAGCAACAACTCTGGTAAGATCAAAACCGCCTTGTGTTCATCAGTCTCTCCAAGTTAGATGCAAGTGGTTAGCTTTACTGGGAGACTTTTGATGGTTTTGCAGTTAACATCGAGCCTATTCCACCACTTCTTGAGAGTGTCATTGATCACTTTGTCACATGGAGACTTATCCCAGAGTACAAGAGACCAAATGGCTGTGTCATCAACTTCTTTGAAGAGGTATATAATATCTCCATGGACCACCATATTCTTCATCAGAACCCTCAAACCATAATTCTTGTTGCAGGGTGAATACTCACAACCTTTCCTCAAACCACCTCATCTAGAGCAACCCATCTCCACTCTTGTCCTCTCTGAATCAACAATGGCCTTTGGACGTATTCTCTCTAGCGATAACGCAGGCAACTTCAGAGGACCATTAACTCTTTCTCTCAAACAAGGGTAAAGAAACACCAAAACGTTTCCTTAATTCTCATAAAAACACTATAGATTTCTCTTTAATAAAATTACTCCACATGATCTGTATAGGTCTCTCTTGGTGATGAGAGGAAACAGTGCAGACATGGCAAGGCATGTAATGTGTCCATCAAATACCAAAAGAGTCACTATCACATTCTTTCGTGTTCAACCTGAAACCAACCATAACCATTCACAACACAACAGTTCTCACAAGACAATGTGGCAACCCTACACAATGACACCAACTCCATTCCTCAACAGTTATGATCATTCAACGGAAATGATGCCAAAACTTGGTGTCCTTCGTCCTCCAATGGTCATGATGGCACCACCAACGGTTCAACCAATGGTACTGTCAAGTACCACTGTGATAGGAACCAGTGGTGGTACCGGCGTTTTCTTACCATGGACCTCAGTTAACTCAAGAAAACATGTGAAGCATTTGCCTCCGCGTGCGCAGAAGAAGCGATTACTTAAGCTTCCTCCTACTGCTGGAGAATCCACCTCTGATCCTGTGATCGGTGTACGTGGATCCCAAGCCTAAGCCAAGCTTTCGAATTCTTCAGAAACAAGTTCGTCTCTAAACCAAAGCCATGCTTTCTTGAATCTCTTTTGTTCCTGTTTGTTTTCTTCTTCTTCTGCCAGTTCAGTTTTAGGTTAATTCATGGGTTATAGATAGAACTACATTTCTTAAATCTCCAAAGCTTGTGTTTTTCTTTCTTTTTTTGGTCTACGATTTAACTACCAGTATATTATCAAAATCTTATCTTACACAAAAGAATATGATATCTTACACAAAAGGATATCAAAATTATTTCGCTACAAAAGTCCGACGTTGTCAATTATCTTCTCTCTCTCTCACTCCACTCTTCATCAGTCTCCACATTTGTTGTAACTCTCAGTTAGATCAAAACTTGATATAGAAAGATTTGAACAAGAGATTTGAACGATTTATTGATAAGTTCGATTACAAAATTGATAACTTTCTAGTACGAAATCAAATTTGAGCTAATTAATTTTATCTTTCTCATTTATGGCGCGAATTTCTCGTTTTATATAATGAGCTCGCCTAATTTTCAACAATTTAATTATTATTTGCTATAAATATTCATAAATGTTCATAAATATTTTTTTTGGAAGGTTCACTAGCGCCATCGATAATTGACAAGATCGGACATGTAACTGAATTGTCCCGACGCCTCTTCGATAATTGTACGTCCACTCTTTGACATTGGGCCTTTGACATAATGGGTAAAATCTTTAGTGGTCCGAGCTTGGAATTCTTGGAGCATGTAGCATATTTCCAACAACATTGATCTTGACACACCATTGATATATATATGGATCTGTTCTTCGAGACTTAGAGAGGCCATCTCCATTGAAATGGGTTACTTCGATAGAGTCTTAAAGATCAAAGAGAAGGTCGACAAGTGTCAGCGTAACCCTTTCTCCAAACAGACTTTTTCTTCCATGAAAATGTTCTTTGATATCGAACAATGTCAGATCCTCCACAATTCTCATCTCCAGCTCCTCATCTCTTCACCCCATAACTGCGATGAAATTCGTAATCAACTGAAATTTAATGTAATGGATGATGAACATTCATTCCGGTAGCACCGTGTTGATCACGGTATTAGAAAACATGGACGACAGTAGTTCATACATCTTATATAATAGTGTAAAAATGTTTCAACTTCCGATATAGGACATTTCACATTTTAATAGGCCTGAGATGTATACGAGACATACACCAACATCTCGAACAATACATGACATTTACAATGTGACAAACCGTTTTTATAAGAAATCGTATATTGGGATAACCTTGGTTATGATACAATATTAAAAAACATGTCAACTCAAAAACAATTGACAATGAATAGAATAACTAATGCGCCTTATATACTATTGTAAAAATATCCCAACTCCGATATGTGACATTTAAGAATCTAATACACGGCGATACAATCGAGATTTTTAATGGGAAATGTTTCCGGTGACTCTTAAATAGAACAAGAACATAGACGGATCAACGTTTCGGGTTAATGGGTCGGATCTACTAATTTAAACGCTGCGTTTTAATCTAAATTACCGTTGGATCATTTTAAAAAAAAAGAGAGCTAACGACGGTTAAGATTCTTTTGACGAGGCTTACATTTACTTAAGAAAGACGTAACCAAGAAGGTTAAATCTCTTCAGTCTCTTCTTCATTACCCTCTAAACTCCATTGATACAATTATGGATGTGTTCTTTGAGACTAAGAATGGATCATCGTTCTGCATTGAATTAGTTTACTTCGATAGAGTCCTAGAGATCAAGGAGAAGATCGAGAAGTATCAAAATATCCCTGTTTTCAAACAAACCCTTTTCTTCAATGGCAAAGGTTCTTCAAGACGATCTTGATATCGAACAATGCAATATCCTCAACAACTCTCGTATCCATATCTTCGACCCTAATTCTAATCACGACAGCGATCAAGTGCTTCATCAAACTGAGCAACCTTTTCCACTGGAGTCAAACTCAATTGGAGACATCATTTACGATCATTTGGAAACAGAATATTTCAGTTAACATTCAAGCTTTTTGGCCTGCGACAACCGTAGAAACCAGTAACGTTGGAGAGTCACTGGTGAGAAGCAACTATCAAGTGCTTCTAACTGAGATATCAACACTGTTAAACTCAACGGAACAGATTACCGACGATAGAGATTAACCCATGACGGTTCAAGAGCTCCAAACTGAACAATCTCCACCTTCAAACTCAGACAAAGAGAGCATTAACATTCCAGATTCGCCTGTGAAGATGAGGAGCAACAAGAAAGACCCAAAGAGGATCAAGGTTGGGAGCAACAACAAGGATCAAGTTCTTCAAACCAAACATTCTAGACTGTTAAACCCAGCAATACAGTTGATTAACGTTCAAGATTTGCCTGTGTAGGTAGTGAGGAGCAGCAAGAAGAACTGTAAAGCGCTTGAAGAGGAGAAATTTCCACCTTCAAACTCAGTCAAAGAGATCATTAACATTCCAGATTCGCCTGAAAAACCTGAGAATGTAGCAAGGAGAAACAACAAGAATGAATTTGAAGCAGCAGTCTCCACCGTCAAAATCAGACAAAGAGATCATTAATGGTCATCCTTGAAGCCTGTGAAGGTGAGAAGGATACTGACAATGTTTGTGTTTCATATTCCGGGGAGAGTAAACCTGCTAAGAAGATTGCTCTGACTCAAGGAATGGAGTTGGTCTGAGGGATGTTAGTGAAAAGAAACCAACAAATATTTAGAGTTAAAAAAGGCTTTTTGATGTCTTTTCTTACCTTGTTCGTTGTCACTAGAGAGAATGTTGAAACAGAGGACAAGAGTGGAGATAAGAGCATTCTCAAGATACAATACATTAAGCTTTGGGTGATTTTGATATCCCAAGTTAGGTCTTCAGCTTCTAATATTACAATACACTTACACAATTTAGAACCAATAAGACTCGCTTTAAGTATTCAAGATTGAAAGTTGATCAATCCATTTTTACCAGCATCTACTGTCACATATACTTACATATGATTTTACTATTTAATGATAAAGCCCGCTTTAAAGCTCGTCTTTTTGGGATTCTTGGACACATTGCTCATCCCAAAAGAAAGGGAACTTCAGCCTTGCAGCAGTGTGTGGCATAAACCAGTCATCGTAAATGAAGCTGTTGAAAAAAAGAGAGTCGATTTTCCATACCATCATTCAGTGTAAACGGACATTCACATATGATATCAATAAGCCAATTCTTGGGAAAAATTGTTACATACATTTTAATAGGCGGCCGAGATATAATAACCAACACCTGCATGTCTTCATAACCGGTGTTCTTGACCTGTAAGAAAGACAATAGATGTGATAAAGATAACCCAAACGAGATTTTAGCAGAAAAATATATCTGCATCTTTAATTTTTACATACAGTCTGCAATAAAGGTCAGCCTTCTAATAATTGTCTCTAAATGTGAAATAGAATAATTCACCATATCTAAGACTCTCAAGAAAAGAACTTTAGGTTGCTCTTATTTGTTCAATGTGCCTTTAAGTTACATCTGTGCATTCGGAACTGGATTGGTTATCTTCTGCCATACATGAAGTTTGTTTGCTCTTACTCAAGAATAAAATTAATAGAAGCTCTAACAAAATTGGATTTTTAAAATCTTAAGACTCTCTAGGGAAGAACCAAATCATCTGGAACGATGTGGAAGGTAGAAAGGGCATACCTGATGAGCATCATTGATCGGAATATGAAGTGTACTATTAGCAAAGATTGGAAATTCAATTGGTTTTCCAGGGAAATTTCCATGTGTTTCAGCAAGATACAGAGTACCACTGCCCTTTAGGACAACGAAAACCTCTTCACACGAATGCCTATGAATCGGCGTCTCTGAACCTGGAGCAAATGTTTGAAGCCATATTTCAACCTGAAAATCCGAAACCAACCAGTGTTACTGTTATCTAAGGGTGAGCAAAATCGGCATCATGAATCCAACCATGAAAAGAGGAACAACATGAGTGTTTGGTTAAAGATTCATGACACACTGATAAGATCTGAGCAGAAACCTATGGACAGAGTTTAGTAAACGTTATTGCTTTGAACATTACCTCTTTCATTCCGTGTAATACTGACCCAGCAACCGTCATGTGAGAAAGACCTGGTTTTCCATAGTTATCCTGAGGAAGATCACTAATGTTCCTCACGATTGGCAAACCTGGATTCACCATTCAAGTGTCAAGAACATGAAAATTTCTAAATTCATTACAAACATTTCGGACCACAGGAGATTGATAGAACAAATTGGTGTCGAGCAATGAGGTTTTAGATCCCAGTTAAGACTAAATCAAACGGAAATTCAGGACATCCTAAGTGAGACCTTAGATTCTAATGGAACTAAAAGAAAGATAAACAAGAGCGTAATCACGAAGCAATCATTTAGCGAGAGAGGGAGAAAAAAACTCGAGAATCACCATTGAAAGGACAAGGAGCTCCTAGAGTAGATTCAGAAAAGTAGAACAGAAGAAGTGCGACGGAGAAGACAGCGGCGATTGGAGATGACGAAGAGGAACCAACGGAAAGTACGATCATTTTTTCTTGCTGCTCCGTCGAACGGTTCTTCTCTCATTAGCGACCTTCGATGGCGGATGGACAGTGAAGACCCCCGTATCTTTTTCTATTTCCAAATTAAACCCCAACCTTATTAAATTAATCAGAAACTATCATTGTTGTGTTCAATAAAGAATAAAACATTAGTCGATTCATAATTTCATACTAATAATAAAAAATTCATTAGTCAAAATATTACATTTAAATGGATGTCACTTATCAATTTCAGAGTAATTATAAAATATGAGTTTATCATAGACTTTAAGATAGTACTTGATAATTTTCCTACACGTTAACGTTATGCTTCTAACATATTATAAAATTAAATCATTATTACATTTGGTTATTATGTTATATTTATTATATTATATATTTATTATATAAAAAAATTCTATTTGTGTTTTATATATTTAAAATTACTAAAATTTTTTTTATTTTATAATATTTTTATGCTTTAACCTATATTTAAACTATATTTTGGTATGATTATATATTAAAATTATGCACTTATATATAATGCATATTTAAATCATTAGTTTTATATATTTTGGTTATTTTTTGTAAACTTAAGCTTTATTTTTAAATACTAATTTTTTAAATTATCAATTATATAATTAGATGTTGATTAAAATATGAACAACTCAATTGACATGTAAAAGTAATAACCATGATTGAAAAAATATAAATTATTCATCGTGATTTATCAAACCATATTAATTACTTAAAACAACTATAAATACATAAAACTTAAATAAAATCATAAATATGAAAACATACATGAAAACATTTTTTTAAACTCACTTCTAATTTAATATATATTATTTACTTTATTTTTTTGTAAATAAATTTATATTTAAATTACTATGTTACATTTGACTAAACGTTATGTCATAATTTTTTTTAATCATGATATTTTTTAATGATATGTAAACCTTTTTTCTAAACTCACTTCTAGTTTAATATATATAATTTAATTTATTTTTATAAATAAATTTATGTTTAAAATTATCATGTTATATTTGATTAATTTATTTTTTGAAAATAAATTTATATTTAAAATTATCATCTCACATTTAACTAAATCATATGATAATTTATTTTGGCCATATCATCTTTTCTAATAAAATCTAGTATTTTTTTAAAAATTCACTAAAAAAGTAAGAGGATGGTGCATTTTGGTGTAAATTAGTAAAATAGAGAGAGAGAGAGAGAGATTGAGACTTGACGACTTGTTGCGATGTAAAAAACCTAACCCGCTCCTCGAAAGTCTTCAGCTTCTCTGCTATCTTTCTTTCTTCATCTTCGGTTGAGATTTCATTGTCAAAATCAACCAAACGCTACTCTATGTCTTTTTTTCATCTTTTGATGTAACCTACATTCAAAATAAAAAAATGATCTTCTGGGGAGTTGTTTGAACTATAGTATCAGTACAAGTTTCTGGGTTTGTCCAAATTTGTACAGCTTTTTGCAGGTGCATTGTAGAAGCTTTTTGCTAGTTCACTTTGAGCCACCATTGTTTTTTTCCCGTTAGATCTTTGTCACTCTTTGATTCTAACTAGAAAGAAAAGAATCTGGAATTGGTCTAAGACTATTATCGAACTTTTATGGGTTTACTTCCGTCAACTACACAAACTTATGCGACTAAACTTATTTTCATCCGTACTTTTTGGGTTTTTCTTTAACTACATAAACTGTATTTTTTTTCCATAAATTACACAAGTTTCATAA
The DNA here is from genome assembly GCA_018901935.1 of Pugionium cornutum. NCBI lineage: Eukaryota > Viridiplantae > Streptophyta > Magnoliopsida > Brassicales > Brassicaceae > Pugionium > Pugionium cornutum. The sequence continues at coordinate 40,964,745 of CM032159.1, read as the reverse complement.
ATTCTTCTAATTGCAGAAATTCTATTAATGTTTATGCGTTAAATAGCTACTAAATCTGGTTCTAATTCGAAAATTTGGTTTTAACTTGGGTTTATTTTGAAATTAAAACCAGATTTTCGAAGTAAATCAAAGTTTAATAACAATTTAACGTGTAAATATTAACGAAATTTTTGTAATTGGAATAACTTATGAAGTTTATGTAGCGTATAGAAGAAAAATACAGTTTATGTAACTTATAAAAAACCCAGAAAATACGGATGGAAATAAGTTTATTCACATAAATTCGTGTAGTTGACAGAAATACACCCAACTTATATTTTACTTAAGCTACAAAACTTAAAATTTAGTACGTTCATTCTTGGCATTATTGCTCATTATGACCATTGATACTTTAGGATATTATGATTTTTCACATGGCAAAGTCTTATACATATGAGAGATTATTTAGACTTGGTTCGTACTCTTTCTCGTGTGTTTAGCCGTAAAGCGAAACGCTTTTATTAATAAAAGATTATGAATGCAAACCCATATGGGACACTTTTCTCTTCTCCAAAAATATATTTATCATGTTCGTTTGGCAGCCACAGGTTCCTACGGTTGCGGCTGCGACAGATTGTTGTTCGTTTAGCTGCCGCAGATGACGCAACGGTCAGACGTTGCGTTCTGCGTCGCAATTTTTTTGACCGCTGATTAAAACAGCGGTACGACTAAAAATCTGCGGTCAACCGCAACCGCAACCGCTATTGGCAGACAAACGAACAACATCTGCCGTAGCTGCAGCCGCAGTGTTGACCGCAGCCGCAGCCGCAGCCACCTGCGGCGACCAAACGAACAATACTTATATTAATCGAAAGGACTTCCGACTATAGAAAACCATTTGAGAACTAATATGAGAAAATAAATATCCATGCGATGTACTAGATTTTGCTAGATAGTTCGTATGAGAATTATAACATCGAGAGATAAAATAAATTAGATTTATATATATATTTTGCATAGAGAAAAATATTCGTAAATTATATATTATTTTTTATTATAAAATATAAATTAATAATTTATATATATAAATTAAAGAAAGAAAATAATTATTTTTATGAATTTAATAGTAGTTTTTGGTTAGTTTAATCAAATATATTGATTTTCTAACCAAATTAATAACAATGTCGTATATCGTAATTATTCTACTAAATTTAACCTATTTATATATTTATTTAAAATTTACTGTGGTGATGACACGTTAATATGAAATTTTTATTAATAACACGTTAGAGTAAAATTATTTTATTAAAATGTTTTTTAAATAATATATTAAAAATGATAAAATAAGAATTTTTAAAAAAAAAAAATCGAAAAATTTCTAATTCAGCAGCCAAGCAAGACCAGTCATCTGGTGATTTAACCATGAAAATTACATCTTGACAATCAGAACTAAAGACCACATCTACCAATGAAGTTTTTAGGCAATTATCTATAGTTCATAAAAGGAAATTTATTCGGAATGAAAGAGAGATAAAAAAATGGCAATTGACTAAAATAGTAAAATTTTAACTTTTTGTTTCATATATAGTATAAGTCATTTAAATTTCCACAAATAACATAAATTTAATATTAAAATAATTAAAAATTTATTTATAATAAAAAAAATTTAAATTCTAAATTGGAAAAAGTGAACCCAAACATTATGTTTTAATTTTATATATAGTTTATTTAAGATAAATAATTATTTTTATATAATAATTTATGTTTTTTGAGAATTTTAGTTTTAATGTGCTAAATTTGGAAAATAAATTTAAAATAGTACTATTTTAGGGTATTACTCTAAAAAAAATCGAATTCCTCGTAGTACTAAGAGAATCAACATTTCATCTTGAAATTAGATCATCCAACCTAAACCGTTTAACGGATTCGATAATTTCCAAGAGCGATCAACTCAATATTCTGTCGGATAAATGACACCAACAACATAACTCAAAATTAGTTACTTCCCAGTATCCTCTTATTTGAAGTATCGAACCATATAGCCTTATCCATAATATCAACCAGCCATTCTTTGATGTTGTTGAAAACTATGCCCGGAGATGGTCATCGGTTGCATGGGACACTTTTTTTTATCATTGCTACGTGTGGTTTAATCAATCTTTAACTCACTCATTTTCCATTATAACAGCATAATTAACAATTCTCTTAGTTTCTAGACATGATTGCATATATAGCTCGTGAATAATCCGTAATCATTTAATTTTCATTATGTGTAGATGAATATAAGTGTTGAGCATAAAGAAACCTAAAGTAGATGGAGTGAAAATGACTAGTCATTGAGCATCACAACATTCCATCATCATCAACATCAACAACATCAAAGATCTATAGCTTAGTTTTTTTTGTTCTAATAAAACATTGGTGAGTGTTAGATTCAACTCGACGAGAAAAGGAGAAAAATCTGTATATTCAACTCAACTCAACTAATTTGTTACAAATAAAGAAAAAAGCTATTTATAGCTGGTTTTTACATAACCGGTTATAACCAAAATCCGGTTAAATAACATTAACTCTAATAACCTCCTCTCAAGATGGAATGAACAAATTGTGAATGTCCATCTTGGATGTTAACACCTTGAACAGATTCAGCTGCATTGGTTTTGTGAACAAATCAGCTAGCTGATTATCAGACCTAACATGAAGTGTTCTGAGAAAACTATTCTGTAATCTTTCACGAACAATATGACAATCATTCTCCACATGTTTTGTGCATTCATGAAAAACCAGGTTTGAAGCAATATGTAAAGCTGATTGGTTGTCGCAATAGAGGTTGGCAGGAACTTGTGGTCGACAATGAAGATCCTGCAGAAGATTATCCAACCAAATAAGCTCACATGTTGTATCGGCCATATCCCTATATTCTGCCTCCGAACTGTTTCTGGAAACTGTAGGTTGCTTCTTCGATCGCCAAGAGATAAGAGATTGACCAAGAAACATACAGTAGCTAGTGATAGACCTACGAGTATCCGGACACGTTGACCAATCTGCATCAGAAAATGCTGTCAGTTTGATCTCCGAAGATGCAGAGTAAAATAAGCCTTGTCCTGGATTATTCTTGAAGTATCGTAGAACTCGGTTTGCTGCTTGAAGATGAAGAGAAGTTGGATGAGCCATAATTGACTCAATTTGTGAACAACAAACATAATATCTGGAAGAGTATGAGTAAGGTATAACAATCTGCCCACAAGACGTCTGTAAACTGATGCATCAGGCAGAACATCACCGCTGTTTTCAGACAATTTCTGGTTCGGATCCATAGGAACTGAAACTGGTTTCAGACAAGAGAGATATCAGCATGATCCGTGCTATGTATATAAAGAGGATTGGAATTTGGATCAACGATCGAAGCCGTCACTCTAGATTTACGCGATTCGGAATTCGAAGACGCTATTGAAGAAGAAAACGAGAGACGACGAAAAAATGTTGAGTTTTAACAGAAATTGAACGAGTTAGCGGATAGAAAATTCGATCAGAAGAGAAATCGCAGCTGAATAACGAATAATTGCTCTGATACCATGTTAGATTCAACTCGACAAGAAAAAAAGAAAAATCTGTATATTCAACTCAACTCAACTAATTTGTTACAAATGAAAAAGAAAGCTATTTATAGCTGATTTTTACATAACCGATTATAACCAAAATCCGGTTAAATAAGATTAACTCTAATAGTGAGCACATCGGTGCAATGTGATCATAGCGACACAACACAACACAAATCCTTAAATTGTTTTGTTTTTACGTGTAAGTAATTAACTTGCCGTTAAAAAATAATAATATACAAAGTATTAGCTGACGTGTCCACGTGGATTGAACCTAAAGCACACATGTCACGTGATTGACGGTCAAACCAACACGAGTCCACAACCACCTCGGCTCTTCTTTCTTCCGTAGCTGCTGATCTGTCACTCCAAACCTTAGGTTCGGACAGCCGTTTTCCCCTGTTTCATATCCCCGACATAAAAATACGTTATTTTTTATTTTTTCACTGACACAGACGAATCACAAATGTAAGAACCTTTCTTACTTGTTGCATTTATTACTCTTTCTTCACAAAATCAAACTTTACAGAACAAAAAGCAAAACTAAAAGCAAGAAGAAGAAGAAGAAGAAAGAAAGAAATAATATTCAGCTCTTGATTTCGCTTCCTTCTCAAGCCATTTTGATTACCTTTTAGCCTTTACCACTTCTCTTCAAAGAAATCTACTTTTCTTTTTTTTAATTTCCCTCCCTTTTTAGTCATTTGACGTTGCTGGTATCAAAATCCGCCATTAAAACTCTCACAGAAACTCCCAAAAGAACCCTAAATTTTAACCACATTATCATCTCTATCTGACTCAGCTTTAAAGCTTGTCTGGTTTATGTAAGTAAAGTCTCTGTTTTTTACTTGACTGAAGCTGTAAGCCTGTAACGGTTAAGTAAATTTGAAGACGAAGATGAGATTTGCTACTTCGATTTGGTTTCTTCTTCTTCTTCTTCGACCCGAGATATTAGTGAAGGCGATGATTGACCCAGTTGATTTCTTGGCTCTGCAAGCGATTCGTAAATCGCTGGATGATTTGCCAGGTTCCCATTTCTTTGATTCCTGGGATTTCACTGCCGACCCTTGTAGCTTCGCCGGAGTTTATTGTGACGCCAATAAAGTGATCACGCTAAACCTCGGCGATCCAAGAGCCGGGTCACCCGGTTTATCCGGTCGGATCGACCCAGCGATCGGGAAACTCTCTTCTCTCACGGAGCTCTCAATCGTCCCGGGTCGAATCATGGGTTCGTTACCGGAGACATTCTCGCAGTCAAAGAATCTCCGATTTCTCGCAATCAGCCGAAACTTCCTCTCCGGCGAGATTCCGGCGAGTCTCGGCCAGCTTCGTGGCCTCAAAACACTCGATCTGAGCTATAACCACCTAACCGGGTCGATTCCTCCGTCAATCGGGTCCTTACCGGAGCTCTCCAATTTGATTCTATGTCACAATCACTTGAACGGATCAATTCCTCAATTCCTCTCTCAAGCTCTAACTAGAATCGATCTCAAACGTAACAACCTCACCGGCTCAATTTCTCCGACGTTTCTTCCGCCGTCGCTACAATACCTCTCACTCTCCTGGAACCAGCTAACCGGACCAGTAAACCGAGTTTTACTTACACTCAACCAGCTCAGCTACCTCGATCTAAGTCTAAACCGATTCACCGGCGCAATCCCCGGTCAGATCTTCACTTTCCCGATCACAAACCTCCAATTACAACGCAATTTCTTTTACGGCACGATTCAACCGACGAATCAAGTAACAATTCCAACCGTCGATCTGAGCTACAACCGATTCTCCGGCGAGATTTCCCCGCTTCTCTCCAACGTACAGAATCTCTATCTAAACAATAATCGGTTCACCGGTCAAGTCCCGATTAGCTTCGTGAATCGGTTATTGGCAGCGAATATACAAACATTATACCTTCAACATAACTTCTTGACGGGAATACAAATTAGCCCGGCAGCATATATTCCGGTAAGCAGTTCGCTATGTCTGCAATACAACTGTATGGTACCACCGGTACAGACGCCGTGTCCGGTTAAGACCGGTTCACAGAAAACCAGACCAACGACGCAATGTAACGAGTGGCGAGGATAAATTCGTGGTTTTCAAGCAGTTATGGATTTTCGGGTCAAAGTTATTTTCTCCGGTTATTATCTCCGGTTATTATGTTATAACTTTCAGAGTTTCGAGGGTTGAAAAACAATTCGTTTATTTGTTAATGAGAATAATAAAGACTATAGAGTATGATGATGTATGAAATTTAATTTGATTGTAACCAAAGCCTTTTTGCTCTTATATTGTTTCCCCATTTAATAAAATTTAATAAATGAATATATTGTTTTCACTATGGAAATTAATGTCTGAAACCAAACTAAAAGCATGAATGAATGCATAATGTAGGATGGGCCGATCGGTTCAGAGAAGATTTGGAAGTTTCTTTGGTGTGGTCAGAGCCGGCCCTGAATTTAACAGGGCCGCAAGCAAAAAATAATAATGGACTGTTTTATACTATTAAAAAAAAGAACCGTTTTAATTTTTTAAAAATTATGTTGTTAGAAGGATTCGAACCAAAGAAACGAAACAATTTATAAATATTTACCATTTGTGCTAAGAGTACTGTTAAAACAAGGACTGATTTTTTTTATATTAATATTGAGGGCCGCAAGCACGAGCTTGCTTTGCTTGGGCCCAGGCCCAGCCCTGGGTGTGGTCAAGAAAAATCGCTAACCGGTGTCCAATTAAAAATCTAGATATTTCAATTAGTGATATATGGCTAAAGTAACATTTTTAATAAAATATTAGGATTTGACTCGCACGGGTTATATTTTATATAATAGTTTGTTATATTTTATTTTATAAATTAATTAAAGTAACTTTTAATTTATCAATTATTAAAATATCATTATAAATGTGTATTATGTTGATTTATAAAATAAAAAGGTCTTAGTAAAAAATTATGATTTAAATGATTTGAATCGAACCGAATTGAAGTTAATTGACTAGTTTCATTTCAATTTGTAAAATAATTATTTTGTACTATTTTCAAATTAATAATGATTATCTGAAATTTGATAATTTTAAATTTATATTTGATTAAGTATGTATAATATAATATTTTTAAGTGTAAATATCAAATATGGTATTATAATTTTATAAATATTAACATTTTACCTAAAATACATAATATTTTAAATTTGGTATGTTGTTATATCGGTTACAAAATATTAAAAATTTATGAAATTTGGTTTATAGAATATTTATAATATATGTATCCATATTGATATTTAATATAAATTTATTACACTGCTAGGTGTAAACTGTAATTAATTTATTGAATTAAAAAGTCATTTAACTGAAATAAGATCTAGTTTTAAAATATTAAATTTCATAATATTTTTGAGTATTTTAATTTTTCAATATGTTTATTATTTATTTTTTGAATTATTTATTATAGTGCATTTGAATTATTATTATTATTATTATACAATTTTAATGCTATTTTCTAAATTTTACTTCTTTTTATGTATTTCTAAAAATAGAATTCAGAGTTATACAATTATTATTATACAATGAGTTCTGAAACAATGGTGGAGCAGCTGCACACACATTGATTCCTTCTCAAAGAAGTACACAATGCTGTCCATCAGAAATGACATTTTATGTAATTCCTAAAAGAGGATCATTTCACTTTGTAAAGTAATGTCTGTAACCAAACCATGACAAACGTTCTACGTTGCATACAACTAGACTATAAAGATTACCATATAATCTCAGTAGTAGAAATGTCTCCTTCGAACCCTCTTTTTGCTCATCATAGGCGCCTCTCCACTCCCCGGAAATTCCCATTTCACAACATCTCCGTCCCACGAAGAGCTTATAAGTGTCGGGTAATGCGGATGCCAATTACAGTCTCTTACAGGTGAGCTATGGTGTTTTAACACTGCCACTTTATCTCCACTTACCTAGTAAATAGATTATGATTTCCAAGATTTTGTCGACAAATGAACAATAAAGAGATTCAGCTACCAAACCACACACAAACTTATATATACTGATACACTTTTCATGTGATTATGAGGAGGATTGAGCCATTACCAAGTCATATATGTAGACGGAACTGTCGCTGGATCCTGTGTAAATGTACTTTTGGCCAGTGCTGTAAAACGAAAGAAGCCAACACAGAGGATTACAGAAATTATGTTAAGAGAACTCTTCTTTGTCAGGCTTGAGACAGTATCGAACTTAAAGGAGACTGACCTATGGATTGGAGAGAAGTAACAACGAATGAGAGTACGCAACACTGAGTGACCTTTATATGTCGACACTGACTGATCCAAAGGGTGCTTTAGATCTCTTGCCACAGTAGGGTAATCCATCCATCTGTAGTCCCATTCATAGTTTCTGTGCATCTCAAGCCTGTAAAAGGAAAATTAAACTAGAACAATCAGCTTCATCTATGAATTCCTTTTGATGCATTAACTACAAATTGCTACAACTGTATCACTTAAGCTACATGCCAAAGATTGTTACTTTGCAGGTGGGCTTGAGGACATCTTTCTGATATCCCACAGTTTGATGGTTTGGTCTTTGCCATTTGATATGAAATGGCGACCATCTCCACGACTATCGATAAATGTAACACCTTCGAGATGTCCCACCAGAACACCAGCTGGCTTATCTCTCCCAATAAAACAACGTCTATCCCACACCTATTCGTGTAATGAATTTGAACAGGATCCTCTTACAAATTTTCTAATAAAAGCAAGAAGTTTATTGTACTTTGCTATACAAAAAATACCTTGCATAGACTATCATCACTTCCAGATAAAATCAGGTTTCCACTTTCATCGGCAAAGCACACGGTATTGACATCAGACTGCAGCAACAGAGACAATGATATCAGTATTCACAGGCAGAGTTCTGAAGAGAAATTGACTCAACATTTCCAATTTTCGTGATATCTAATAGTTAATACTTACAATTATGTAAAAGAAAGGAATGAATGTATAGCAGAAAAACCAAAAAAGAAACGGCTTTACCGTGTGTGCAGCAGCCCGGAGTGAAACTCGATTTGCTTCAAGATCATAAACATAAATGGAATCATCACTGCTCCCAGCAACAAGTTCTCGTCCATCGGTTGAAAATTTTACAGAGAAGATTCCAAAGGAGTATCCTCCATCTTCACCAGAAGAGAAGTTCAATCCATCATGGATCTCCTGCAATAGACAAATTAAACACCAGTAAGAAGATGAGGAAAAGACGAAGAAAGCAAAAAGAACAAGCAGAAACACCAGTCATTCTAATATTTTTGTCACTAACAAACAGTGTGAGTTCATACCGTTACATTTGCATGAGACTCGGTTGTACCAGAACCAACATCGACGATGTGAACAATAGGTGTCATGCTTGCATAAACCTGCCATTTTATTTGGAAAATGAATGGTTTCTAAACGAAGTCAAAAATCTGCATTTAAAACCATATGGGAAGTTGTTTCCATCAAACATGAATAAGTAGCTGAAGATATAAAAACTTTACCAGATTTCGCTGATCAGGGGATAGAGAAGTATCAGTAACAGTCCATCGTAAGCTTTTTGCAAGAATATCCTTTTGAACTTTCCAACCCTTCTCAACATTGTAAATCCGGATATGGCAACCCTGAACAAGAAAAGGTTTAATCAAGAACGCAAGCAGAAAATGCTTAACAACTTAGGAAACTACGGTGACCTCCTCCCTCGATGAAGTAAAATTTTGCAAACAAAAGTAAGACACTTCGATAACACAAGCGTAGAGATGCATTATCTGCTTCATAACATGATAAATACTAGTGACTCTGATTAACTTACCTGAAACCCTGCAACAAAGAGAGAACCATCAGTTGAAAACTGAGAGACATATGCCCGGCTGTTCATTTGATCTACAAGCCAAGGACCCTTTACAGGCAAATATCTGCTTAGCATATGGCAACAATCAGCGGCAGAAAACCTTCCTCTTCCAGAGAAATTACTTTCTCGCCCAGCCAACATTTTGACAGTAGACACAGGTAACGAGTGTCTCCCAGGGACTACACGGCTAAACCGCTGCTGAGGACTAGATTTCAATTTAGTGATCTGACTGATTTCGTGGTCTAAATCTGCCAAATGTACACTTGATCTGTGACTACTACTACTACTACTACTAATACTACTACCAACTCCACCAAAGTCTTTTTCAGTATCACAAAGATCGGATTCAATCTCAAGTCTACTCATTGCATATCCCATTTCATCAGCAGCAAACTCACTCAGCATTATAGCAGATAGCCACCATCTGTATTCTCTTGAACCACAGTTTCATTCACACTTTTCTTGGACCATAGCTTGCCTGCGAAAGCAAGAGTAAATGTTTCAAGTTTCATCAATAACATATTCATACATCGAGGAGAAAAAGGATTAAAACCCTTTTTGCCATTTCAACCCAATAATATATCAATCGACTGTCAGCATACAACAACTTCATCAGTCATCAAAGACAATGGAAATAGAACAAAGCCATAATTCCAAAAATAAAAAAACAACGTCAGCGAGGAAGCAAATTCTAAAAGATTCAACGCACAGAAACAGCATCAAACCCAAATATCCCAGAAACGAATTGTATATGCACGAAAGTTGAGAAATTTATGAGAACTCAAAAACAGCATCACTCCAAAATTGAGAAATTTATGAGAGCTACGACCCCTTAATCAGATCGCGAGTTGTACAAAAAACAAAAACAAAAAGTTCAGATTTTTAGCTAAGATTACCCGTACGAAGAGACAATTGGTAACAGTACACAAATGCTCTTTTTCCCTTTGAATTTCTCGGAAAAGCTTTCGCCTTTTCAATAAAATTATGAGCGGATATGGTTTGTGTTGCCACGTTTGACTTTGTACCTATAGAAGTGTGAGGTCATTCCAAAATCATTGTTATGATAAAATTGATTACTATAACATTTAAACTCAATTATATTCAATTAAGAGTTTTAATTATTCAAATCTCTTTTGTAACCTGCCACGTTTGCATTATTTTTTTTTGTTGTCACAACATACGCATACCGATCCAATATTCTGATATTTTCATATAAAAATTTAACCGCTCCACTGCCAGTCACACAGATACATCGTCTTTCTCCACCGCGCTAACTGTCTCTCCTCAATCTCGACCTCAATCGAATTCAAATCGCCAACAACGCTTTAACAATTTCAGAGACAACCAATGATTCAACAATCGTAGCAGAGGCGGTCGAGAAAATTACTCATTCAATCAACGCCAGCCATGGGGTTCACAAACATTTTGGCCATCACCGTCGCCCCCACCCTTCTGGCCCCAATATTCGATGTGGCCTAATCCCTTGCAAGGTCAATTCACACCTACTGCTACTACATCACGTCAACCATAAGCTCATCTTGTCGGTTACCAGCCTCCGATGAATTTTTCTCAAGCATACACATCGGAAGCAATAGCTGAACCCGGTTCCTTAGACTGGTACATGGACCCGGGCGCATCAGCTCATCTCGCAGATAATTCAGATATCCTCCAATCTACTCTTAAACATAACACCAACAAATCAGTCATATTGGATAACGGTTCAACCATTCCGGTTTCTTCCATTGGCTCCACCACCATTGAAACATCCACTCGATCTTTATCTCTTAAAGATGTGCTTGTCACTCCCAAAATTGTTAAAAACTTAATATCTGTTCGTAAATTCACGAAAGATAATTGGTGTTATGTCGAATTTGATCCTTTTGGTTTTATTGTGAAGGATCTTCAAAGCCGGAAGCCTCTGCTCCGCTGTGAAAGTTCCGGTGATCTATACTTTCTTCCTACTTCATTCAATAAAACACCAGCTCCTTCACCAGCCCTTTTAGCTTCTACTCCAGCTCTTTGGCACAAGAGACTTGGCCACACAAACCATTCTGCTCTTCGGTCTATTTTTTCCTCACATCCATCATTATGTAATAACAACCAAGTTTCTATTCCATGTAACCTTGTCATCTTGGAAAATCAATAAAACTTCTTTTTAATGTTTCTCAAACTCGTGTTACTAAGCCTTTTGAGATAGTCCACTCGTATTTATGGACTTCTCCTATATCAAGTATGAGTGGCATTCGATATTATGTTCTTTTCCTTGATCATTTCACACACTTTCTCTGGGTTTATCCTCTTCGACGCAAAAGTGATGTTTTCTCAAAATTTATTCATTTTACTGCCTATGCCGACAACCAATTTCAAACTAAAATGAAAAGCTTTCAATGTGACAATGGCGGTGAGTTTAATAACAATGAATTCCATAGCTATTTTGCTAAAAAATGGAATCAATGTTCGTTTCTCATGTCCTCATACTTATCAACAAAATAGGAAGTCCGAAAAAATGATCCGCACAATAAATAATGCGATTCGCACACTCCTCTTCCAAGCTCGTCCAAAATGTGTTTTTACAAGGTAATCTCGAAGAGACGGTTTATATGCATCAGCCACCTGGCTTTGTGAATAAGGAATTCCCCAGCCATGTTTGTAAACTTCAAAAGGCGATTTATGGATTAAAACAAGCACCACGTGCCTGGAATTCAAGATTTACTTCGTTAATCACAAAAATGGGATTCGTAACCAGCAAAGCATATTCGTCGTTGTTTGTCTTTAGACATTGAGATAATTACGCTTATCTTCTTCTTTACGTTGATGATATTATCTTGACAACATCATCCACTTCTCTTCTCCAACGGGTAATAGCTAAACTCAAATCCGAGTTCCCAATGACTGATTTGGGCCAACTAAAACATTTTTTGGGCATTAAAGTTGACTTCAACGCATAAGGTCTATTTCTAAATCAGTCGCTTTATGCTCAAGAAATCATCGAACGTGCGGGCATGAAAGAGTGCAAGCCTCTTGCGACACCAGTTGATCTCAAATCTAAATTATCAGTATCTGACGGTGATCCAGTTTGCGATCCAACCTTTTATCGAAGCCTTGCTGGTGCTCTTCAATACCTCACATTCACACGACCAGACATTTCATATGCAATCCATCAGGTTTGTCTATATATGCACGACTCGCGCCAACCTCATCTTCATGCCCTTAAACGAATAATTAGATACCTCAAAGGAATCCTAACTCACGAGATTCAAATGATCAAGGGTCAAATAGATGGTCTTACGACTTACTCCGATGCCGATTGGATAGGTTGTCCGGATACTAGACGCTCAACATCTGGGTTATGTATCTTTCTTGGTTCAAACCTTGTTTCTTGGTCTGCTAAACGGCAACCAACCGTTTCACGTTCTAGCTCTGAGGCTGAATACAAAGGGGTCGCAAATGCAGTTGCTGAATTGACATGGTTTTGTAATCTCATGCTTGAACTTCATCGTCCAATCTCCAAGGCTTCGATCGGTACTACGACAACATTAGCTCCGTCTACTTGTCCACAAATCCGGTCAAATACCAACGGACAAAGCATATAGAGTTGGACATTCATTTTGTACGTGAGAAGGTGGCTATTGGGCAAGTTCGTGTAATTCATGTACCATCCTCTCTCCAATATGCTGATATTTTTACAAATGGTCTTCCGTCGTCCCTGCACAACGAGTTTCGTACCAGTCTCAGTGTCCAGAAATCCGACGCTTTGATTGAAGGAGGGTGATAGAATAATTCTGATTTATTATAGATATTTGGTAGATTTTCTGTTTGTAACAATTTCCTAATTTTATGTAACAACTTTTATTTTATACAGCCATGTAAATCACTGAATGAAATCAATGGGCAAATTACCTTCACTTTCATTACGTACGTATGTATACATTTAGATGAAGTTAGGGTTTCAAACTCACTGGTACGTAGAACTGGGCACAACATGATGTGACCCAAAGAACAAAACAGTAGTCTGAAACTCTCTGCCCTCATGCACATATACACACAATGGAATGTACTATCTAAACTATTTATATCTAATCCAAAATTTCTCCTGACACTAATAAAGGTAGACAAACACAAGACTATAATCAGAAGAGTAAACCATCAAAAGAGTAAACAAAACAAAGCTCATCATTACAAAACATGATTCCAGGTAATAATTAAGTACATCAACCATAAAAGCAAGTATGAAAATCTGTTGCTAACATACAATATACACGCACGAGAAATCTAATAAAATAAGCGTAATTCACAATAATAGTATTTTAAAAAAATTTTGTTTTAAATATTTTAAAAATAACACGAATTTAATAATAAAATATTCTAAAACTTTTTTAATAAGAAAAATAAATTCTTAATTTAAAAAATCTAAATATAATATTTTAATTATATTTATGATAAATATGTATTTTTAAAAAAAAATTAAACTAATTTATGCTATTTTGGAATTTTAAATTTAAAATACTAAATTTACAATAAAAATTTTAAATAGTGTTATTTTAAAATATTACTCAAAATAAACCCAAAGAGAATGAAAAGTCTAATAAAATAATTTATCAAATTCTTGTGTCAATTTTTTGTCAATTTAAATCAATCTTTTGATGTTCAAAGATAAAATTATAATTTGGTTTAGTGAAATTTCCAAATTTTGATTTAGGTAATAATACCCTAAAATAGTATCATTTTAAATTTATCTTCCAAATTTAGCATATTAAAAATAAAATTTCAAAAATACCAGAAATTATTATGTAAAAATAATTATTTACTTTAAATAAACTATACATAAAATTAAAACATAATGTTTGGGTTTAATTTTTTTAATTTAGGGTTTAAAATTTTTTATTAAATTTTTTTTAATTATTTTAATATTAAATTTGTGCTATTTAATTATTTTTGTGTTTTATTTTCTAGTTATCCATTATTTTTAGAATATTTTGTAAACAATAATTTTCAAATTTAATGAAATCAGGCAAAAAAAAAATATTTTAGCACAAATTTAAATTTCTAATAATAGCACAAATTTAATATTAAAAATGCATTAAAACTATATTTTCATAGAAAAAATTAAATCCTAAATTGAAAAAATGAACTCAAATATAATATTTTAAATTTATGTATAATTTATTTATAGTAAATATATTTTTATATAATTATTTGTACTATTTTTAAGAGTTTAATTTTAAAATACTAGATTTAGAAAAATAACTTTTAAAAGTATTATTTTATGGTATTATTCTATTTACAATATATGACATTACTTATTAATTTGATTAGAAAAACAATGTATTTTATTAAACTAACCAAAAAATATTATCAAATTTTTAAAAAATAATTATTTTTATTTTTGAATTTACATATATAATTAATATTAAAATAATTTCAAATAAAATTTAAAATTATATAAATATTTAATTTATATTTATTAATAAATAATATTATATAATTTATGAATATTTTTAAACACCTTATAAATCTACCCTATAAATCTAGTGTATTATTAAATGTCAACAAACACACCATTTAATGTCAACATACAATTATTACATAATCTTAAAATTTATAAACAACCAGCCAGCTATGCATAACAGCCGGTCAGCTAGCTGCCATCTGTATACCAATATTTACGAGTTTATAACTTCGATTCCACTGAGAAGGAGAAAACGGAAAAAGCAAAAACACACTAGAATAGAAATGGATTCAGACTCTGTTCTTGCTGCTTCCCCTCGGCTTCCAGTAATCGATTTCTCAGACCAAACCCTAAAACCAGGAAGCTCAATATGGGTTAAGGTGAGGACTGATGTTCGTAAAGCTTTAGAAGACTATGGCTGTTTTGAAGCTACCTTTAGTAAAGTTTCTATGGAGCTTAAGAACTCTGTGTTTGAAGCCATGGAAGAGCTTTTCGATTTGCCAGTTCAAACCAAACAGAGAAACGTGTCTTCGAAACCTTTCCATGGATATCTTTGTCATGATCTTTACGAGAGTTTGGGGATCGATGATTCATATGATATTGAGAAAGTCAACGAGTTTGCTCAACAGTTATGGCCTGATCATGGAAACAAGAGTATTAGGTAATAATCAAATCATCTTAATAAACACAAATGTTTAACGTTTTGTTTCTTGTGGGTTTGTTTGATCAATTCCAAAAGTATAGTTTTGTTCGTTTGGTCGCCGGAGGCCACTGCGGCTGCGGTCAACATTGCGGTTGTGGTTGCACTAGATACTGTTCATTTGTCAGTCGCCGGCGGTTGCGGTTGCGGTTGCGGTTGCGGTTGATCACATATTTTTAGTCGCACCGCTGTTTAATCACCAGTCGAAAAAATTGCGATGCAGAACGAACTGCTGCGTCTAGCACAAGTAACTGCGCCAGCTAAACGAACAACAATCTGTCGTAGCCGCAAATACAGGTTCCTATTTCAACTGCAGTCGAATGCGGATGCGGGTACGGTCAACACTGCGGTTGTGGTTGTGGCAGATGTTGTTCGTTTGTCTGTCGTCGGCGGTTGTGGTTGCGGTTGATCGTATATTTTTAGTCGCACTGGTCGAAAAAATTGCAATGCAATACTACGTAGCGTCTGACCGTTGCGTCTGCGGCATGTACCTATGATAAATAAACGAACAACAATCTATCGTAACCGCAACTGCAGCTTCCTGCGGTTGACAAACGACTATAATCTATATGTTTTTCATTAACTACAAACCATTTTGTGTTGAAATAGTGAGGCGATCAATAAGTTTTCAAAGCAATTATCAGAAGTGGATGTGATGGTGAGAAGAATGATAATGGAGAGTTTTGGGGTAGAGAAATACATTGATGAACATCTTAATTCCACAAATTACCTTTTTCGAGTTATGAAGTATACATCACCTCTTGATGATGATGATGATGATGTTGAAGAGATAAAGTTAGGTTTACGTGCTCATACCGACAAGAACATCATTACAATACTTCATCAGTATGAAGTTGATGGTTTAGAAGTGCAAACCAAAGATGAAAATTGGATCAAAGTCAAACCTCGTAAAGATTCTTTCCTCGTTATGGTTGGAGATTCTTTATGTGTAAGTTTTCAACTTACGTTTCCTACAAGTCACAATCAGAGAATGTTTACTAACATATGATGATGATGATGATGTTGCAGGCAATTTTAAATGGTCGATTGTCTTCTCCACATCATCGAGTAAAGATGATGGAAAAGAAAAGATATTCGAGTGCATTGTTCTCGATTCCAAAAACAGGAGTTATCATAGATTCACCACAAGAACTTGTCGATGAAGAGCATCCACGTCTGTACAAACCCTTTGAATATAACAATTTTCTTCACTTCCTTCAGTCAGAAGCTGGTCGTAGAGCTCAATCTGCTCTCCGTACCTTCTCTGGCCTCTGAATCATTTCTCAATGTCATGAATTGACTTCATGTTTGATGCTTTGTAGTTTGTACCCATCCCAACTCTTCTAAGCTTAAATTGCTATTTTATGTTTGTTTTCATATGCATATGCTTATACAACATAATACACCATGCACAAATGATCACCAATTGTTGTATCTCGGTTCTTGAATTAGAACGTATGAGATCAACTTCTGATGCTTTTGTAATCGAGTAGAAAATAAGAGAGAACACAGAGGTTTATATATTTAATTAATAAACTTTGAGAGAGTATCTCCAAAGTATTAAAATCTGCTCTTCTCATTTAAGGTGCGAGCCTCTCTTTTTATATTATTTTCATCTTGTCTAATTTTCAACATAATAATCGTTATTTGCCATAAATACTCATAAATGTCCATTAATGCCTATCCTAGAAAAGCTCGATGCCGCCCTCGACAGTTGGTGAGATCGGACGTGTCGCTGAAATGTTCGGCGGCTCCTCTGTAATGGTGCATCTACTCCATATTAAATCTTCGGCATGATGGTAACCAAAGAATTGATGTCTAGATTTGAATTAACTAGCAACAGAAGAAGCAGTAAGAGTGTTATTACCTGCATCCAAGCATCGTCTCTAAAATGTTCTAGAGAATGCTCCGGAGATGAGATGGGAGGTGGAAGAGGATGAATTAACTTAGGAACAACCACCAATCCTCTGCCAACCACTAATACTTCAAGCAGGAGCACATAGGTGTGGAGCACATAGGTGTATTACCATAATAAATCCATTAGAACAAGGGATCCAGCATCCATTGTTATGGGCCTTTCGATCTTCTCGATCTGTTCCACTGAACTGGTTGACCTCCCAATTCCACCATGCATTCATATAACTTTATTCTCGATGAGAGCAGAAAGGGGAAGATAATTGAAAAGCTGATTGAATCTTGTCCATGCCCAGATCCCATCATTCTCTCCCTTGTGTAACTACATAGAGCAGGCTTAGTCGAAGCAGAAAAGTCTACAACAAAGAAAATGCATATTCTCTGCAGAGAAGTATGTACCAGTCTTTCTATGCACTCAAGACGGAAACCAAATAGTGCATTAATATTATCAGCCTCGTGATTTCCACGAATCAAGTGAACATTCTCTGGATATTCAATCTGCACAGAAATGTCTCAGACTTAGTTAAACTAAGAAGCACGATTTGAGTGACACTAGTAATATGGGTGATGTGAAATAGGCACCATCTTGCCTTCAATGCAAGCAGCAGAGTTGTAGTCTCCAGGCTGTGTTGCCCCCGGTCAACATAATCTCCCAAAAATAAATAGGCAATATACCTGAGGTAAATAGGTTTCAGTCTTACGTAATATATGAGTTGCTGTAAATAAACTAAGAAATTTTTTTCTCATAAACATTTCATCGAACACATGATTCAATTCACATTCCAATGATGCAAATTTCGACAAATATAAAACTACACAATACGATTTCTACAGTCATTATTGGAATTGTATAATTTCGTAACCAATAAATTAAAAGATTCAGAACCACTTACTCTCATAGATATTTCATCGAACACATGGTGTTCAATTCTCAATTCGCATTCCAATTATGCAAATTTTGGCAAATATACGACTACTAAAACAATTCCTACACTAATTATTGGAACTCAACAATTTGGTAAACAATTTCATAAACACTTTATACAATTTTCATAAACACTTTCAACAATTTTCTAATCAGGAAGAAATACCCCATTGTCGCCAACCTCAGTTGATTTCGATATGGATTCAAACCTTAATCACTCCATATCATTATATACACGTGTTCAAAACCAGTTATACAAAAATCAATACATAAATGAAACGCCACGTCAACAACGAAGAATCAAGTACATAGAGTGGCATGCTTGTAGATTTACACAAGACTCTCAGGGTAAAAACGTGATTCCAATAAAAGCCAACATAAGATTTCGTTTGGTCGTGGCGACATTAGATTAAAAGCATTATATTACATTTGAAATGAGGCCGTTGCTTTTCAAATCTAACCAAAAAAGACAAATTTCAAAACCCATAAATCAATTATTAAATCAAATAAAAAAATATGAAAAAACAAACCTTTTCCAACTTCAAAATCAAAATCGCTCATTCTCTTCCAAAGAGAAAGAACGAAGCACAGAGTCCAGAGAGAGGCTACAGAATCTTCATTGTTCAACAAAATTCGAGTGATCATTCGTCTGTAGGTAGTTTCTAAGTTTTAAGAGCAATGACGGGGCTTGTGATGGTGACTAAAACCGGAGGTTGTGGCGGGGGAAAAGGAGGGAGAGGGGGAAAGCGAAAATCAACGGAGGAGGAAGAAGAAGAAGAAGAGGAGGAGGAGCAGAATCATCAACTGTCTCTTGTTGAGTTTCTTTTGACGGCATTGCGGAAATCAGTGGTATCTTGCCGTGTGGACAACCGACAAGACGACGGAGGAGGAGGAGGAGGAGAGATCTCTTCCTCCACTGTTCATCATATGGAGATTGGATGGCCAACAAACGTTCGACATATCACTCATGTGACATTCGATCGATTCCATGGCTTTCTCGGTCTCCCACACGAGCTTCAAGTTGAGATCCCATGTCGAGTACCCAGTGCAAGGTAACTATTGGAATATTTTAAAGTGATTTTATAAGCAAAATTTACATTCCCAAAAGCTTAGATTCTCTAATAATCGCAGCGTGAGGGTTTTTGGTGTCTCGGCGGAATCAATGCAATGTTCTTATGACGAGAAAGGAAACAGTGTCCCAACTATTTTATTACTAATGCAGCAAAGTCTATATTCTCAAGAAGGTCTCAAGGTAATGGAAATGGAAGTTAAATTGAGAATTTTTGGAGAGACAAGTTTTGAATTGAACCTTTTTTGTTGTTTTTGTCTGGATAAATAAATAGGCAGAAGGAATTTTCAGGATAAACCCTGAGAACAGCCAAGAGGAACATGTAAGAGACCAACTAAACAGAGGTATTGTTCCAGAGAACATTGATGTACATTGCTTAGCTGGTCTTATAAAAGCTTGGTTTAGAGAGTTACCTTGTGGAGTGCTCGATGGACTTTCTCCTGAGGAAGTTCTCAATTGCAACACTGAGGATGAATCTGTTCAACTCATAAAACAGCTGAAACCAACTGAGTCTGCTTTGCTCAATTGGGCTGTTGATCTTATGGCTGATGTTGTTGAGGAAGAAGAGTCCAACAAAATGAATGCAAGGAATATAGCCATGGTTTTTGCTCCTAATATGACTCAGGTTAAACAAACATAAACTTGCTATCTTCAGTATCACCTAGTGGTTTTAGAATCACTGAAGTTACTGATTCTCTGCTCACTTTTTTCTCCCTCTAGATGACAGATCCATTAACGGCTCTTATGCATGCTGTTCAAGTGATGAACTTGCTTAAGACTCTCATCACAAAGACACTAGCTGAACGCGAAGACACTGCATCTGGATCAGAAGGATATTCTCCATCCCATTCATCCAATTCCCAAACTGATTCTGATTCTGACAATGCACAAGATATGGAAGTCAGCTGTGAATCACAAGGCACATATTCAGAATGCGGAGAAGATATAGACCAACAAGAACATCTCAGCCGCCGCTCTACCCACGAAGATGAAAACAGATCATCATTAAGCTCGATAGAGAAATGCTTCTTGAGTCATCTCAACAACACTGCTAGAGTTTCAAACACCAATATCTCTGAAGACTGGAGCTCGAAATGCTCTCCACTTGTATCACTCACAGACAACAAAAACAACAGTTTGAGCTCAAACACAAGCTATAGAGAGATAAAGGAAATGATCATTTAATTCAAGCCTGGTCTGCATTTTCCACGTTTTCAACCTCATTTCTTTGTAGGTTTCCTCCTTTTTATGTTCATTTTGCTGCAGAGAGCAAGCAACAAGAAAGAAAACTTGTTGTATCTGTAAATCAATACAGAGATTATTGTCCAACTTGTTAGGGTCTTTAGAGATTGTTAGTGAGAAGTCTGATTAGGGTTCAAAATGGGCTGAACCTGTCTTGACTTTTGTTGTTGTTGTCCCTCTCCATGTTTGTGTGTTTCCTGTTTGTGTTTGTTGTGCTTTTTGATTAATATGTTCTCTCTCTCTCTCTTTGATTTCATACATTGACTCTTTCTTTTCGACACAACATCAGATCATCAAAAGTTTGAGCAGAAAAATCCAATGAAATTAATGTTAATAAATCATTAAAATGTCTACAAGAATTTCAATGATACAAATAAATTACAAATTGTTATTTGCAGGAAAAAAATGGAAAAAAAAAAAGATAAGGAAGTTACAGCTTTTGAGTTGATGGGAAATTTTTTGACCCACAATAAGATTTGGATTATGCACACATGGCCACCATTCAAGATCGGTCCAAATCTTGAATCGGGTCAACCCATTAGCCTGACTTTATGTTTCTTCGTTAAGTTGAAGAGAGACAATTGGTTCAGAGTTTTAGGAGTTTAAGGAACTAATATGTTGGCCATTGTTGTTGTTGTTGTCTCTCTTGAGCTGGACTTTCAATTTCTTACCACCTAAATGGCGACCATTCATCACATTAATAGCGTTCTGAGCGGCTTCTTGAGAGTCATAACTAACAAAACCTGCAACAACAACAAGATGATGCGTTCTTTCTACTTCTACAATGACCAATATTGAGTAGAAGAAGCCAGACAAAAAAAAAGAGCTTTACCAAAACATTTGCTTACACCAGTTGCTTTGTCTACGAAAACCTTGGCGCTAAGAACAATACCGAAAGGTTGAAATGCAGCGGCGAGTTCTTGATCCCCAAATTCCCGAGGTATGTTATAGATAAACAGATTTGCACCTTCTGGACCTGAAGCGTCAGAATAATGTTTCATGTCTAAAGGGATGGGAGAAGAAAAGAGAAGTTAAGGTTTTGACATTGACCTTCGGTTTGAACCACGGAACTCAAACCAATGCCTAAAGGTGTTGACCCGCCGCTGTTGACAATGCCAGGTGATATGGATCCAGGAGAAGTACTTATAGGGCGATGACTCATGATTCCTCTAGGATAAGCCAATGGATAAGGGAGACCTTTTACAGTGGGATAACCGGTGCCCAAGTAAGTTGCAGGAGACGTAGGAATGTTTCTACGGGCCAAACGAGGTGGCACAGAATCAGGCGAGGTCCCTTGCAACGCGTTGTTATTACCTTGGTTTGGTTGTGCAATCATATTGGGAAATGCAGCTTGGTTTTGGATTGGTGGTAGCATGTAACCGTAAGTTCCAGGAGCCTGCTACAGAAATGGAAAAAAGGGAAAATCTACTTTAACTACAAGGTGGATGAAGCAAATCTTATAAGCAAACATTAGGCTTGCTTACATGATAACCATATCCATTATACGGTGGAAGATAACTCATGGGTAATGGTCCAAACAATGAAGGATTCGTTGGATCAGCATTAGCTAGTCGAGCGATGTGAGATTGAGCCTTTTGAAGTCTTCTTGTGTGTTTTTCTCGTTCTGTATCTGCCCATTTGACAACTAAAGGAATAGCCGAACCCTATAAAGAAACAATAGAGAAAATGATGATATTGTCACACTAGCAAAACAAAGCTTTCAAACTAGGAAAAGCAATCACCTCCATTTTATGTTTTCCGTTGATAGATTCCATGGCAGAAACAGCTTGTTCTTTTGTCTCATACTTGAGAAAAGCACAGCCTAACAAAAAAAGGGTTAAAACTTGATGAATTGAAATGGAAACCAAAGATCACAAAGAAAAAAAGACAGACCACAGAGATGGATTTAAACCTTTGCTTGTTTGTTGAGCACCTCTTAGAATTTGTAGATCCTTTATAGTCCCGTACTTGGAGAATAAAGATAGAACTTCAGCTTCAGTGACATTCTTTGGAAGCATACCGACGAAAAGCTTGTACTCTAGATTGTAACAATACATCCATCAATTGATGATACAAAGCTTGTAAAATAGAGAATCAATTCACATACAGAAGCAGTTGAAATAGCGTTACCTAGCCTTTCCAATTCGCCATCTGCATACTTTACTTGCAATAAACTGGATGCCTGAGCAAACATATAAAACAATTAGTTAGTTAACCATCTAAGCTTGTTAAGCATCCCATAGGTTACACACAAAAGGCCAGAGAAATCGAAATTAACCACTGTCCAAGTTGGTCAAAACACACAAACCGCACTTCTAATGTTGCAGTTTTGTGAGAGAGTGTTTTTTTTTTCTTATGCCAAGATTTTTCAGGTTACCATATGAAGCAATGATCAAAGTAACACTTTGCTTAGACTTAAGAACGAAACGAAAATGTTTCTCTTGTGTTAACCAGAGCCTGATGATCTCAATCAACAAATGTAACAGCTGTACAGTTGATTCAGTTTCTTGGGTTTGAAGAAATCAATTCTGAAAACAATGTCATACGAATTTAACAAAGCTGACACTCAAATTTGAAAGATTCGAGCAAAGGAAATTGATGTTCAATCATTTGTGCGAATGTGACACATTTATACAAATCATAATTTGCCAATTCTTGAACCAAAAGAAGTACAATAATGCAGTTCGAAAAATGAGAAGAAAAAAACATCACGAGATTCTAAACCCTGAATTGAAAAACTATGCAATGGTAAATTCAATAATTAAGAACTAACAGAAGAATCAATCAATCAAATTCAAGCATTTGAAGAAAAGAAAATTTCAGAAATTAAAAAAAATTACCCCAGGCAAAGTCTTCTTGTTATGGAAAGCATTGACCAACTTATCTGCTTCTTCTCTCGATGGACATAGAAGAAAACAACATCCTAAATCGGGAGAGAACAAAAATTAGGGTTTAGAAATTCAAATAAATCTCGAGGAATCATGCAAATCAAACCTCACATTCTTGAATAATAAACTTCAAAAAATCGAAAAATCTCAAATTCAAAGAATAAGAAGTAGAAGATGAGGGACACAAAGAGGCGTGAAGAGGAAGAAAAAGAAACCTCGAGAGGCGCGTGTAATTTTGTCCTTGATGATATTAACCTCGTCGACAACAGCGAACTCTTGAAACAATGTAAGGAGTTGAGATTCCGACATTTGTTTGGGAACTTGTCCGACGAAAAGCTTAACGCTCTCTTCTTCTTCTTCTTCTTCTTCATTATTCTCCCTATTCTCCTCCTTCGTTTCCGCCATTGTTGTCTCCGTCTCTCTTGACAAATGGTCGTCTTCCTCTTTCTATCTCTCCTGTCTTCGTCGTCTTCTCCTTCTCTCCTCTGAGTTTTCTCTCTCTGAAAATTTTCGTTGTTTCTAAAAAATATTCATTGAAACGAGGAAAAAAGAAAAGAAAATCAATTATGAAGGAGAGGAAGAAAATGGTGGAAATTGAAGTAGGGAATTAAATTAAATGCTGACCAAAAAAGGCCTTTCTGTTACTACTAATTTACGAGTTTGCCATTACAGCTGTACAAAGAGGGAAAGAATGCGAGGAAACACTATTGTTTTGTCTCGTTATTAAATTACTAAATTACCCTCCCATTCTACCCGCGCTTTCTTTTTTCCTTTATCCATTTTTTTTCTTTTTAAATTCATAATGTGTTGACTTTTTGTAGTCAAATTTCTATTGTTTAGTTAAAAAAAGGAAAGCTGACAGTTTGTAAATTATCAATTTCTAATTAGACTGAGATTTCCAAAACCTCTTATTTGTTTTTTGGTGTGTGTTAGAATTGAATAATTAAAAATAAACAAATATTTTTAAACTACTAGTTTTTACATCATAAATCTTAAATCTAAATAAAGTGATTATGCAATTTACGCAACCATATATAATGGTTATGTTCGTTTGTACCCGCAGGTTTCTACGGTTGCAGTTGCGACAGATTGTTGTTCGTTTATTTGTCACAGGTACGTACGGCATACGCAGTGATCAAACGTTGCGTCTTACGTCGCAATTTTTTCGATCGCTGATTAAAATAGCAGTGTGATTAAAAATTTGTGATCAACCATAACTGTAACCGCCGATATCAGACAAACGAACAATATCTACCGCAACCGCATATGTAATATTGATCACAACTACAATCACAATCGTGTGTGACGATTAAACGAACAATACTAATGTATCTACTAATATCAAAATAAAATATATAAAATCAACATCTAATTTTATCATAACACAACAAAGAATTTTTAAATCTTCGCAATTGAAATTCTTGATCAGTGTAACAAACTCTTCGTTACATTTAGTTAATAATAACTTTTATGAATCCAATAATCTATTTTTTATTCATATTACAACTATTTTTACAGTCACTATTTAGCTTAACCAAATTAAAAATGAAAATTTTATCTTAAAAAATTGTTTGTCTTTTTAAAGTCAAAGGAAACTTTCGTAAACATAACTGAACATTTAAATTATATAATAGAAAAGAGTTTGACCGTAGATCTCAAATAACGAAAGAGCCATTGTCAAAGGGCAAAATGGTCAAAAACATAAGAATGGCAAACCCGTAAATAAAAGCTAAGACCGAGGGGCAGCACATAAGCATGACAGACTGTCCCGCCAACGCGACCAGAAAAAAAAAAAATACTCGAGCAGCTCTAACGCCACAAAATTATTTTCTTCTATTTTCGACAAAATAGACCCCTCATTTTATTCCATTTTTTTCATTTAGCCCTACATGTTTTAATGTGCATATTTGTACTTTTAGCTCGATAAAAAACTTTCTCCATTAGGTTTGGATTTACCAACCAGAATCGAAAACTAAAACTCAACCGAATCAAAATCAAGGATTCATGTTCAGTTTTAGATATATCTTATTTGGTTGCTCTTTGCCGGCAGTTGTGACTGCTTTCAAAATTACATTTACGATATATGTTATTTGTTTGTATATCGTTGACGATTGTAATTATGTTTGATCGTAGATTTTTAAGCGCACTGTTATTTTAATCAATGGTAAAAAAGAATTATGACGTAAAACGTAGCGTTTGATCGTTGCAATTGATCGCAGGTAACTATGACAGCTAAACAAACAATAATTTATCGCATGTGCAAAAAATTACGGTTAACAAACGAACAAGATTATATTAGATAATAACCGAATGATTATAATTTCTAATTATTTAATATCCACGGTTCTTGAATATTATTCGAATCAAAATGATAATCGAATGGTATCTAAATAAATTAAATCATATTTATTTAAATTTATTTTTATTATGATTTGGAATTTGTCGTAATAATTTTTTTATAAAACATCTATGGAGATTTAGATGAGTTATATGGATGAAATTAATTTTATGCTTAAATATATAATGCGACAACATATGAAAGTATGATTATCTTCATGAAAATTAGTAATTGAAAGTTCATTTTCTTTTAAAGTAATTCACGGATTTCTTGACTATATCAAAAATTATGTTTTTTATTTAATATTTTGGATTAAATCAAATAATTTAAATACAAAGTAATAACTACCCAAAACATTTAATGTTATTAATCGGTTTAATTCTCAAATACTTATGTCGAATAGAATCCAAACAAAATTAAACCGATTCAACCCAATTTTCTTATATGATTATCAAATTTTTAAATAAAATTGAATATTTTAAAAATTCAATCTGAACCAAACCGAAAAACCGAACGTTGGAACCTAATCTCCAACATTTTGTTCTCTGCAATCAATTTCCACCAAACCAATCTAATATTTTTCTTTTGTGGATAAATTAGTTGATATTCAATTATGAGAAATTTTGTATCCTTCGTGATGGAGACTCGAATGATTATCCGAGTGACTCACACTTGTAATATACAAGTGATTTCGACATAACCCCTACACATATATTTTATATGGATAATTATCATTTCAATTCAATTTATTGCCTATCCAATCTAATTAAAGAAATCTAGCGGTTACATCACCTTAGTGCTTTTTTTTCTATAATAATGTTGATATTCGTTTATCAATCACAAATTCTTATAGTTGCGGATGCAATATATTATTGTTCGTTTAATTATCGCAGTTATATGTGACAAATGCAATGGTCACACGTTGCGTCATGCGTCGCAATTTTTTCGACCATTGATTAAAACAGTTGTACGACTAAAAATATGCGTTCAATCGTAATCGCAGCCGCCGACAACAGACAAATGAACAATATCAACCACAATATTAACCGCAACCATAACCAAAATCGTTTGCGATTATCAAACAAACAAGACTAATAACAAAACTAAGATGCAATGCACACAATTATATATTTAATATATTTTTGTTATAGTTTTACTTTGTGAATTTAATGAATTATGTTTAGCTTATATATTTGTTAATAAATGTTAAATCCTTAAAAAATATTTATGTTGGTTGTGCAAAATAAAAATAAAGATGACAATAAACTCCGATTTGAATTAGTCAAACTGAATTGAAATTAAATAGTTCGTTCGGTTTATTATATGTTGAAATCGATTAGCAATTTTTTGAAATTTTATAAAATTATTTTTTAATTTTTAATATATTTAGATTTTTATTTTAGAATTAATTATATCTAAACTATATTTGGATATGATTGTATATTAAAAATTATGTACTTATATATAATATATTTTTAACCATTAGTTTTTTTATATTTTAACTTATATAATTTTTTTAATAAAATTAAATTTTATTTTTAAATATTAATTTATTAAATTACCAATTATATTATTAGATATTGATTAAAATATAAAAAACTCAATAGATATATAAACTAATAATTGAAAAAACAAATTATCCATTTTAATTTGGCAAACTAAAATAATTACTTAAAACAACAACAAATGGATCATATGTCATATCCACGTAAACATATTATATAGTTTATGCCATATCATATTAGTGGTAATAAATTTATATTTAAAATTATTATATCATATTTGAATAAACATAATTTTATAATTTTATAATTATGTAATTATTTTTAACGATATGTAAACAATTTTTTAGAATTTCATTTCTTTTTAATGTATATTTTAATATATAATAGATAATAACTTTTTGTCATATAATTTTTGTAATTATATATATTTTTTCTAAAATTCATTTCTAATTTATTATATATATTTTTTTTTATTTTTTTGAAAATAAATTTATTTTTAAAGTTATCATGTTATATTTGATAATTTTATTTTTTGAAAATAAATTTATGTTAAAATTGTTATTTTTTTAAAATAAATTTATATTTAAAATTGGTATGTCAAATTTGACTAAGTTCATATCAGATTTGTTTTTAGCTATATTATTTTTTTTAATTACATATATATATTTTTTTTTAAACTTACTTTTTCATCCTATTTTTTTAATTGTTATTTAGATATTGCATTTATTAACTCTTGTGGGAACTGGTCTCTGCCATTTCTTATATGCGTGTGAGTAACGACGTCGCTTCATCACTGATACTCTTCCGTTTATGGCAATCCATTTGATTATTCTAAATGAATCTGGACCATTGGATGAAACCATTTTCATTAAAATTAGGCAAACGAAAAATCGAGCCTCTGGACGTTCTTCTTGGAACTTTCTGAACGATGCCGAGGTAAAGGGTTTTAGATCTTCATCGTTATAGTGTTCGGTATTAATCGTGTTGTTCGGTCTTAGGTTTTATTTATTTGTTTATTTTGATTTTCGCAGGTATTACTGTGATTATTGCGACACTTATCTCACCCACGATTCCGTAAGTCTGAATCCACCTTCTTCTTCTTCTTCTTCTTCCTGTTTGTCTCTTTTCTTGGGTCGTAATTGAGAACTCATGGTCGTCGATGAACTTAAGTTCTGTTGTATTGAAATCGATCTTCCTGGGTGTCAGTGTTAGGTTTTCGAATTTGGATTTCAGTGTATGTTAGTTGGGTATATTCAATGTGTTTTCACATTGGTTCGCTTTCGCTTTGCTCAAGTTATTCGTAAAATGATTGAATACTAGGAATCATAACTATGTGGTGAAGATGATTGATTCTGTTTTTTACGGGTGATTATTAACTCAACTTCTTGCATTTAAACCTTTTTTTCCTCACCATTTCATAATGAAGTTTATCAAAGTGTTATATAGGATTTTGATGCTTTTGTTTGGTTATGAATCGAACATATTGCACTGATTGTACTGTCTTCTCTTAACTATAGAGTTTTATATTGTTTTCTTTTCTCAGCCATCGGTGAGGAAGCAACACAATGCCGGGTACAAACACAAGGTACTTAAAGAATGTACAATATATCAATTTGTGTGTGCTAGGTCCTTTCTTAATTTGTGTTAAGAGTTTGATGATCATCAGGCAAATGTGAGAATATACTATCAGCAATTTGAGGAACAACAAACCCAAAGTCTGATTGATCAGAGAATCAAGGAGCATCTTGGCCAAGCTGCAGCTTTTCAGCAGGTTGGTGCTGTGTTTAATCAGCATATGCTCGCCAGACCTCGCCTTCCTATGATGGCACCACCTGGAAGTATGCCTATGGGTATGCGACCTCCTGTTCTGCCCAGACCGATGATGCCTGGTCAAGGTAACTTCTGTTACTAGAATAATATCTTGCTTGCTGTGCCGATTTGCAATATAAAGGTTTTGGAAATCAATCCCAAATTATAATTTCATAGTAATCCTTACAAAAAGATGAAATAGAATGTTATTTATAACTTCATCCATAAAGGTGATTTGAGTAACGTTTACATGCTACAACACTTTGGTTAAATTAAAGACTCTGAGACTGTGCACATGATCAATACAAGAACTGATTGTCACTTGTAGTTGTATTTGAAATTTTATCATAACTCTTTAGACTCATACGAATAGATTTGCGATAAGTAGATTTCATACATAGATGATTCCATCTTTACAGTTGTTTGAAGTGAATGTAATCTTGTACCTTTACAGGTTACATGCCTCCTCCAGGAGTGCCACAGATGATGGCACCGCCTGGTGCTCCTCTACCTCCACCTCCACAAACCGGTATTCTGAGGCCACCAGGAATGGCTCCAATACCAGGTCAAGGTGGTGCACCACCTCCCAACTATAATGGACCTCCTCCTCCTCCTTATCACACAAATCCAGCTGCTCCACCAAGTGGTAGCTTCAACAATCCAAATGCCGGCGCTGAATCTCCTGAAAGCAATGAGTAGAGTTGGGGTCTGATTAGTCAGTTTTCTCTTGCAAAAAATTCTCTGACCTCTTGTTTTAACACAGTATCTTACCCGTTTTAATCCATCATTTTATTTTAAGAGGTTTAGAACTAATGTGTGTGAAATGCAGTCATTTTTATGAGGTAGATTATCGTATCTATAGACTGGTGAAATGCAGGAAATCTGTTTTTGTCTCGTATGTGTAAGTGGAGAGAAGTGGACCTGTTGTAAGGAGATCTGCATTTGACCAATTTCTATAATATTCATTAGAAATGTGTTTGTAAGATTATATTTTCTGAATTTTCTGATCTGTTGTTTAAGAACTGTTTCAAACCTGTTTTCATGGAGAGACTACATCTATATATTGATCAAGAAGGAATCAATAGATCTATCATCTGCAGCAATTATCTCACTTATCTCCACTACATGAGAAAGGAACTCAACCATCCTGAAGAAGTGGCAAGATGTCTTGTAAAAGAAAATCTCTTAATGGAAGTAAGATTGCTGTTACCTGCCCTTGAGCCACCTTCCCTAAGTCAGCTATCATACCTCTGCTTGGTTTAATGTTTGGAGTGATGCAGACTTTTAACCCTGGTAAGTAAATGTGACACTTACGATCTTCGTTATTTGTGAACAAAGGGTGTCTATAGAGCTTTGAGTACCTGCCAATTGGGATAGATTGTGATCTTAAGAAGGAGATGCTTCTTCGCACAGGCCAAAGATGTAAGCAAGCAGAAACCATCTTTTTTTCTTTTTGCTATCCCTTAAGATGTAATTATTCTTATCTATCAAACATCTTGTTTGTCCATAGCTCTCCAGTCATATAAGGTGTAACAACAAGTTTACCAAGGGTTTATCGCTTCCAACATATTCCTTGTCTGAGCAAATCTATCTGCTATGAAGTGTATTGAATCTGCTTGAGGGAGCATACAGTAAAGCACTCATGGCTTCAGTAGAAATTTGAGTGTTGATACCAACATCAATACAATCTTCCTCAGGTTCCCACTGCTCCTTCAACGCTTTATATATCCTGCTACTGAGCATCTAGCAATGCTTGTTCTATCTTGTGATGTTTAGCAGAACTGTACTGCATAAAGCGTTGTGAGAGGTAAGTAGAAGCTGCTTTTGATGCTTCTCCCTGGTTCCCGAGGATCCGCAAAAATCTAACCCCGGATTATGACTATTCAGAGTAATCCTCGGAGACCCTTGGAAACCGGGCAACAGTATCACAATCTGATTCTTGCTTTTCATCAAGAAAGATATACGGTAAGATTTGATCTGAGTTCATAGAACAAGGCATTGCACAGAAGATTATAGATGTATCATAACAACACAAAGATATGTTTACATCTCCTTACTTTCGCGATCACTTGATTACTCTGACTCCACTGAACTTTCTAGCGTTTAGATATAACACGTGGCAATGGTTACAGCACAATGGGCATTTGGTCTAGTGGTATGATTCTCGCTTAGGGTGCGAGAGGTCCCGAGTTCAATTCTCGGAATGCCCCTCTTATTTTTCATTTTGTCTTCTTCTTCTCGCTTTTTAATCTTCAACTACATTTCAAAGAAAGAAAAAAATTAATTTTTCCCAACAAAGAAAGAACTAATATTATTTATGCCGTCTAAAAGGAAAGGAAATTAGATATAAAAAATGTGTTTTTAGACAATTGTTCTATTCATAATATATTTCAGTAAAATTAAAATTATGATTCAGTATACAAAACTTTTGAAATACAAAGTATTTCATAAACATGTTGAAGATAGCATAACAAGAGAAGTTAATCTTAATCATTAATATTAATCACCGTATTTGAGAAAGTAAGATGGTCAAAGAGGCGGCAATCCAGGCGAAGAAGGAAGCAAAAGAAGGGGCTGAAGCTCGGAGGAAAGTAGCAAAGGGGAAAATGTTGAGAAAGACTCGACACGATGAAATACAGAATAGAGCATCTTCTTGAATCGATCAAGAAATCTGCTGGAAACGATGGGAGCAGAACTGCGTGACTAGTGGATGCAGGTACAATGCAGATCAATAACGTTTCCAGTTATTTGCACTACACACAACTCAACTGATGGATGATTCTCTCAAAACAACTATATGGACAAATGGTTGTTTGATCTTAAAAGCATCACCCATAGAAACATTCCATAGCACCTAAACCCAAAAACATTTCATACATTTCTTTTTTCATTCTAAAAGTATAACACACAAAAAACCGTTCGTTAAATTCTGTTTTTTAGACTATGCAATATAATAGTTATCGTTGTATTTTGAGATTCGAAATATTATGTAATCGTCATATTATTTGGTGTTTTCGAAAAAAGAACATTTCGTCTATGCAAATTCGTCTTTTCCAAATTCTTGTATCTACATGTAAGATTTATTTTATGTAATTTTTCAGAATTATTCAATTTAAATTGTCGCATTGTTACGAACACTTTTGTTACGTGTTTTTTGTTATCTCCAAACAGGTTCATGGTAGACGAAACTCTGATACTGAGTACACAAGAATCTCGAAGAAAAAGGTATCCCATTTGCTAAAGATCAAGCCATGGGAGTATACAGCTCGATTTGGAATGCAGATGAGATTGGGCTATTCAAGGAGGTCTTGTGAAAACTGATTGGACTCACGCTCCTTTCGTTGCTTCTTACAAGGGTTTTGAGATTGATGCTTGTGAGGTTCCGACAACAACTGATTTAAGTAAATGCAATAGAGATCAGAGATTCTGGTGGGATGAGTCAATTGTGTCTGAGCTTTGCCTTCATCACAATCATCAGCTTTATGAATTATTGTTTTGATGCGACAAGGTTTCCTGTTACTCCTCTTGAGTGCCAACATCACCGCCATTTGTAGTTGTAAACTTTATCTTCTTTAAAACTTGGTCAAGAGAACATATTGGGAAAGATAAGTTGATTCCACCGAATATTTTTATGATTTTGGGATTAATATATATACAAATTATCACGTTATTTCGATATATATATATATATATAAATTATTTCTAATTTTGAATTTAACCAACAAATTTTAAAATCACGGCTAATTCTATTAATCAGACAGTTTCCGTATATTGTTCTGTCACACGTGATAAAGTGATTGTCACGTCGCATGTCCAAAACTCATAGCCTAAAACGACATAATTTTGGATTTATTTTTTTCAAAAAATTATAGTACAAAACGACGTCGTTTTGGGTTTTTTTTAATTGTAGTCCAAAACGACATTGTTTTGAGATACAATTTTTTGAAACAAAAATAAGTCCAAAATAACTTGTTTTGAGTTACCAGTTTTGGACATCCGATTGTGGTAGCCATATTACCACGTGTAACGGAACAATATACGGAAACCGTATGCTTTATAGAATTAGCCATGATTTTAAAATTTGTGGGTTAAATTCAAAATTACAGATAATTCATGTATATATTAGCATGATGTGATAATTTGTGTATATATAATCGTAAAATCATAAGTCGATGGTGGAATCCACTGTTTTTCCGAGATCATTGTGGCTCTTTGATGATTCTGTTTTTATTTTTGTATAAAAAATCAATTTTTCTATTTGATTTTTGTCGAATTAAACAGAAACGGCGGAAATGGTGGAAACAAACTCAACGCACATATCGTTATGACTTTTTAGGGTTTGTGTGTTTGAATGTTTCAAACCCTAACAAGATGAAAAAAAAGTCAAAAAGCTCGATTAAGAACATTCTTTTAACAATGGAGACAAGATCTGTGAAAAGGAAGAAGAAGAATAAAGAAGAAGAAGCAAAAGAGATTTACAAAGTAGATAGAATCAGTAACCTACCTGATTCTCTTCTTCATCAGATTCTTCTCTTACTTCCTATACAATCTGCAGCAAAAACAAGCTTGCTTTCCAGAAGATGGAGATCTCTCTTTCTCTCATTACCTGATCTTGATTTCACTTCCATTGACAACATATCGAATTCTTTCTCCTCTAACTCTATTCACAAAGTGCTTTCTCTTCGTCATCATCACCGATACTCCAACAATCTTAGATCACTTCGTTTTCGTGTTCCCATCACATTCACAAGTCTCAATTCCTTGATTCGTTTAGCTGTTACTCATCAGGTTCAATTTCTTGACATTGAAGTCAGTACAAAAGACTACTTCAACTTCCCTCGTTGGATTGTAACATCTCAAAATTTAAGAACTTTGAAGCTTAAATCATCTTACCCTGGTTTTAGATTACCTCCTTCATCATCAATCCTTGGAGGTTTTCAAAAGCTTACTTCACTTTCTTTATCTCTTGTGATTCTGTACAACCAACCTTATCTCTTAGATTTCTTCACTGGTACAACCTTTCCTCTTCTAGAGAAACTAGCCCTAGAAAATTGCTTTGGACTCAAGGAACTTAAGGTCAGTTGCCGTCTTCTCCAAGAGTTTACAATAAAGAACTCCTTACAGCTTGATGGCTTAGAGGTTTCTGGTAGTAAGCTTCAGAAACTTAAGGTTGTGAATTGCTTTCATTCATATTCAGAAGAAAGCTTTGTGAAGATTAACACACCGAATCTAAAAACTTTCCTCTGGAATTCAAACGCAGTCACTACTAGTGTTCATTTCTTGGACAAGTTAGTTTCTCTGAGAAAAGCTTTCGTTGGAGTGTTTTTGCTTCATCAAGGTCTCAATTTTCAGACACAGAGCTTATTCACTCTCTTGTCTGGTCTCTGTAGCTCCTATAAACTACAACTTGGAAACCAATCCGTAGAGGTATATATATATATATATTTACTCTTCTTCTGCAGTTATCTCTTAGCTTCACTGTTGTACTAATGTTGTGACAGATTTTGTCAAGCAAGAATGGATTATTAAAGAATCATCTTTTACCATTTCACAACATGAGATTCTTGGAACTGCAAACACGTTTCAACAGACACAATGTTCAAGCACTGTCATGTCTCTTAAAGAGCTGTCCAATGCTAAACATACTCATCCTCAAAATCATTAATGATCAAACAAGTGAAAGAAAGGTATTAATGGAAATAAGAATTTTTTTTCTCGGTTTGACTGAATTGGCTTTGATATTGCTTATGTTTTTCAGCTATGGAATAAGGATTTGTGGGATATGTCGAACTCAGAGATTCAGTACTGGGAATCTCAAACTTATGAATTGGAATCTTTCTTGAACCACTTGGAATTTGTGGAGATTCATGGATTCTTAGAGTGCGAGAATGAAATGAGCCTTGCAATCTTTCTGCTGAGACATGGAAAGGCTTTGATCAAGATGAGTCTTCGATCTAGTTTCCTTTGTAGAGATTCTCTCAGGAGACAAATGATAAGGTCACAGCTAATGGGATTCTCCATGGCTTCTTCGAAAGCTAAAATCACATTCCACTAAAAATTTCTGCATAAACTCTGTTCGAGGACTCAGGTTTAGTAGATATTACAGTTTTTTTCGGTTGAAATCTTATGCTTACTGAGAATAAACACAGAAAAGCTAGATAATGGCTCAAGTGAATGCTGAAAGCTATCTATTATCTTCCATCTTCAAGAGTTATGGTAAGCTCATTGTGGGAGCAAGTTTCTGTTTTGGTAATGAAAAATCTGCTTGATGAAGGGCAACGTCTAAGGACAAAAGCTGGTTGTTTTGGATCTTGAAGAGTAACACTTTCGCTGCTTCTAAGCATGAAAACTGACATTGTCGGATGATCATTAGGATCTTCTTGTACACAAAGAAGTCATACGTTCAAGCATTTCAAGAATTCTTCGGTTTCACATGTTTCCTGTAAAACCTCATCCAGTAACTGTATCCCTCTTTCGTTTTACAGAGATCCCACACATGCACACACATGTGTGGTCTGTGTGTTTCTCGGTCAACTTTTGAACAAGTAATGTATAAACAAGTTTTAAAGTCTCAGATCCCTCAAATGGCCTACAAGGCTGAATTAAGATTTCTCAGGGTCATAAAGACCATCTTGAGCATACATTGGAGACATGTAATCCACTGCAATTCAAGGAAACGAATGGTTTCTTTTACCATACATGCTAAAGGTAAACTGAACGGTTAAGAACTAACTAAGTTCCGACAACTTGGTTACTGTTGGCTGAAGTTTCACTGCCTGCAAATTTTTGAGACAAGCCAAAGTCAGAAGTTTTGGGATTCATCTCCTCATCTAACAGAATATTGCTCGATTTCAGATCCCTGTGGATGATCCAAAGTCAGAGTCTTGATGCAGATAAGTCCTGGATCGATTTCTAGAATGATATTATTAACTCATCTCCCAA
Source organism: Pugionium cornutum (assembly GCA_018901935.1). Lineage (NCBI taxonomy): Eukaryota > Viridiplantae > Streptophyta > Magnoliopsida > Brassicales > Brassicaceae > Pugionium > Pugionium cornutum. Next base: position 40,928,515 of record CM032159.1, on the reverse strand, counting down.
TCTAACCGCTGTCACAAGCAAGAACAAATTCTTTTGCATTAAGAACAAGAAATGCTTATTATAGAAGAAACAAGACTATCTACTTAACGAATATGAAGAAGTCTAAGCTTTTGTGTGACATGTATTCTTACAGTAACTGTTTTTCTTCTCCAGCAACACAGTAACGAAGAATTCCTGTGTTGGAGCTTGGCAATCAAAGCAACTTCATTCTTGAATTACTCCAGTCCTTGTCCTCAGCAGCGACATTGCCTCTTCACAGCAATCTCTCTAACCTTCAGGAACCGTGCCCTGAGTCACACAACCCACAAAACATTATAAGTCTGTAAATGAGATTGAAAGATGAAAAAAATTCAAGCCGTATAAACTAGTCCAAACCCTACTTGGCCTAACTTGTTTGCATTTGAGAAGTCTGAGGTTGCAAATAGGATAGTATCAAGCGAAAAAGAACATTAACGCCTTGAGTATCATCTTGTTTAAACCTCAATTAATTTCTCTACTTGTCGTCTCTGCAGAATTTAACAGCATTTTAACCACCAACAGTTATAACTTATACATATCCTATTGCATTTCAAAAGCGATAGATCGTAGAAGCTTCTTCATGATGATCAAGTCATACTGTCATTGATCCTCATCACTGGAACAAACGTATCAATGCGATTCTGAAAACTCTGCCAAACCACATTTGCTTCATCAACACAGGTTTGCCATTATCCATCAGCTTTACTAGTCTCTGGGCAGGGACTGAGGAAAGTGCAACATCGGTGTCCCAAAAAAACTTCCCTTTGTACCAATGACTTCATGATTGCCATCTTTAGAGATAGTGAGAATGCCATTACGATCAAGAACCGGGGCTACACGGTTTGCTACACAGACAACAGTAACTGGACTTAAATGGTAAAACCAAAATCCCAAGTACCGTCTTCCATTGGAGTTTTCGTTAGGAGTAAAGAAACCAAGCTCTGACCACCTGAAAAAAGAGTTTCCTCGTGGCTGTCATTGATCATTGTTGAACCTTTGAACAACGTTATGGTGTCTTCAACTGCAAGAAAGCATTCTAATCGGACAAATCAGCAAAAACATATCGAAGAAGATTGACCAGTACTGACCATGTCTTACTGGGATCTCTACTTTGTCTTCTTAAACAGTCAAAAGAAGAAAATGAACAAAAAATTTGCATCAACGTCAACGTAAGACCCACCCGAAAAAGTAAATATGTGAGGAACGCATCTTCATGTGTTTTAAGACGTTTCCACGAAAAAATACAGAACAAGTCTCACTTGAACACCTGAAGCAAAAGCCACGAGAGTAGCAGATACTACTTTACACTCTCTTAGCTACTTTATACAAGTGACCAATTCAAGCACTTTGTGTCAACTTTTTGGGCGGTGAATCGATAAAAGCATATAAAAAGTCCAATCTTTTATCTTCGAAAATTTACGTACTTTCGTGTAAATTTCGATCGTGATAGAGGGATATAGACGTAACTAAACGTGAATTATTTGGAAAAGGGACAGCGGTGTTCAAGTCAACCTTTTTCATTACCGGTCCTTTTGAAAGAGTGGTGATTGACCCTGTAAACTTAGTTTACAAACTTAATTCCGGACTTTTTGTGAGATTCAAGGAGTTTTGTCAAACGAGGAACTCTCTGTCTTTGAAAAAATGTTTATTTAAAACGCGTAAAGGCATCTTCAGCTTCTGATTGAACAAAGGAGATTTAGAAAGAGAAGAAATGATGCACATTGTGTAACAATGTCAATATGAGATATTACGGTTAAGAGAAAGTAGACTTACAAACATCAATTGGGTTACACACTATAACAACTTTGCCTTGTTTGTTTATTCCTCTGGATGTTTTATAGATGGGCGAAGTCGTTTCAAGTTCCTTGATGAAGCCCTCCTGCTCACAAATCTTGCTTTAAGGCCTTTTCTTGTTTTATTTTTACGAGAGTTGGATTGGTTCGCCGCATAGATTCTCTAACTCCTCTTCCAAGAGTTTATGTAACTTAGCTTGGGTTCGGCGGTAAATCCAGGCATTAGCATCCAGGTCCCAATCGAATCTAGAAGGGCCACTGCACCAAAACGACATGAGAAAAAGGAAGAGTTATATCACGGTAACTCAAGATGCAGTAACACAAAGGCAAGTGCAATAAGAGCTTTGTGCTTACCTAAAATTGGTCCCTAAACAGTCAACAAAACTAGAAGATTTCAGACAAACAGATGAACATGATAGTCCAGATGCAAAATGATTTGATCAAGAGGCCAAAGTTGGAAAATTTCAGACAAAAAACATGAATCTTTACCTCACTGGTGAAGACATCCAGATTTGTCGATTTGGAGTTTGCTTATTCAGTACATATGTGCCCAAAGATCCAAGCTTAAGGGTGAGAACTTCATTCTGTTGGAGCCAACAAAAGAACTGACTATATAAGCACACATAGATTTCGAAAACAGGACCAAAAACGTAAGTGCTTAAAAGATTTTATCTATACCCCATAATCTATGTCGAAACCATCAAGCTGGACATTATCACCATAATCCTGAACATGAAACAAGCAAGAAATTGTAAGTAAGTAGCTTCTATTGGAATCTAAAGCTAATTATGTGGAATCCAATAAAGAAAAAAGTCACCTCAAGTTTCTCAAGAAGGTCATTTATTGTGAAGTTAGCTAATCTGTGAAACTCATCTTCCTGCAAAACTGAACTGTTTTTCTTTCCCTTTGTCAATATTTTCATGAAATAAAAGATTCAGATACAATAAAAGGAGATCAACAGGAGGGCATTAGGATTAAATTACTTATAATCGATAGGAGCTGGGCCTTGCGAAGAGAAGCTTCTGGTAGTAAAAGAATCATGGCGGATTCGAGATCGTACTCTCCAGAAGAAATCCAACGGTTCTGTGGAATCTTTAATCAAATTGCTTGAAAATCTTACGCCATTGTTATGCAGTAAGGTTGGAGAAAGCTTGAGAGACCTCGAAAATTTCCGCAGAAACCTTGAAGCTGTAGCCATGACGGTTCTGTCACAAAAAAAACATTGGTTCCACGCCTCTGTTCTTATTCTTCGTTGTCCACTTTAGGTTCAGCCGGTTAGAATTGTTCATACGGTTTAAATATTTCGGTTCGGCTTATTTTGGGCCTAACCGGCTCGAGTCGTCTAGAAGGTTGCGGTTTGATAAAGCCGGTCCGGCTCGGGGCCCTTCAATTTTTGTCAAAGTGAGTTCGGTTTAATAGCCGGGTCCGGTTCCAGGACTTTCAATTTTGATCAAAAAAATGAGTTTTCTTCTCTTCGCATGAGAAAGTCCCAATTTTGAAGAGGACCAACAAAAAAATCTGGTGTTTTTGGGCTGATTAGACTGTGTTCTTTAAATTTCTATGTGCTATGTTCTGATGTTTATATTATATTGGAAGTTCAGATATTTTTAACACTAATATATAACACTAATATCACACGTTCACAAAATTACACACAATTTTGAAACATCTCATCAAAACTCTTTTATCTTTCTAGTTTTGTTTTTTCTGTTAGAAACTCAAAACATTTGAATAAAAAATTTCTATTTTGTGAGTGTTAGATTACCACAATGTTCCCGTCTCCTTAGTTATTTTTGTTGTTTCGTGCAAATCCGTAAATACAAATTTTTTTGAAGAGGATCAACAAAAAAATCTGGTGTTTTTGGGCTGATTAGGATGTGTTCTTTAAATTTCTATTTGCTATGTTCCGATGTTTATATTATATCGCAAGTTTGAATATTTTTTACACCAATATATAAGGTTTAAGTGAAAATGTAAAAATTAGTAAAATAGATAATTGCGTCAAATAGTGATATAACGATTATTACCATACATGTATTCTAAAAAATATTTTAAATGCACTTTCAAATCTCACATAAAACAATCCAAAACAAGTTCAAAACGAACTTAACTTGTTATACTAGTTTCATACGTTCAAAAAATTACATACAATATTGAAACACCTCACCAAAATCATTTTATTACTCTAGTTTTGCTTTCTTTTTTATAAACCCAAAACTTTTGAATAAAATGTTCTCTCGTGAGTGTTGGGTTGCCAAAATGTTTCGTCTTCTTATTTATCTTTGTTGTTTCGTACAAAGCCGTAGATACAAATTCTTTTTTCCTCATAATTCTCATATCTCGTTTTATTGTAAAGTTTGTTTATTCTTTGTACAATACTAAAAACCTCTTTTAAAACTCGAATCGCTTCTTTTTTATAAATTTCTCCTCTTATTCCAGGCTTGTTAGGTCATTTTATATGGAGTTCACGAAATCCACCTTATTCTTTTTTCTTTTCGTCATTGCATAATGTATTGACTCATTTTTTTGTATTACTTCTCAGTTAGTTAAAGAATGTTTGCAACCTACTGAATATTCATTAAATGTCACGAGTTGCAATCTCATGATTTCTAATATGGTATCAGAGTTTAAAATTAGTCCGACAAACGATTTTTTACAAAAAAAGATTTCGTATATTACAAATGATCTGTTTTATACGTTGTGATCTCTTGAATTACAATGCAATTCCCTTTTTTCGTAGTTTAAAATAATGAAAAATCATCAATTATGATTGGTTTTCTTGGTGTTCTTTTTATGGTGTTTGCATTGAATGAGCAGTGGATCAACCAAGAATGAGCAGATTGTATTAGCCTTTTATTTTGATTTGCTCCTAAACCATTATCACTTATTGAAGTTTTGGTTCGAGGAGAAAGATAGACCGGATCGAGTTTACGAAGGCCTATTACGAATTAAAATAACAAAATAAGGCCCATTTATAAATAGCTCAAATAAAGGCCCAATAAGCCCGTAATTATTTAGTCAGATGTGAGTATAAATTCAGAACCGTCAACTGCTTTTCGTAAAAGTGTGTGGTACAGTTTTGATTCGGCCAGAAACTAATGTTTCTTTGAAAGGTTAGCGTGGCTTTGCTTCAAAGTCTCTTTGTTTTAAGATAAATTTTGGTTTTTCTGGAACTGATGTTGAATCTTCTCGCCTTAATCCTCTGGATTTCAAATCTGCCTCTGTTCTTCCCTGGTGATTCTTTTTCTTCTATCTCTCTCTCGGATTTTCTCCCGATTTCACTGTTCTCTGATTCTGTGCTTCGTCGTTGTTCCTGCGAGTTGTCGTGATGACGGTTTCGTGTTTGATGATATTTTTATCACTCGTTCGCGTTCGATCTTTTTCCCATTAATTGCTGATTCAATTTTGACTGTAGGTTGATTCAATCTATATATTTTGTCTGTTTGCTCAGGAAACCTTTTTTCCTTCGATACCTTGTTTTTGTAATCTGAATTGCAAGTTTTTGTTTGTTTTTCTTTTTGTGGTCTCTTAGTGTTAATATGGCTCTCTCTTGTTTAATGTTTCCATCAGGTGAGATACTCGTTGAGAATTTAGGAACTGGGCTTTCTTAAGCTGAAAACAATTGTTCTTCACTCTGGCCGCTTCTGCAAAGTCGTGTGATTCTCGCACCTCTGCGCAGGTGTGGAGTGGTCTTGAAGTGGTTACTTCACTGTGTCTTCCAAGTATTTCTCTAGCATCAATCATTTGGAGGCTCCGTCGTGTTTCTGAGGGTCTAACCCTTGATTACGGCTAACATTGTTACGGCACATGAACCTTCAAATCTTAGGACTTTCTGTCCGTGCAAAAAAAACATAAATATATCTTATTTTTTTTTGGTTTAGGTTTTTTTAGTTCTTTTGTTATTCTAGTTGGTGATGTAGTCGATGCTATTAAGTTTGACACAATGGTCAGGTTTTCATGCTTCAACGCACACATCCACCGCCATAGACCTAAGGTAAGATGAAACAGCATTGCCACTTTTACTGTAGAACCATTGTGTTATTTTTATGTGCAAGACTCACTTGTCCAATCAGAGGAAACTGACCTGTTTCTATCTTTCGGTGGTGAAGAAATCTGTCGAAGGATTTTCAGAACGAGTGATCAGAGAAGATGGGTCTAAATCAATAGGCTTGAGGCCCACCATTTTTGGGAGAAACATTGCTTCTGTTAGTGAAAACAGCAATCCAACTGGCTCCACTGTTATTGAGCGTGTCTGGAAATCTGAGGAAATTAAACCCAATGGCATTCTTGAGCATGGTATTGAGACGCATCAGGTCCGGCATCTCAAGAAAAGTCAGTCTCATGGAGATGAACTATACTGGGATGGGAGGGATGCTACAGAGAATGGAACAGACTGTGGAACAGATCAGATTGCTTCTCCCCATTCTCTTGAACAGAATGATACTCTTGCGGCAGGTAGCAGCAAGCACATCAAAGGAAGTCCTAATCTGTATCAAAAAGCTCCTGGAGCTTCTGTTTCTGCTTTCCGGGGTTCAAATCAAGCACTCAATGGGTCTGTTTTCTCAGTTGGAGGTCTTCATCATTCTGATAAAAACAGCCAACAGCTCGATGATACCTCCTTATCTGGTGAACAGATGGACAACTCAAACAGCCACACGCCTCCTGATTCACCCTTGATGCTGAGGTCGAACTCAATGCCTAATATTGCTGACTCTGCATCAGGGAAATCTTCACCCAAATGTTCCTCTCATCACTCTCGATCCTCTGATGACCTTCGTATTCTAGACATACACCAAACAGATAAATCTGTCCATGAGACTTATACAGAAGTGACTGAAGAGCATGATCAAGATCAGGACTACAATATTCATAAATCTGGAGATAACAACAAGAAGGAAAATCTCGTGGAGAACGGATATGATGATGCATATGATTATCCTTCCCTGGCAAAAGATTGGATAGTACCACCTACTGATGAGCTAAAATTGACAAACCTCATTGAAGGAGACCCATCAAACCAGCAAGAAGAAATTCTTGGAAAAGATTATAAAATCAAGCGTATCGAGGATTGGGTCAATGACCTTCAGCATGTAAACTTGTCTGATGAAGCTGATGAAAGAACGGGGTATGACAATGAGTTGCCAAGAGAATCAGTCGTGTTGAATGAGCCCACAACAGCTGCTGCTAAAGTAGATGTCATCAAGTTAACTCCTGGAATGGAAGCTGCAAAAAAGTATATATCCTCTCTAAGTGCTTCGTCAACCACAGCCCAGCTGGTTAGTTATGGTCTGGTTGTGATACCATTCCTCAGTGCATTTGTTGGTCTGAGAGTACTCAATCTCTCAGGAAATGCAATAGGTAGAGCTATATTGCCCCTTTTTGCGAATCTTCTACGCACACTGAATTGTTTTTCCGTCTATTTTTACTGGTCTTGATACGTTTTCCAGTTAGGATAACCGCTGGTGCTCTTCCTCGAGGACTACATTCATTGAATTTGTCGAAGAACAGTATCTCGGTGATCGAAGGCCTACGGGAACTCACTCGGCTTCGACTATTAGATTTGAGTTACAACAGAATACTGAGACTTGGTCATGGTATAGCCTGACCTTTTCTCATCTACATTCTTTAGTATCTGCTTTTACATGAAAACCATGTTTAATCATTATTTCGCTTTTCGTTTCTCTTGTTTACTTAGGTCTGGCTTCCTGCTCCTCTCTGAAAGAACTATACCTAGCTGGGAACAAAATCAGCGAAATTGAAGGTCTTCATCGTCTCTTGAAATTGACGGTGTTGGATCTACGCTTCAATAAGTTTTCAACCACGAAATGTCTTGGCCTGCTCGCTGCAAATTACAATTCTCTTCAGGCTATAAGCTTGGAGGGTAACCCTGCACAGAAGAATGTTGGTGATGAACAACTGAGAAAATATCTTTTGGGACTACTGCCTCATTTGGTATACTATAACAGACAAGGCACTAAAGATGCTCGGCTCGGGATAAGCACACATCAATTGGACCGAGGTCTCAGATCAGAACTCAAAAACGGTAGCAGAAAGAGTAGTAGCACTCACAAACCCGGATCATCCACAGCTCGTAAAGCACCGGGTTTGCAGAAAAGGTCTAAAGAGAGAAGCAGCCGTCTTCCACCTGTTGGACACAAATTATCTCCAGCTGCTTACGGAAAACATAATGTTGCTACTGGTGATAGATTGTCTAGTCTAAGATCTGAGCTTTCGATGCGAAGAAGTCGAAGTGAAGGCGCTCTTGGACCTATCTGATGTTTGCTAGGTAATGATGAAGATGCCATATAATATTCTTCCCTTACAGTCTTTTATTGTAGTGCATTAGCAATTACATCAGGAGCTTCTTGATTATTCTTTATTCTAGCTTCTGAATAATGTCTGAAATTGGAAACCATGGTTTACATTCTTTTCAGCACAGTTTGAGTCCGAGATATATTGCAAAGAGATATATTGCAAAGAGATATATTGCAAAGAGATATATTGCAAAGAGATATATTGCAAAGAGATATATTGCCTGCCTGCAACAGAGATTCTGGCAACTGTGTCCATATAACTCTGATAACGAAGTCTCATCTTATTCTTGAAAACTTAACTCCATTCTTACTCAATTTCTTTCTCGTGACCACATTGCTCTTTTAACATTAACCATAGTTTGTTTTACATTAAGAACGTATTTACTGGAAACCAAAACTGTAAATTACAGAACATGATAGATAAATACCTCAGAGTGAGTTTTTGAGTTTTGTGTTGTGGTAATGTGGTCAAAAGAAAAAGGGAAACCACAGATATCGTCTAACACATCTCTCTTTTTTCTATATTATTTAAAAAATATTTTAATAAAATAATTTTATTTTGATGTATTATTAACAAAAAATTTAATATTAATATTTCATCACAATTTCAAATAAATTTAAATTAATAAAATAATTATAATATATATATTATTATTATTAATTTGGTTAAAAAATTAATATATTTTATTAAACTAACCAAAAAATAATATTAAATTTATAAAAATAATTATTTTCTTTCTTTAATTTACCTATACAAAAATTAATATTAAAAATAATTTCAAATAAAAAAAAATTATATAAATATTTAATTTATATTTATTAATAAATAATATTATATATTTTGTAAATATTGTTTCGCATAAATTGGAGAAAAAAATAATAACCAATTGTATGCAATGTTTGGATTCATATGGTTTAATAGATAATAACCTATTTAGAATCATTATTGGGCTGGGCTTAATAGATAATAACCTATTTAGAATCATTAATGGGCTGTATAAAAAAGCCCATTAATGATTACAAATCCAGAATCTGGAAAAAAGTGTGTATGTGGCTTGTGGATGCAGAGGTTGGCGGCTTGGCGCGTGCCTTATCTGCTTCTCTCTCTTCCAGTGGTCGTTATAATTCTCTGTGTAATCTCACTTGTCATCCTCCTCCATAACATCAAAATCTCCATAACAAATCCCCTTAAAAGCTTTCGATGACTACATCAATGGCGTCCTCCTCCCTTTCTCCTGCTACCCAGGTTCACTCTCGATCATTCAAAAATCGAAACAAAGTTCTTTTTTCCATGGGTTTTTATTT